>CM073760.1:111565067-112045067 GCA_037127475.1 Arma custos
GTGTAGAGTTCCATTTGTCTAGAGAAAAGTCATGGAATCATTAAAAAATCTAGCTATGGTTTCGTGGTGACATTTGTCCAACAACTTCATGTTTAGAAGAAAGGGTTTTGATAAGTCTTCTGACAGCTTTCCGACAATAACATTGGCCACGTACCTTCCCAGAGAATCAGTCGTCTTATCTATGGACACCCAAATTGGTACGTCTTTTATTGGTTGCGTATTTTATTCATGGTCTCCTGGTAAATATCAGGGAGATAATTTTTTCGAATAGTGCTTTTGTCAATCATTTTGAGTCCGGTATACCTTTCAAAAAACTCTTTTTTTTTTTTTTCTCTTTATATTTCGATCCACACCTGTCAAATACAAGTAATTGACAATCAGAAGATTGGCTGACTGAAGAAGAAAATACAAAATGACATGGAAGGCATGACGAAGAACAGTACCCAGCGGTACCTCTCCATTGGCTTGCTTCTCAGCGGTACCTCTCCATTGGCTTGCTTTAATTTCCTACTGTAACAGATCCCTCATCCACGTCCTTTTTAGTCTCCTCCTAGTGTTCTCAGGCATGAGAGTAGTGGCCATTTCTTGTATCAATGGGTTTGGATGTCCGTATAGTTTTTCTTGAAAGCGTTTGTAGTACGTTCGTATGTGTTCGTCAACCGTTTTTATTTTTTAGTCAGTATGCAGAGTTTTGTCATTGACGTACCATGGTGCATTAGTGATAAGTCTAAGTACTTTTGACTGAAAAGTTTGTAGTCGTTTTCTGTGAGTCTGTTTAGTGATGCCGTAGACTTGTAAAGCATATGTCCAAACTGGTTTTAGTAAGTAAGTGTACGTATTTAATTTCTGTCTTAAA
The DNA here is from genome assembly GCA_037127475.1 of Arma custos. NCBI lineage: Eukaryota > Metazoa > Arthropoda > Insecta > Hemiptera > Pentatomidae > Arma > Arma custos. The sequence goes on from CM073760.1 coordinate 111,565,924, forward strand.
TCTAATTTGGAGTTTTTCCTGAATAGCGAGTACATTAGTTTGAGTTTATGATTTAGTGATTGGCGTTTCATCTTAACGTGAGGGCCCCATGTCATTCTCCTATCAAATGTGAGTCCTAGGTATTGAACTTTGTCTCTCTATGGGATGGGCGCGTTATTAAGGAAAATGGGAGGGCATGTTTCGCGTTTAAGAGTAAAAGTGATGTGTTGTGAGTTTTCGTGGTTCAGTCTGATTTTCCACAGTTGGCACCACTCATTAACCTTTTGTAAGTTATGTTGTAAGTTTTGTGAGGCCTGTGTCGCGTCTTGATGTTTGGTGATCATGGCAGTGTCGTCAGCGTAGGTTGCGATCATTGTGTTAGGACTTTGTGGAATGTCGTATGTATATGTTATGTACAGTAGCGGTGCAAGTATTGATCCCTGAGGTAAAAAAAAAAAACTCTTTTAATTCAAAATTATTGATCTTATAAATTGGAATATCTGCGCTTATAAAAGCACGAGTCAAATCATTGAAAAATTGTGACTTACTGGAAATCGAAGCTGATGTAAATGATGTAGAAATAAATGTCTGAATGAATTGTTTTATTCTTTGTAAGTTTTATTTTTTTCGATGTTTCGTTGTTTCGATATGCTGTTTTACTAACGATCTTCGGGATGTCGATATATCACAACTGTTACAAAGTAAAACGCCCGAATCACTATGAAAAGTTCCGTCAAGGAATTCGCATAAATATTTGGTTACAAGTTCACTAGCTTTAGCCTTAACTTTCGTGATGTTAACGGTGCGATATTTCGAGTCTAATAAACACAATTTTTAGTTATAGAAGAGCAGCAGAAACAAAAGTGGAAATGGATTCTAAGAATTTCAACATAGAAAGGGGAAGGGCCAATCTTCCTAGAAAAAGAAATATTATAATTAATTGTTTCCTGTTATTGAATTAAATTTTTTTATTGATTCATCGTTTTTTAAAATTACCTGAACACTTCTGACAACACATAAAACCTAAAATAGAACAAAATGCATTAAAAATATGCAAAAACGATCAAATATGCAAACATATGCATTTGCCTTCAAATATGCACAAATATGCAAAATAAAACTTGCCCTAATCGAATGCTTTTGGCCCAAAACACGTTTTAAAAACTTCAAACGTGATGTACAAAGCATAAAAAAAAATATGCAAAAACATAAAAATCCGGGCCTTACTAATAAGAATTTACTTTTTAATTATATGATGCATACTAATCATGAATAAATTGCTTCTAGTTATTTATAGTAATTCTATGCATTTGGAATAATTATTGTTTGCTGAAACCACGGTTCAACGATGACTATAACAAGAGTTGGTTTTTACAACAGGAGCAATTAAATTGTTAATGACGTAATGGTTTATTGTCTCAGGCCTTTGCGAACGCTCTACTCAATTACAAATGATACGTTCAAAGTAAACGATTACAGGCTGACTGCTGGCCATGCCTGGTCACGATCGCTTACGAAACGGTCGTACTGAAGAACTATTATTGGACTAGTATTTCCCGTGAGTGACATCATGAACTGCATGTCTGGGGTCTGACTGAAGGTGTATCTTAGCACTGTGATCAATTCCGGTATACTACCTGAAATATTTTATAATAAGATTCAATAAATACAGTAAATAATATTACACTACAACACTACCATGTAAATGGTAACTCAGGAAATCACTTACCATTTAAAATCGGAGCCAGTTCTATAAGCTAGATGCAAACACTACGAATAATTTGACTATAATTAAATAGTTTTGTGGAATGAAAAAGAAAAAAAACTGTATATATCGTCTGCTAATCAAGACTATGTACCTAGTTGATTTCAAAACTGCAGCCAATAACAGCATCCAAAAACAGGTAGAATTGTTTTGGTTTTACAACTATAATTCCTATACTTTTTATTATTATTGGTCAGCTGTACTGAATTTTAAATATTTTTATTAATATCAATCTTCTAGGGTACACCCTTTGAATAAAATATTTTTATTTTAAATTTTAATTCGTGCTCGTGTTGCGAGAACACGGGACATGGGATCGGATAAGAGAAAATAAATATAATTCCTAAACTTTGCATGCTATCTATAAGCAAGACTATAATCAACCAATCAAAAACCAAATTTTGTCTTTAATGACTTCCTATGGAGTAAATTTATTTTCTGTTTTTATTAACTATCTAAAAAACATTCAGGTATTGGATATGCTCCTTCCTCTGCATTTTTACATTCTTGCAGAACATTAAGATTTTTTTTTCATCTTCAAGCTATGGAGTATAAGTTTGACTTAGGTGATTTTCCTATAAAGTTGTATTCAATTCTTTTAATATTTGGAATGCCTGTTTGAGACAGGAACATGTCAAAACCGTCAAACGAATCAAATAAATATATACATTCTATTGATAGCTATTTTTCTCAACTGTTTATAAACTATGTTTTTTCTTTAAGTTCTTGAGATTCGTTTCTTTCTTTGGGAGACGTTTTGGGACTATTTTATTTTCATACTCATCCAAAATTCACGACCAAATGTTTACCACTACTTCACTGAATCAATATAACTGTACAGTACTAATATATATTCTGTAAATACTTTTTAACTGTGACTGTGTGAGTGATAATACTCTAAACTACATACTGAAAATATTTTCCCTTCTAAATTAGGAGGAAGCAGATTTTAAAAACGGTAGCGAAATATCGAATATAATTATTTTTGTTACTCAATATTTAAATAAAATCTTGCTGCAACATAGATGTGACAGAGAACGCGTTACTCGAGATGCAATCGGAGCCGACAGAGGAGTCCTGATGGGAGCTATCCTAGAAGCGTGAAGTGAGTTGAAAGAGCCATTTAGATTTCCAGCTGATATCTCCCTCACTAATTGAATCTGCCCTGGGGCCTTACGTCAGCTGTCAGCTCGCCCCAGATAGGACATCCTCCTTTGGGAAAAGAAGATCCTGGAAGGTCTATAGTGTCGTCGGCTAGTGGGTCAGTCCTTCTTTCCTTTGTCCTCAACTGGACAATGGTCTTCCATGGTCGCCCAGACCATTCTTTAAGCATGTCCTTCAAAGATCGCGTTTAGCGGCGACCTCTCTAATCGCCGGGTCAACCGAATGCGTTACGTTAATAAATTCCTCTTGCTCTTTTATAACAGACGTTCACTTTTTTCGCGTGCCCTTGGAGGATCGTGCCTTATGGACAGCAGTTTAATCCCAGTTAATGAAAAACTGTGGTAATAGATTAGCGAGAAAGGGTTCTCTTTAGCCCGACCTACTTCGTGATTCGTCCCGAGATGAAGTTTTGATTATTAGCTGTCAAAATATTCCTCTCAATTTTTCTAAAAAGTTGCTTTTTTAGAAAAAGCTTTTTTTTTTTTTACTTGACCTACATATCTGTCAGCAGCCTCACTTAGTAAATAATTGTTTGAATTTTTTTATTTATAATTAATTTTTTCTAAACAATGAAATCATTAGAGAATATTTCATAATAATAACAAAATTCTAGAGATAGGCAATTTTTTTAACTATTTCATTTAGTGGTTAAAAATATAACAGTTTTATGTTACTTTTATGTCATGTAAGGAGTCTTAACTCTCGTTGTGCACTTATATCTTTCTATTATTACAGAGAGAGGGATCTCACAATAACATTCTATTTTGGTATATATATATATATATATATATATATATATATATATATATATATATATCTATACATATCTATATATATATATATATATATATATATATATATATATATATATATATATATATATATATATACACACCAAAAAACCTTGAGAATAACAATTTATTGCCAGGTTATAACTTTTTATGACAGCACCTTTCAGAAATTACCATTTAAGATTTTCGAGTAAATCTAATGAAGAAATACACATAAAAACGCCAATTCTAAATTTTGTGATATAAAGAGATGATTTCTTGATGTAATGTAATTTTGGTAAAAATGTTATGTTGAAACTCACGAATAAACACATGAGAAAAAAGACAATATACAACTTATATAGTACAATGATTTCTAGGAATGAAAATTATATTTTTAAAATATGACTTTTATATTTTAATTTTGAATTTGATTTTAATTTTTATTTAGTTCTGAAAAAATATGGTATTCTTGAGCACTTTAGGGTAAATATTTGTTTAGCTATAGCTTTAAATATGTTTCTTAAACTAATTCTAAATTTTAAAAGATTATCTCTAAAATTTTGGAATGACCAGTTGGTTCTTTCTATTTTTTGTATCACCATTCTAGCACTTTCCCCCTGTTTTTGGCTATAAATGAAGTAGGAAAAAGGGTGTTATAAGGGTTAAGGAACTAAAGTATTTTGTCAAATTTATTGTTATTTTCAACATTAATTAACAATATTTATTCTGAGGCAATATATGAAATTTTAAGAAAAAAAAAATGTTGGTTCTTTCTAGACTGAAATTCATACGATTGAGTCCTACAATATATTTCCATTGTTACCTCTGTCTATTTACTTTATGTCGCTTAAACCTTATTAAAGTACCAGCTTAAATATAGTCAGATTTCTACTGAAAATAATTCTCTCTGTTATATTATTACTGAATTTTACGCCTCTATTCAATGGCCTAGCTTTAATTCTTTATGACAGTTCCTTGATAAATTTATCTTTAAGGGAGATGGTTAACTCAGTGTGTAAGGGATTTATTGAAATTAGGATATCGGGTGTCTTAGGTTAGTAATCTTTAGGGGGCATTAAAATTATTTGTCTAATTATCTGCTTTGTACCGACCCTGTGGGATCTTTTGACTATCCGGGACTAACTCAGCCTTTATAAAGTTGGTAATCATAATGGGGAAAACTCCCTACATAATTATTGGCTTAGTATTAGTACAGTCCTACTGTAGTACTGTACCCAAGACCCTTTATTTTTTGTAATAGTAAATTTTTTTTAATGTTATTAATCTAAAATTAAGAGATTTTTCTATACATTACCTAGAATATTTGACTAAAATATTCAGTGTGAAAAGCGGATGAAATGTGTTAAACATCAAAATATTTTAAAACGCCAACAGCAAGAAAGATGAAAAGGTCCGTTATGCCGTGGGATTCAAGCAATTTGTTAATAAGGAAACCCGACAAAAGTCAAGCGCAAAAAGAAAAATCTTCAGACGTTTAGTAGCTATTTATCTGGCGCCTGTAATTGTAAGCGATGAAAAGGCAAAAAGAAGCTTTAACAAATTTCTATAAAGGAGTCCCATATATCTTTGGAATAAGGTGGTTTATTGCCGTGGAGCATTCCGCTCTTCCAAGGACTACGCCCTTGTGGATCGAGCGATTTGCATATTTGGTAAATGTTCTGGGGATTCTATTGCTGAGGAATCGTAAATTTGAGTTCTAATTTTTAGTCATGATTTATATTAGTGTAACTTAATCCCGACGCGGATTATTACATTCTTATTTATTTTTTTATGTAGGCAAAAAGAAAATCGGAGAGCAAGTGTGTGGTTCGAGATCCTTTTGAAAGAATAACCGCATCCATGTTAGAATTTCGGCATTGAGGTGTATCCTTATCCGACGTATTAAATCACCCACATCCTCTCTATCGCTAGTTCTGACAAGGACGGTATTTCGTTTTTTTTATGCAACTTCAATCCCTCATATCATCACTAGGGCCATTTTAGATACGGTTAGTAGTCCATGGCCATAGGGAAGGTTGAAAAATACACAATTTTTTTAAATCTATAGACAAAGAAATAGGTGCTATAATATAGTAAAGGTATACACATGAGTACACTATAATATAGTGTACTCAACCGAACTCTATTCTACTTGCAATAAATGATCTCGCTTTATCTACCCAAATGCGTCAAACCATTACTATTTATAGAGGATCTGGCGATTATTTGTCGGTCCGATAATATGAACATCATAAATAATTAATTACAAGAAGCCGTCAACAGAATAAACAATTGTGATATATTTTTGTAAATTTTTCCGCATGAATGTATCTATACTGTATGTATGTATGTATACCAATTTAAGTATGTAAACCAAAGTAAACTCTGAATTCTGAATTTGTACTGTAATAAATTAGATATCACACATCGTATCATTAAGAACAACAGCGAAAAATCGTGTTCACAGCGAAAAATCGTGTTCACAGCGAAAACTCTTGTGGTTCGGATAGATTCAAGATGATAGTACTAAATCTATAGTCTGTTCTAAGTTAGACTACCGATCTTTTATTCACGGTTCAGCGAATGTTTCATCAGGAATTTTACGAACATTAATTAACTCAGCTTATGCATAGTTTAAAGTTCCACCATTTCGTTTTGTAAACTTCTTTGAACGTTAGTTTGTGAACACCTTAGATTTTCACTTTTTAATACTTCAAAAGAAATTGATCCCCAAGTTCGAAAACTTGAATGAAGGTTCCTAATATCATTACATTCAAATTCCGAAATCAGTTTGTTTCCAACCACTTAATGTTTCCATCGTGTTACAACATTTTGTTTATTTAATAAGTACACCTACTAGTAGAATGATATGAATAAACGTGCTTCTTGCTAGGTTCCATAGATCTCTCATGCTTGTGTTTAAACCGAAAATAAGCATTGCCATTCTAATGAAAGTTACCAATACAGCTTTCCGTTTCTCTTTGAAGGACATCAACTGATGTGAATTTCCTCTGGGTTTGGTGAAATCACCCGCCTGATCAGGTGTCGGATTTGCAATTAAGATAGGATATGTTAAAGCCACGGACCGAATAAAAAGAATTAGATACGGCCATTATCCCAGTTATAGATTACACACTTGCTCTTAACACCTTTAGCAATGTTATCCGAGTATGTTATATGTTTGGCCGTTCCCGATGCCCTGTTCTGATATTGGTACTCGCGGCGGTTCAAATTTCACAAGGTACATTGTGCAATATTGACGTATTTTTTTCAACAAGATTTGTATTTTCGATATAATCAATAATCAAATATATTCTTTCACAAATATTTAACAAACTTTTAATGTATGCTAGCATTTAAAGATCGAACAGATTTAAAATGTGCCATAACAGTTTCGTTTGAAATTATCTTTTATATTGAATAACCAAGTAAAAAACATATTACATGACATTTAAGAAGGTAATGGAAATTTTTTATTGGAAGAATATTTTGAAGATTACATTCTCGTTATGACATTTATTATTTATTATGACAAGTATGTATTTCTAAATCCTAAATTGCAGCAGTTATATGGTTTTTAATATAGAACGGAATATCTTATTAAAATTCTCATAAGCTTTTACTTTTAGTTCAGTGCAATTAATTTTCCTATAGTTTTTAAAATATTTTAATATAACCATAGGCATTTCTTGTTTTTGTTATTATTTTTTTACTTAATTTAAATAACTTATCAATTTACATTTTTTTTGCAGTTTAATCCAATCCTGACATCTTCAAGACAATGCGGATATCAGTTATAGATTCTTGCTTCTAATCTTCCTGCCTTCCTAACGACCATCTTAATTAAGTAAGTAATCTTAGATTTAATTATAAAAATAATTCTGTATCCCCGAAGTAAAGGACACCATGACACATATTCGTAATTTTTGTATTTGTTCAAGAGAGCCAATTTTCCATATTTTGAATAAAACATTTTAATAGTTCAAAGTTAATTTTCCATAACTTTGAACCATTAAAATTTGTTTATTCCTTATTTACAGAAACAGACTAAAGATAACTGTTCACGTGCTTTTTGGAATTGAGAATTAATTGGAAATATCCATCATAGTATTTATTTATGACTTATTACATTGTATTTCCTTAGGTTAAATTTATCAGGCCTTGACATTACTATTTAATGATATTCAACAGTGAGAAATTTTATGATAGAACTTAAAAATTTAGTTTTGTAAACAAGTGTTGATAAATCGGATTCGTAATCGATTATTTAAGAAGATGAGGATGATATTAAACATTAATGACACTAAGTAGAAAGAGGACTCCATTGAGCAAACGAAGCGATATCCCCGTGAGAAGTGTTCCACTGCTGGTTAACCGCAAGGCTCGAGTGTCGTCTGCGGCTCAGCACCGTGTCCAGTCTTCGTAAGGATTAATTGATAATATAAAAAATAACTAATTTAATAACTTACAGATCCATTACCTGAATATTGGAATGAAGAGATTCTTAATATTATAACGTATCTGTATGACAGTTTTTTTGTTTCAAACTTCGTTATGAAATCAAATTTTCAAGACTATTAAAGAATTTTTCCAAACTGGTAAATGGGGGACGGACATTTTGGGAGAAATTCTACTTTTTGTTTTGTCTTGTTGTTGTTCCAATTAAACTCGATACTATAATATTTTGATATCCGAAAACACTACAAAAAATCGAAAACCTAGAACGAAAATAGTTCACAATGTTCAGTATATTGTGATTTTAACAAATCTTTTCATTGTACCAGATTCGAGTTTCCAATTAAAGGTTTATATAGAACACGCATATTGTAACGTACGTTGTGCGAAACTTAAAACATACTTTTTTCCCTTCTTTTTTTTTTAGCTAAATGAAATTGTACTTCATTAAGTACAATTGTAAGCTTCCCGGATATGCTTCTACTAAGACATGCTGGTAGTTAGTCTAATATGCTTACGGGTTAGACTAAATTTTCAAGGGCACTCTGTCTGAATGTGTATGTTTTTTATAATGTATTTTTCCAGTAGCATTTGTTATAGGTCAAATGAATTACATCTCTTTAGGTATTATTTGAGCAATCAAAGATAGCTAACAACATCGAAAATCGGAAAGATAGAATCACTAGACAAATGAAAACACTGAAATACCACAGTATTTTGTTTCTATGGGCAATAGAAAATCAGTACTTCTTTTAGATAAATTAAGTTGCATACTGAAGACTTAAGAACTTACCTTCTTTCGAAATGAGACCTGTCTCAAGTAATTCTTACACAACTACAACAAAAGGACATCGGTACCAGCAATTGTCCCGTGAATCCTAATGGGATGTTGGAAATAGGAAACTTCCTTTAAATACTCACGTGTAACTAGAGAGGAATGTGTCGCTTTCTCCAAGTGTGCCTATAAGGTACAAACCAATTGGCGAATTCTATCCCGTGGATAGGCCTCGATTGTTTCCTTGATCTCCCAAGCAGATTAAGTTGTGTGTGCTCCATGTTCTAGAACAAGTATAATTGGTTTCTAAAGAAACAAGATAGTTTCTATAAAGACTGTGTTTCACCTCTGAATATAGGGCGGTTTTATTAATAAAGGTATTAAGGATCAAATGCGGATATCTCCGAATTTTCGATAATCTCCCTCTTTAACTTTTTCGCTAGTTTAGTCAAGCTATTTTGTCAAACACGGCACTTTGCTGCCTCGTTTCTCATGGTCTATCCTAAATCTGAAGCATAAAGCATCGCATGAATAACCTAGCTAAAAATATGAAATACTCAATTTTTTAGGAGTTATCCCCCTTTCATCCTAAACGTCTCAATTATCAACATTGTGCCAGTATTAAAACTTAATGAATGTTCTTACACAATAAAACTATTCCTATTGAACACTACTGATGGTAATAATTCCAATACAAGTTTAGTTACTATTCAATTCAGTTGATTTTATCAAGCAAATAATCAAAGCATTAAAATTAGCCAAAAACCTTTGGCACGTGAGACAGTAACGTAAAGGATTTGAACATGATAATATAAAAAATTACTTTTGTTATCTGAGCATATTAATGTCAATTATTTAAAATTATTAAATATTGAGGAAAAACATTGAACTACAGTAGTACGAATTTGCTGGATCTGATCTCTCATCCAAAATATTTTCAGTCGATTCTGTTCTTACGGTTGTTGTCATTATTTGATTTAATGAAACTTTACTAATTGGTTTGTGATTGAAACGATTTTAGAAATTTCTTTGCTCCTTTATCTTCTTTTGCTACTGAAACCGTCAGCTTAAATGAGTTTGAATTATTTAGTTATTTTCTTTTTAAATTGTTATTTTGAACGTCATCCGTATTGGGATTAACAATGATTTAAGTCTTGATCCCTATTATTTATATTATTAATGATTTACTCGCTTCCTTGATTAATTCGTCTTGAGTTCTATGTTTAGTAGCTCGTGCTTTATTTAGCTTTCTCTATATTTTTTACTGATACTTAGTCAATTTCGTATGGTTTGGATAAAGGATTATAAAGGATATTTTTCTTCATCCTAGCGATAAATCAAACCTCTCTACAGATACATCCTTGTTATATTTCTTTCATCGTACGTTTTCACCTGCACAGATTCACATCGAACAAATTTGATGCCGTTGTTAGTTGTTTTGTTTTATTATATTTAATTCATAAAATCCTACTAATATTATAAATGCGAAAGTTTGTATGTTTGTCTCTCTTTCACGCAAAAAATACTGAACGGATTTGGATGAAACTTTACAGTAATATAGGTTATACATCAGAATAACACATAGGCTACAATAAGGGTGGATTTAGGGGGCACGGGGGCACGCCCTCCCCCTCCTAGACAGTTTTTAAAGTACTGTGGAGAATCCATTATAGTACACGATTAAAGGGAAATCAGGAACTTAGCTTCTTGAAATTTGCAGATAGGTTCTTTGTATAATTTAAGAAAGAAATTTGGATAATTCCATCCAAAAGTCAATCCAAAAAAATTAAGGTCTCTCCCTTAATTTAATAGGGGTTCAAAGATTGTATGGAATCCGTCAGTTTTGAAGTTAGACATCTGAAATTTTGGATGTACGAGTAACTTATAGTTAAAAAAAATTAAATTGTTTATTTAAAATGATCTGTCTCGAAACTTTATGTGGCAGACCAAATTCTACGGGAGCGATGCCGGGGGCAAAAGTTAGTAGATAATATATACAATAAAATCTAATTTTTTTTTATAGTCCTATAATCATTTTTTAAAATGAATTCGTTGACGTTAGGTCCTATCAATTAGTATGACGTCATTATGATAATTGAATCCAGAAACAAATCGTAAATATAAACTAGTATTGCTTTTGTTTGTAAATTTCTAAAATGTATATTATTAGTCACACAGACATGATTTTTATGAGTTGTTTATAACATATTTAGTATTTAACTTAATACATAATTCAGCGAAATATCCTATTATATGCATCAGACTTAATCATTCAGCCACGAATAAGTTTTATTTTATGCCAAGCTTGTTAAAAATCCATGAATCCCAAAATAATATTCATGAGAGTTCTTCTATTTTCTGTCATCTCGAGAGAACAATAGATAATTTAAATCCATAATATATCCTTGAGACATTTAAGACATTGTTATTCATCGTAAGGTCGTGAAAGTCCATAGATACACAAGAGACGGCAGGTTGTTACACCTGTTGGAGGCCCTACCACTCCTTCCCCATTCTGCGGAGGAATCTCAAGAATTAATCTTTCTTTCGACTCGGTCTAGTTCTTGGGGTGTGGAGGTCGCTCTTTCGTGTCTTCTGTGGGCGATTCTAACATACGAGTATTGTGAAAGTTTTTTCTAGCCTTCGTGTCTTGAGAAACCGGCCGAGTGTGAAGAAAAAATAACATTATCTCTAATAAGTGGTTAGGAGACACTAGCTCAAACAAATTAGTTTACTTCCAGTTATTTTATATGACTTTTTAAGCATGCGTATAAACATGACAACAATGCTACGAAGTCCATTTACATCATTTTACTTTTAAGACGCTCGATGTCCATCTTTATCGTCTACTCACTAGAACTACTCAATAGAGTCCCAGTTAATTTTGATCGTTCCTTAAATTAACTTGTTTTAGTGATTGTAGTGTATATTACAATTTCTAGTATTTTGTAATAAATAATTACTGACAAATCATTTAAAACACTTGATACCGTACCTGCAGCTTCTATTTGTATTTAGGATCAATTTTTTGAACCTTCGTTTTAGCTGTACAAGGAAGATATGTTCTACCAACTTTAGGCATTATTTTTTATGGTTTGCTAATATACTTAATAAGAAGTAATGCTATGAATAATTTTACTTTTATGACACTAGATATTTTCATCAGAACAACTTTGAGAGTAAGAGTTTATTTTGAAGATCAATAACATTCTGTAATATGTATTAAGAGATAATACAGCCCTTCAGACAGATATTAATTTTTGATCCATTCTTTAAAGGTTTCTTCTGATTTGGACCGTGTCGTCAAATTCTTCACCAACGTTTCGCAAAACATGCTGCTAACTTCCTCAGGGTTAAATCTGGGACTTTTTCAGATTTTGAAGAATGGGTTAAGACTATTGCCCTTGGCAGTTAAAGAAAGTATAATTTTTCTTATTTATGACAAATTTTTGATCCATATATCCATTAAACTGGTTGTACAAGGAAGACAAGCTTAGCTTTCATAATATTCGGAAAATTCTTTTTATCGGTTATCTCGTCGGCCCGGTGCTGCTACCTACCGAGGTAGACAGGGTATCAGATGCTCACCATTTCTAATTTTCTGTTGAACTACCGTTAAGTGCGGATGGATTCCTTTCTGAAATTTATTTGGCCCAGAAGTAGCCAATATTATCCTTTAATTTAGCTTTTTCTTTACGCCTCAGCGGTAAGCATCCTAGTGTAATTAGTGAACAGTATTTTTATATTTACTTAAGATTAATTATTTCTTAATTATTTTTAGTTGATGCTATGTTACCCTAGTGCTGTGGTTGTTTATGTTATGTTACATCAATGAAGTAATGCAACGTAGTTTCTATGGAGTTTTATAATTCTTTATTTGGACCTTTGACCTAAATCTAATAAACCTGGTCACAGTGTAATGCTTTGAATTCCTTTTCATCCTGTTGCTTTTATGTTAGAGATATATCTTTATAGTATTTCCATCAAAACAATTTTACTCCAACATGGTTTTTTTTTTTTTTTACAATTTTAACCTATTGGAGACATAAACATAAAAATGTAATAGCATCCAGGAATAAGTTGGATGTGCAACATAACTGCTATGCAGTGTCACCTTTGTTATCTGGACAAGTAAGATACAATTTGTATCTTACAAATGAGCAATGGTTGTGCTACGAGCTCCGCCACACCCCTGCCAGGCCGTCGAAGGCTTCGCCTTGTCTCCGAGAGATTATCAGTTATAAATCTCCATGCGCCGCTACATGTTTCCCTGCTAACATGTTGTATCACAATGAGTACTTCGTTTTGCAATTTAGTTTTACCTGATGCCTATGAGCGAAATAAATAAAAACAAAATACATGTATGTTGTATTCCTCAAGGCTGTGAAAAAGAGCCAATAAATTATTGGTGACCTTTTTACAAAAAAAAAAAAAAAAGAATGTGTTTTCTTACAAGATCTTAAACGTTATCAGAATGAGACAATAAAAATAAGACGCAGATTTCATGTTTTTTTTCGCCCGTAAAATGTTAATATTTAAAATGGAACAGTTCGTTGTACAATGAAACATGGGTTTAAGGAAACATTTATAAATTAAAAAAAAACCTATGTCACTTCTACTAATATGTTCCTGTACCAACAGTTTCGCAGAACATCGATTTGTCGGAGATCACTCTCAACAACCAGGTTTTCCCCCAATTAAGGGTTCTCACCATTTAGATGCTGAGTGAGCCCAGGGACCATCTGTGGCTGTTAAAAGAAAATATATAATTTATCTGCCAAAGCCGTATTTGAATCCTGGACCTTTGGCACATCAACTACCCCTGGAAACCATAGTACATATGGCGACCGAATTTGTGTAATAATACCTGAAGATGAGATTGACGATTTGATGAGATAACCTCAAAACTTAGAGTGTGTGGAGTGAACATAAATAATAAAACTCAAACCAGAAGCTTTGTTCACTTCTACCTTCTTCTACCTCACTTCGAATGTGGTGATCTCTCAAGTTCTAGTTCAAGTTTATTAATGAATCATTTAAATGATCCAAGGCCTTAAATGACCCATAATAATAGCGTTTGTTATATCTTTTTTTTTTAATTTTTTATAATTATTGATTAACTGTTTTGAATTTTAAATATTTTTATTTTAAAGAGAAAATATATGCCCCCTTTTTTTTTTTTTTTTTATTTTCATCCTACATTAGAAAAAAGAGTAGAGTACCTTAGTATTGCTGTGCCGAAGGTCACTGCCTCAAATCCGGCTGAGGAATAAAAAATATTTAACCTGCTATTAATGGACGGATCATTCAGGGGTCAAATAGCCTCTGCGGGATGGGTACCCTTAATTGTAGGAAAAACCTGGTAAAGTAGTGTGGTCTTGGACAAATCACCTTCCTTCACTACCGTTGTCCTAGAAATGGTACAGTCTCTAGCATTTACTGAACCTATTACCATTCATAGTTTTGTTCCCTTGTTTGTTTTTGTGTTTCAAGGAACGTTTATCTTAAATATGCCTTCCATTATATAATGATTGAGGGACATAATGCCTCGGTATGTCCGGTTTTGAACCTTGAACCACATGCTCGTGTTCCCTTTAACCATTTATCACAACAGTAGATAATGGATAATCCATAATTATTTATTAATTATTTGAGTTAAAACTGTAATAATTTTTCGATGAAACCCTTTAGAACTCCTTAGTGATAACAAAATGGTCGAATGTAATATTTTTTGGTACTTATATAATTATAAAAAAAATTTAAGTACTCGAATGATTCCCGAAGTAATGATTTATTTATTATAATATTGAGGTTTTATTACAGAACATAACGCTTACTGTTCTCATCACGATATTAATCCATCGTGTTGTAATATATTACGCAATCCAGGTGAGCGGATGAACTTTCTTTTCTAATTGGATTATACTGAATAAATATTATGATGGCTGATGATTGACACTGTTTGTTTTAATTTGTCAGATTGACGTTTAATATTTTCCAGAGCACTTCAATTTGTCAGGTCTCTGATCTAGGTCATACTTTCAGAAGTAATCTGTGGGCCTTGGTAATGTGTGTCAGTGCGTTTAGTGTACATTTTGTCGGAAACATCCAATTACACGAATTAACGATTGTTATCCGGTCGTTTTTATATAAATTTGGTTTGATATATAGAAGAGGATCGATTAACCTAAATTATCCTAATTGGCTTCGTAGAAAGGATACAAGAACGGGTCGACATTGCAGTTTCCAAGAAATAAATTTGAGGATTTTTTATAAAATTTTATTTTTTAGAACTATTTTAATCATACTAGTTAATAATTAAGCTATTAGCAGTATGAGGCATGTTAGTTTTCAGATGAAAACAATTTGATGAGAAAGTCAACATTTTTTTACTAAAAACTGTTTTCCTGCTGATTATGAGTAATAAATAAATAAAAGATAACAAAGGCTTAGCGAACCCGAAGGCTCGATGCCGATATCACCATGCCGAGATCTTCGTCCACGGAGCACCACCCAAACTCAAACCCGCCATTTCACTCTTAACGCAAACCTCCCACCTACGCCTCGGGCTACCTCTCAGACACTTCCCAGTCGGTAAAGCGCCTATTGACATCTTAGGAATTCTTGCGTTACTTAGCCCAGCAATATTACAGGCCCATCTTAATCACCGCGATGCTATCACCTGAATAGATTATGAGTAATGCACAATTAAATTAATACTCTTTATAAATGTAATGATTTTTTAGCACTATCTTTTTTTAAAGAGTATTTCGATTATCCGAGCGTTTGATTGTCGAATTGTGAGCGTCCTAGCCACACAAAACTATTCCGATAATTGACCCTCTACTGTATTTCTAAATTTGAATAAAAACAAACTAATTAAGTCAGTTAATGATTCTAAATTGGTTTATTTATTTATTATTTATTCTTGTTATAATAATTTTACATTAAATCATATAATATAGTCTTCAGTTTGTATACACATTCTCACTTTTTTTTAATTTGTTTTTCTTCTTTGACCTTTGTTGACCTTTTCCCTTAATCTCTTCCACGAAGTCGTACCTTAAAAAATGCTGAACCATTTCCGACCCCTGCCTTTCAAGTCTATATCGTCACTAATAATAAATAAAAAAGTAAAATTAATAATGTATGGACCATTAGCTCCTTCTTTTTCGATTTTGTATCTTATAATCGAGATCTCCTGTTTCGTGAATAATTATAAATTATTATTAGTGAATTCTATCATGAACGGAAATGAATTCTTGCCTCGTTTCTTTAAAAATGTCTATAGGCTCCCAGTTTCGAGAACGGTTTTGGCATATAATTTATTTATTTTGTTAATAGCCACGAATTGTAACTTTGAGAACTAAAGACCCTCCTTGAAATCACTCAGTTTATATGAGGTTGATTCGGTTCACTGAGATAGGTCTAGGCTAAAACATTTCTTTACACAACCGCTGGCTTAGAATAAGTAAAGTACGTACAATATACTGAACACAATAAACTATAATTTCAGTTGTAGATTAATTTTGGTATTTCAGCGGTATATTCTATGGCAAACTTTATAAGTATTGTTTTTGTGTATTCATCATAACTTTTTTTTTTTTTTTTACTGTTCAGTGTATATTTTAGGTACTGATTATTTTAAAATGAAATATTACCTATTAATTAAGTGTTATTAAAAAAAATAAATAAAAATTATCCAACTTATTTGCTCCCCAAACACCAGTACCAGTAATTCTAATATTTTTCTTGAGGGATGTTTTATCTAATTAAGTGTAATATATAACTGTTATTCTATATCCTGATTTGTGTTTTAAATATTTAACATAAATGTTTCCAGGGCAAGATATTGAATTTTACGAGTTACAAAATAAACTTTCTGTACAAATTCAGATGTTAAAGCGGCCTTTTCAGCTCTTAGTAACTATTTGCTAAAAGGTTTACTTAAATTAACTTAAATATCTCGTTAAGAACTCCATCGCTGTTGAGACAGAGTTGAAAGTTCAACTTCTCTTGAGTTCTCACGAGATGTGGCAAGGAGAGCGAGTCCCTTGGGCTGAGCTCTAATGCAAGCTGCTGCAATTTTCGCTTAATCTATTGTTATTGGATCGTTCTTCTCAATCGTTTGCTTTCCTAGAAAGCTTTTTCTGCATCTTTCAGATCATGATATTGTAATAGACAAACTTTTTAAAAATATATTTAATGTTTCAAATGAAAATTAAATTATAAATAGTAATATTTAATGTTTCAAACATAAAAAATTAGTCAGTAATGCCAGCATATTTTATTTTTATTTTTACCTCTCAACACATACTATTTCATCTATCTGCATAAATTTCGTCCTGCCTCTACACAGTCTCTACCATGAAGTGAGCCTAAGACTCTTCATGGGGAGTTTAGGTACATGTTTGTTTGTTAACCCATATTTCTGATGTATATATATATATATATATATATATATATATATATATATATATATATATGAACAAACAAACATGTAACAACAGTTCAACCACCAAGATTTCTCCCCATAAAGGATACCCACTTTATAGAGGCTGGGTTAGTAAGGAGCGTATATGTGTATATGTGTATCTAGAGACGCTCCTTACTAACCCAGCCTCTATAAAGTGGGTATCCTTTATGGGGAGAAATCTTGGTGGTTGAACTTGATCTAGGGCAAATAAAATCATCAATTCATTCAAAACATATTATTATAGGAAATAAGACAAGAGAAAAACATGTGTAGATTATATTGTATAACAGATATATTTGTTTAATTACTTATATTAATCACATAATTTTATTGTATGTACATATGCGTTTCTACAGTAAATTGTCTGTAGTTACCGTTATAAGGGAGCGGAGTGGCTCAGTGGTAGAGCGCTGAGTTGCGTGTCCAATGTCCTGGGTTCATATCATGCTCGCTGTCAGGCTTTTATTTAGTCTGTTAGGGGCCGGAGATGGATCCAATGGGATCTAGGACCTCCTGGGGCTCATCCAGCCTCCATAAAGTCGGTACTCAAAATAAGGAGAAACATCTGACGTTTGATCATGTTTTGGGCAAATCAGATCCCTGCGCCACCATTTTCCTAGAAACATTTCATTCTCTACCCCATTCTGAGCCACATTTTGTAAATTTGAATAGCGCGTACTGTAAATTTGAAAGTATCTATTTATTGTGCAAAACCTCGGAGTTCGTTAAGTCATTTATCATTATTATTAATTGCTTTTTGATGACTTATAAACTTTACATTATAATTCATTACGTTGCTTTAACTATAAGGTATGTCATAGTATCACTCTAATGGTAAATTTTCAGGAAAAAATTAATGAGAAGCATAAAAAAAAATAAAAAAAGAATAGTGTATACCTATTCTTCAACAAATTTCCCTTTATATTTTAGTTCTTTCTTGGTAATGACATCCTTGATTCCTTCACTTACCATTCCTCTGGTACCTGACACTTCTTTCTCTCCTACTTCCTCCTTCTCTTCGTATCGGGTAGTGCAAGGCTGCTCCACTTATATTCCCCTTGACATCCCAGGATTGCCGTGGAAGTTGGCGGCAAGTAGATGGCGTGGAATGCGCGGAGATGTCGTAATCGCGGTAGCCTTCCCCCTAACGAAGCAACTTACCCAACAGTTGGAATGCCGTGGACTTGGCCGGCACAGCTACGCTAATGTCACTCATATATTAACCTCACCTAATAGTCCGCCTTTCTAAAATTATATTTTTTTCTCAAGAATTTATTAACGATTATAAAGGTTTAATTTTAACTGTTTCTAAATGCCCGTGCTTGGAATTCAGTATTTTTTTTTATCGTTTGACATATGTATTTTATTTAAAACCATTCCTTAAATAATCATATCAAGGACAAAGGATTATCAGACGCAGATAAAATTGATTTATTTAATCTTATTATAAAGTATATTATTATACTATTATATATTATTATACTGAAAAATTTATTTGTTTAGGCCCGGGTGTACAATTATGATAGTATGAGTCATAATTTATTTTTAAACTTTCAGCCTCTATGCGGGTACCGCTACAAACCTGTAATTAAAATTTCATATAGAACTTTTGATACAGACCACCCAATAAGGGACAAAAAAGTATTTTATTTAGAAAAATAATAATCTATGGTTACAAATCCTTGTTAAACTTTCGAAAATTGGCATTGATATTTAATTCATTTTCGTACTTATATTTTTTGATAATGGGCTTAGGAGGAGTTAAATTTTAGTATTGTAAATTTTTGAATTTTATGGCTGACCTTTATTTTTATTTTATGATATTATTTCATACTTAAATTTATTACTGTAGCAAAAGGCATTTATGAATATATATAAAAACATGCAGAGACGTCCGCATAGGATTCCGATCTCCATATAGTTTGGCTTTCCATGATAATTATGAAAAAATAAAATCTTCGTATTAAGGAATGAAAATTTACTGAATTTTAAATAAAATTAGGGAAAAATAAAGCATCATAGTGGAGATTACAAATGATTAATTATGTTAATTTGGTCTATGTATACAACGAAAAAACACTGCCTATTATGTGTAACCATTAAGATCGTTTACGTGAATTTTACTATCTTGTCCGCACTTCCTTTCACAATAGTTCTATTCTATCTAACTATCTAACCAATTCATAGCCAATTAATACTTAAGAAACATTCAACTAATTCTTAGTTTACTAAAATTATCAAATGTACATACATATACATCAACCAATGCTCCATTAACAAGCGAAGAACATATACTGTTCAACCTGATATGTACTTGAAGAAAAGCAAATATGTTTTTGTTACCCACATTTATTTGAAAAAATCTGATGAATTGATCTTTTTGATTTTATATTTTTCAAACATTTTTAATACCATGTTTTCGCGAAATGTGCTGACAATATTATTATTATTAATCAACGGGAAATTGTACATTTTCTAAAACTTAACGCGATAATGAAAGAATTATATTGAAGAGAAATTTATAGTAAAAATCGTTATTTTAGGAACTAGGAATTATATTCAACTGTTTACGGTTATTATATCTTGTAAACAAGGATAAAGTGTGAGTAATTTGACTTTAAAAGTAATTTTACTTTTGAGATTTTAGCTATCTTGGTCCCAACTATGTCTTCAGGTTTTGAGGAGATACTTATAGATGTATAATGCCATAAAATGTGTAAAGCCAGATTATAATTTTTTCAAATTTCGTTTGGGAAGTAGAAAAATTAAACATAATGTTTTATAACACAGTAATTTATTTGTGGAATATCAAAGACTAATCAATTTTCTTGTATTTTGCTTGGTTTCACATATCAATGGTTTCTCAATAGTTCAACAGGAGTATATTTTTATAAAAGATCAACCGAAAATCTGGATATTTTTTAATTTAATGTCTCGTTATTGGCAGATGAAGCCTGATCAAGTTGTTTCCCATGAACTTCGGACTTTCACTGAGTGGATGGAGACAAACATCTGGAAGATAGTCGTGGGAAGTTGATTCAGCGCGATCTATATCGCCTCCATTGTGATATACATCAGAGTGTATATATATATATCAGAGTATATACCGTAAGTGATGGGTTTAGGAACGAAGCAATGGTATTGTGAAAGTTTCAAACAAACATTTATTCAAAGTTTACCAAATGCGATTTAGGAAATCCTGACTAAGGGGAATAATTCGATGTTAATTGAGGTATGGGAAAAACCCTGATAATGATGATTATTTCATCTAAGAATTGCTTCATTGTAGATGATAAGTGAAGCCGTTAAAGTGGGACAATTGCCATTAACACATGGCAAGAAAGAGGCGAGAATACGTTGCCTGGAGGCTTTGTCCAAGGTGCCTTTGTGCAGAGTAATGGCACCACGATCTGGTGACGAAGTGGAAAGTAAGGCCATGTCGTAGAGGGTGGATGATGAGCTTCAGTTCTGAGTTTCAAAGTTGGGAAGTCAAGGCTACGGACTTGTACAAGATGATCTCAACACATCTTCAGCTCAGTTATCGGAGGTATAGTTGGTTTGAAGGGACGTTCCACAACGTCTAGGTGAAAATATGTTTGGCTTATCAATTGTTTCTTGGTTAGCCATTAAGAGTCTTGGGTTCAGGGCAAGAGTCTTGGTTGAGATCGCTCTGTTTCTGGCTAAACGGTTGTGCATGGAGGTGATTTATCTGAGATCAGCCTTCACCGCCATGTAATTATGTAAACGGTACCTATTTTATAAAGCCTTGGTGAACCCTAGGTTCAATCCATGGCTGTTTAAAGATTAAATAATTTATCTTTCACAGCCAGGTTTGAACCCGAAACCTTCAACACAAGTCAGTTGTTGAACCTCTACACACTGAGCTACCCCGCTCCGTTTTTATCTTTTTAAGTATCGTATGCATTGGATGAGTTTGCATGCACGCATAAACGATTTAATTCCTAAACTTAATATTCCTCTGAATTGATCCTATTTGTGAGGGCTATCCATGATTCAGTCTGGACTATGTTCGTGCAACAATATCGATATCCCCATTATTATTGTTACCAATTTTGTTAGTTTGGGTTTGTAAGGCATAAAACCATACGGTCATCAACGCCTGTGATAATTTGTTTATAGAGTCTTATATCTATGTGTATTCTTATACTTGATTATTCCAATAATAAGATTTTCAGTTTTAATTTAATTTCTCCATTATTCATCTACGTTCTTTTAAATGTTTAATAATTGTGAATTATGACTTATGTGTTTTATGAATTAAACGTTTGGAATTTCTAAGAGGGGAAAAATAAATAAAAAAAAGATAAACAGATCGATACAAAATAAATAAATAAAAGATAAATAAATAAATAAAATTCATATTTGTCTCAATATGTCCATTTCCTATAAGAATTTCAATACTAATCTTATTTTATCTTGATTATCACCAAGCGTATTCGAGATATTATTTGTATACATTTATTTGAGATATTATTATGTAAGACCTAGTTTGTCTAACCTAGAGGTGTAAAAAGAACATTCTCGAAAAATATGATGGACTGTAAGGATGCTGTTGCAATGCTGACATTTCGGAGGTGGCTTTTTTAGGATAATATGGACCTGAGTAAGGTTTGTGTGCCCTATTCTTATCCTGGTTAAGGCATCTTCCTCCCTGCGATTGGAGCGGTTTGAGGTGATCCACGGTTTCACCGATTTTTTAATTATTTTTAATTTGCTCTGTGGGCTCTCATTCCACATGGCTTGCCAGTTTTCCTTTATTTTCTTTTTTTGGGGAAGCCCTATTTCTGGAGGTGTTAAAATGGCCACGCCTCGTCCTGGGAGCGATAGCGCTTGTTTCGCTATTTTGTCTGCGAGTTCGTTTCCTTTAATCCCTACGTGACTACACCTAAATAAAAAAGACATTTTGTCCATACTATTTAACATGTGCAGGTAGGAATGTATTTTGAGGCTAATTGGATGTTTGGGGTACATATTATTTAATCCCTTTAAAGAACTCAATGAGTCAGTAACTATTACAATGTTGGTTTGTTCAATCGTCATGGAGCAATAGAGTGCCGAGGCTGTTGCGTGGAGCTCCGCTGTATATATACTGCATAATCTGTGAAGCTTTATTTTGTGAGTAGTGTTGTGGGTAACGAAGGAGGATGCAGTTGAGTGTTCGGATTTAGATCCATCTGTATATATCACGAAAGGTTCTGGTATGTTTTGGAGGAGACGGGAAAATTCGGATTTGTAATCGGAGGGAGAGATATTGTTTTTGGGAAGTAGGTTTAGATGGTATATTGTATTAGGCGGTTTATGTGTCCATGGAGGGGTGTAAACTTCTAGTTTGTGTAGGGGTATTTCTTTCCGAGATGATAGACCTGAATGAAGTCTTTCAGATAACGGAAGCGTTGCGTTTGGTTTTCTTTCAATTTTTTTTTAAATTCTACGTTTATAAATGTATTTATGTGTTGGATGTTCGTGTTGTGGTAGCAGTTTTGAGATGTAATTTATTGCCAGTTTTTGTCTTCTGAATATAAGAGGGGGTATTCCTGATTCCGAACATAGGATAAGAATAGGACTAGTCCGAAACGCCCCTGTTGCCATACAGATCCCGGCATGGTGGGTGGAATCAAGTTTGTTAAGTACCCGGAGTCGGGCAGACCCGTAAACAAAACTACTATAATCCAATTTGGAACGGACTAGCGTATGGTATAATTTAATAAGAGTTGTCCTATTCGAACCCCAGGATGTACCAGTAAGATATTTCAGTATATTTAATCTTTTTGTCGCATGAGCTTTTAATGTGTTACACTGCGTTTCCCAAGATAGTCTTCTATCGAATATTAATCCTAAAAACTTGTGACACTCAGTATAGGGTATGGGAGAGTTTCCAAGGCAGAGAGTGGGAGAGGGAGGACTATTTTTTTTTCGATGAAAGTGAGGGCATCTGGTTTTTGCGGGTGAAAAACGGAGATCGTTAATATGTGACCAGTTATTTATCCTATTTGTGGCTTCTTGTAGCTTATGTTTTATTATTTCAATATTTTCGGAGCGGCATAGTATAGCTAATCGTCTGCGAACAATAGTGGCTTGACCAATTGTTACCAATTATTATAGTACTTGTGTATTGTATATTATACTATAAATGCAGTTGATAGATTACAAATAATAATGAGTAAATCATATTATACAGTATTACAAGATTTACTAGAGTATTATCGACTATCTGTTTTTACAGTGTACATCCTGTAGTTAATCCGGGTATTAGATATTTTACTAATCTGTTAAGATGAACAAATTAAAATACATTTTTTTAATTTATTTAATTGTTATATGATATAATATTTTATTCGCTTTAATTTTATTAAAATGTATAATTATATTTATGATACCAATTCAATGATTATTATTTATATATGCATTATCACGATGAATACGTTTTAACTTAGTATGAATCGAGGAATGATCAATCAATAAGTTTTTAGAAAATAGTTTCAATGCTCTAACGCTCTACCGATTTTTTTAATTATCAGAGGTGAACGACCTTAACTGATGGAATGCCTATGATAATAGCTCAAGAATCTCTAAATCGTTAGGATAAATTAATTACCAACCTCAATTACGTATTTACTTCTGCCTCACAGATTGGCACGTGATGTAACAGCTCAAGAATGACTCCATATGATTCCGCATACCATGAAAGAAAGTGGAACTGCAAAGCCTCCAGAAGTTTTCGAGCTGAAATGAATATTACAGTCTGTTGATTTTAATATTAAGCTAATGAAAATTCCGAAGTTTTCTGCAAAGCTATTCAACAATAATAAAGTAAATTTAGAACAGATTATTTTCTTTAAAGAATTAATTGGTTCTATGCATAATTTAGCTATGCTTCAATCAACTTATTTATTAGACATTTATAAGTAATTTTCTTTTTAGTTATGTGACGTAAGCTTTCATGATTTTTTAGTGATGTTTTGTTAAATTAATTAATAACTAAATAAGGAGCTGTTAAATTAAATCAGAAATTCCGATGATCATAAAAGCTCACCTTTATAAATTATAAACCAAGAGTTTTCATATCAAATATAAATAAGTGATAGATAACATATAATGCGCAAAAATCAACAGGGAAATTGCTAATTTTGTAGTATTTTCTTAACCTAGCATTTATATTATTATATATTTAGTAAATAAAGTAATATTAAATGTAGTATGATTTCTAATAAATATTAATCTTTTTTATAATAAAAATAACATTAAAATGCTAGTAAAAGTAAATAAAACAAAATTAGTGGTACCCCAATTCATTTTTGCGTAGTTTATATAGAAAAAAAAATTAAATAAATTATTAACAGTCTGGGCGAGACATTCTTCCTTATGTATTTATCTTTATTTCTTTCAACATTTTAAGTCAACTCTTACGGGAGTCCATTCTCCGATAATTTATCACAAGTTCATTTTCATCCATATGATATGTTTATTTTGTTAATCAATCATTAAATGTAACAGATCTTAAAACAACTTTAAGATTCACATTTTTCTGTTGTCACATTAGTAATCTCCAGGATCCTATTCCTAAGGGATATAAAATATGTATTCTGTAAGCAGCCGAGGATGAGCGGAGACTTTCTGAAGGTTCATTCAGTCTTTATGAAGTGGATACCCTGAAGTAAGGGGAAGACTCGTACAACGATTCACTTCGAAACAATTCTGTCCCTACTATGTAACCCCCCCCCTAACCAATACCTTTCATGGGTTGTAGCAGTTATGGAGGTTTTTTAACTACCAATAGAACGAATATCCATTAAAAGTTTGATTTCCTAATGCCAAGGTATTTTTTAAAAACTTTCAAAACAAAGATAAATGAAAATGAGATACAATTATTTATCAAAAACAGCACGTGTGGAAATCGATATTTCCTGCCTCCTACTAATAAAGGTGCAACTTATAGTATCTACCTGAATTCAACTTAGCCAAGTAACTGGAACGCTGAAGATCAAACGCTTTGATACCAGAGATTTGAAGACCTCATGAAAATCCTTGGTAGAAGCCTCTATCTCCCGCAAGTATCTGCTGCCTCACCCACTCCAGATCTCTGCTGGAGATCTACCAACTCCAACTTTACATAGTGCCGGGGATTCATATCATTCCCCAGATCAAGATATTATTCAAATTATAATAAAAAGAAAAAAATATAAAGCGTTTTAAGTGAATGGGCAAGGTTAGATGGTACCAGTATCTCATTCACTAAGGATTTCTTCACCTGTTTTTATCAATGACGCTATATGCCACAAAAGAGAACTAGAACCTTGAATAAATATTATACTGCTGCCATTTTCTTTCTCACCTCAAATTTTAAAAAGTCGGAAGTAAAAATAATTTTATTAAATAAACATTAAAAAATCAGATTTCACGTATTCATTAATAACTCACTCTACGAATGATTCAAAACTTCTTGTTTGTAACCATTTTAACATTAACTCGGCATTTTTTGCTAGTAGAAATAAATTAAGTCAATGAATACAATATGCATATACTTTATTTTATATGCATTTTCATTTATTATACAATATACATCAGATAAACATTAAAAACATATGCAGTAAGAATAACCAATAAGCAGAGTTTTCTATGGCGATGATAGGTGGATATTCAACAACAGAGCTAAGCACCAAAAGTCATTGATCATTCCAGGGGAGCCATCCTCAATGGCACCGAAGCGGAATATTCATTGCCATAAAGTTTTGCTGTGCGTTGTCCACTCAGCAAGGTGTAGTGTATTACGAATGGCTAAAATTAAATGTAATGAAAAATATTTTGAATATTATATATTGCATTTATTGTTCTTATTGAGTTTTAAAATATGATCTGAATGTATGCAAGCTCCTGATATTATTAAGATAAATAAATATACATTTATATGTCCAAATCAGATAGTGTATATAAAAAAGGCTTATAAAATCGGGCGGTATAAGAACCGCATTCAATACAAGAGGATTTCCATAAGAATGGCTCCTTGGTGCAATGTGCTCAATGAAGAATATCCCACACCCATGGCTATCCCTCAACATCATCAAGGTTATAAAACATTTTAAGGCTTTAAAAGTTGTAATAAAGTCCTGAAGACCATTTCGTCCAGATATCTTTGATCTCATAATTCTTCTGTCCAATTTTGGATTACCTGTTTCTCCTCAACGTCTGTTCGAAACCTATAAAACCCTTCTACACTTAAATGCTATAAGAATACTTTTTTTTCTAAGTAATCCGTTTAAGATCTGCCAGTCAGTCTTAATTTGACCATTGGTTCAATTTTCAAAGTTAATCGTTATAAACAATACACATTTTATGGTATCCAATAGAAAATTCCCAACCATTAGGAAGATTATTTTAATATTGTTAACTATAATCCTCTTCTTCATAAGTTACAGAATCTACTTTTTAAAAACATTTATGGGGTAATGGGTGGTTTGTTTATTATTAAGAATTGATTTATTATACATAAACCTATTAATATTTTCCTACCTTTTCTTCTTACTGTACTCAAAATTTTAATGAGCCGTTAACCTATTTAGCATTTTGTATAGTTCTCTATCACAATAATATATAATGTGTTTTATACCTTGGAGATTATTAATTTAATTTATAAATATAATAAAAATGTAAAAGCTATTCTAATTGTTGAAGAAATGTCGTTAAATGTAGCAGATTCATGCCCGTATGGGATTGGTGCCGTTTGAGTCACTCTATTTATGTACCCAGACTGTATATTTATGTATTAAATATTTATATATTCCTTCTGAGATAATTAATTTAGACTTGTCCCTATTTAATAAAAACACAAAAGTCATTCTTGTGCAAGAAATGCCAATAACGGTAGCTGATTCAGGTAGAAGTGGGATTGGCGCCACCCGCTATTTATGCCACTGAGTTTATGCACCAAGACTTTGTGCCAAATGTCAAGGCTAGATGTCTCACTATCTTATCTCTCTGGCTGCCGGTAATCACACAGTTCTTGTCATAATGGTTATAACTATAATCGGAATGTGTTCGGCCAATTGTTTATTGCTCTTGTAACGTATGATCATGTAAAAGAAATATTTAAAAAAAAGAAAAAAAAGAAGAAACCTTGTCTATATAAGATTTATCAACTCTAAGTGAAATGTCGTTGTTTATTATGTTAGAGAACACAATATATATATTATATATATATATATATATATATATATATATATATATATATATATATATATATATATATATATATATGTATAATTGACGTACAAAGTTGTTTTAATGAACACCAAAAATGGCCCTGAGGACAAACTTGCCGGACACGGGACAATCATTAAAGGATTCTATTGGCAAGATTATTACAGCTCTGCCTACTTAAACAGGCAATAATGGCTGTTGAACAACATGGAAGTTCTTTGATACCACTCTCTCTCTGGAATTTATTTCATCCTTTAACGGCTCGGGAGAACTTTATGGCATGTCCTCGGGGTAATAAAGGACACAGATACTGGATCAAAGAACATTATCGGCCCTTATAAGAAATTTCATTGAGAAGAAGTAGTTTTCTTCGTACCAGTTAGCATTTATGATTTGGCTTTAAGTTCGTTAGTTCGCACTTGGGATTTTATCATAAAGAAACATTTTATAAAATAAAAAATAGTAATACAAAATTAAATAATGTAAAAAGAAAGAATGAAACCTGCTTATTACTTTATAATAATATTAATATTAATAATATTAAATTATTGTAAATTAATTAACATATAATAATAAAATTAATTCATTCGCTCACAATTTAATTTATATGGTATCGTGCTTGTCCTTATATCCAATAAGAAGGATAAAATAAGCCATGTTTTGTAATTTTTAATAATAACTTTTCCAATTTTAAATAATTTTAATTTATTTTATTTTAATTTGTTATTAATTGTTATAATTTTTAAATATTTTTAATATATTATAGTAAACTTTGATATTTTATGTGTAAACAGTTATAAGTACATAACAGTAAAATCATTTTTTTATAGTAAACTAATTACTCAAAAAATAATTATCTATTAGACCAGTTTTAAATTGTCACCATTAATTCAATACTCTGATAGAAATTATTGCTAACAAGATTTTCGCAATATCTAGAGTACAAATTAACCTCTCTAACCAGATAGGCCGTTTACGTGTCAATTTAAATGGGATGTTAATTTTTTTCTGTTTTTCCAGAACCTTTAAATCATGCAGCTTTTGATTGCGAAACTTGGCTTAGCTGTCGTTTAGAATGTCCATGTATTTTAAAATTTGGATATGTATCTATTTTTTCCCAGTTTCCGCGTTTTGTATGCTTATTTATTTATTTACCGCATTCCACAAAATAACAAAATTCTACAAGTTGTGGCAAAGAGAAAAAGATAATTCGAAGAGTAACCTTAAAAATATACCTTACTGTTAATTTTCGAGGTCCTCGGGTTTTTTAATGAGCAATTTAAATGGGAACAGAAATCAACACTACGCCCTGTTCAGTATATAACCATTTTGTATAGGAAAACTAATCTTCCCCACTTTGTAGGATATTTTTTTCCTTTCATAATAATCCTGCGATGTTACTCTTTTGTGGTAATTTTTCTCGATAATCAGCTGACTAAATGTGCTACTTAATCTCATCGATAATTGTCACAGATTTTATAATTATAGATTTATTAAATTATTTACAATAATTACCTAATGGATTTGATGTATTATAATTAAGAAAGTTTTCTTCTCGTTAACGTTCTTTTGCTATTCTATTATAAAAATAATACACCAACAAGAAAATTCGGAAGAAAAACTGGAAAAATAAAATTTTATATTATAATTATTATTTTATAAAAAATTTTGATAATTTATCAAAACTGGAATTGTAATGAAATCTAAACCGGATCCGTTTTAGAGCAAAATATTCCATGATAGAGCGTACACCTAACTCTGTACCATTTAATACGGATTCCGAAAGATGGTGTTTTTGTGAGTGTGATTATTTATTAATTGTATCATATATTATTTATTATATATTAATTAAACTACTGTATACTTACCTTCCATGGTCGTTGTGTCATGTAATATTTTCTTGACCACAATAATATTGTAATTATTATTTTTATATTAGTGCCAAAGCAGATGTATTTCTGTTAATGTATTATACATTTAAACTATTATTTTTTTTCTCTCATGTTGTATATTTTTTTATTAACAGTGATTTTTGTTTTCAGGATGAAGTTCCATATCATCTCATTGGCACTATTAGCCTTATTACAACAGGTCTTCGGAAAGGATGGTGAGTAAAAAATGTTTTCTTAAATTTTTATTATTTCTAAAAATGTAAGATATAGATAGGTAAATAGATAGATAGATAGATAGATAGATAGAGAGAGATGTTAATATAAATTAATATTTATACATATATTCCCAAACATGTATAAATATCCATAAATTAAGAGTTCCATATAACTGAATCGTGCCTTGTCATGCATAACCGATAATCATAATTTGTTTTAATAGCAAGTTATATTTGGACGATATTGTAACCAATAAAAGCGTTACTACTTTCATCAAATTTGTTACGAAACAATTTAATGGCGTTTCGAAGAAGTTTTCGCGTGCGGAACTTTCGAGATATGTTTACATTTATTTAGGATGTCTAAACACACTTTAGATCCTTGGATCAGATTGCAAAAAAAATTATTGCAACTAGCGAGGCCCTTTTCAATCGCTGGGTATCATGAGGCGTAATGCTTTGGGATCCATCACACTTTGCAATTTTCCCTTTTTAGACGATATCTTTCTTTAGCTATGATATTTTAAGTTGTTATGTCATCGGAGAAAGGGCGTATTCGAATGACTAGGATGACATGCGAAACCTTTTATACCGAATGGAGTTATTTAACTATCATGTCTCCATAATATCGATTTTACTATCCATCATTTTACTATCGATCGTGATATTTACGTTTCAATGAATAATTATACCATATTGATGCCATTTTTATACCTCTGTTTAAGTCAGTGGCATGTTGTAGAATAAGGAAAAAAATATAAATGTACGAAAAAATGAAAAATCATTTTCATCACATTTTTTTAAAAATAATTCTGTTACTATCATATATCCATACATTTTAAGTATTGCTTATTTATTCCTGGTGAAGACCTGCAGTCTTAGTCGAAACATTGTTTTTATTAGTTTTTTTCTTACTTTTTCAGAATTTTGTTTTAAATCCACCTGGTCTAACTTCCCCATATAACTTATCTCCTATATTATTGACTATCCTATCGATAATTTTACAGATATGATATATCTATTTATTTTATTCATGTTTCATTGAAAAATAATATATTCTAACATCATTTTATATCTAACGATTTTCATTTATCTGTTATTTTCAATTACTTCTACATCCGTATAATTTAGTATTATTTTGTTTCTATATTATTCAACTATTACGGAAGACAACGTGTATCGTTAGTCGAAAAGTGGGTTTTAATTAGATATATTTTCCCGCTCTCAAGACCAATTTCTCCTCAATATAATTCAATCATTGAAAAAATGATATTCATATCATGGATAACTATTCAAAATCATGGATCACCTGATGTCTTGTGGCTAGCATAACAACCTACCTGAGATCGTAGGTCCGACCCCTGCAGTTGACCTCAAATTTTTTAAAGGGAGTAAAAACTAAGTTTTCAAAACTAAACTCAATTCTAATGTCATAAAACAATGAAATATACCTTAAAACCCAATTAAAAATTCTAATTAAACACTTAACTTCTAATTATATGGTTTTCACCGACAATTAAAACGCCTAATTTGTACTCAGCTAGGCTCTTGTACTTCCCAGATATATTTCCCGTGCCATTTTCTCTCCATTAAGACCGCGTATTAGTTTCGGAGGTTCGTTTGCGAGGCGCCATCCTGTGACGGCCCAAACCGGCGCAAATCATCCTGCGGAAGACAATGACAGCCATCTTCTGCATTAGCGGAGTCGAATCCCTCCCACCACTGGTCCGAAGTCACTCATTGCTGTTGCGAAATGTCACCCTCCGAGCATTCAAGTGCACCCCTGTTGCGCCATGTGCTCTCCTGAGGACACCAACGCAGAGCTGATTCACCGGCGATCTGTCTGCCGTCCCTCCGAAGTTACCACACGCCGAAGGATTCTGGCGCCGGGTCGGGACATTAGCTAAGTCTTGTGCCAATTCCGTCGACATCAGTCAGCGAATAACTGTTGCCCAAGGCGAGGAGAGTTTTTAATTACTCTTACTAAACACCGGCCTGAGAAAGCTGCGTATGGGAGTTGTTTATGACAGATCTTCTGGATATATGGACTTTACGCCACACGATTTTACACAAATCTATCTATCTATTCCTGTTTGGGACAATATTAAATTCACTTTTATTAACCGTTTGAAATTTACATAGAAAATAAAACTGATAATTCTGCCCATAATATTACACGAATATGAGTTGTAAAAATCACCACTTGAATGCATTAATAGAACTATTTCTGTAATTCTCTACGTGATTAACTATGGATTTTTTTCAATTTTATTTGAGTTTATTTATTATTCAATACGCCTGATAAAACATATCAGCTTTTTTTTAAATATCTGTGCAGGCTAGGTCACACAGCTAACTCAACTCTTGGTCCTGATTACGAAAACGCCTGTGGCAGATAAAGTATTTGTATTTATAACAATTGGGAATAGACTCTATTAGTCCAGGATCCCTGGTACATTTTTGCACTTGATTACTATCAAGCTGAATCTTCGTGAATAGCTTCGTTTTGATGAGACGCCCAACAATTTCCTTTGCTTGTTGATACATGTTGATCGATAACGAGGTCATCAAAAATGATTACTAACCAGCTGATTTTTTTTTTACTTAGTTAATATTTATATAATTTAACTGTCATATTGTCCTACAAATTGCGTGGTATGTTATTCTTAAATTTTGAAGAATCATCAAATCGACATATTTTATCCTGGCTACCTCTGTTAGCTACCACCATCGAGAATTTTCGCAAAGGAAATTGTTGGGCGTCTCATCAAAACGAAGCTATTCACGAAGATTCAGCTTGATAGTAATCAAGTGAAAAAATGTACCAGGGATCCTGGACTATATTGGATCTGAAGACTGTCCTGGGGCTAATTATAAGGTATAACCTGGCAGATGAGTGCAATCTCGACTAAATTATCTCTTTGCACAATCGTTGGCTTGTAAAGACACTACCCCTGACATGAACTGAACCAAATCCTATGTGGATTATAGTGATTTAAGTTTAATGTATATTTTTCAATGGATTATTGCAAGTTTTGTTATTGTTGAATTCTTCAATTACCTCTTAAATTATTGTTCGATTTCCAATTCATTGTTATATCAGGCATTATAAACCCAATTTTTGCGGTTCTGTAAGCAGTTCGTTAAGGACTTTTTTAAATTTTATATTAAACCTATTATTCGATAGGTCTGATGATTAAATATTGTAGTATAGTTGTATCTTAATAGATTATATAGAATAAAATAAATCCGAAATTTCATTTTACATGTATAATTCGTTTTTCTTTTAGAATAAACTGCTCAATATTCGATATCATTCCTTTTTTCTCATTTTTTAAATTCTTACACGTTATAAATTGTAACAATATTTTTTTCACTAACGTTTATGTTAGTATTGTGAGCTTTCCACCCGCTTATTTGAGGCATTTTACCCTTTTTAGCATTAAATTAATTTGAGATTGTAAGAATGCTAAAGCTCTCATACAACACAACACCTTTTATGCCTCTTTGGTTAGGTATCGCTTGGAACAATGCACGCAAAAATGAGCTGAATGAGAGATTAGCTATACCTATCATGTTCAATACATTCCAAGAGTACCCATTCTTAATTTGACCCCTCATTCTAATTTTTTTCGGCCGTGGTTCTAAATGGCCTGTAAAACAAGGTTTTATATACTTATAAGAAGCACTTAATATGATTATTTTTTCGTTCGACCGCCAAAGAAGTATTATTATGGTAATGAAGTTTTCAAAGCAATGGATTGATGCAAATCATGGAGATAAGCTATCATGATTGACATGCTTCAAAAATAAATATTCCAGATATCGCAAGGATAGGCCACATTTCGCTTTGTCTGCTCCTAAAGGTCAAAGCGTTCGTTAGTCGAAACCCGGCGGAGAGTTTGGGCCGAAACGTGACGCAATGGCGAGCACTATATGTTCATTAGTTCTCTCAACTTCTAGTTCTCAACCCAACTGCCTAGATCCCATCTCAGGATCTCTCAAGATATCCGAGTCTGTCAAGATCAGAAAGACTTAGCGCCAGGTTTTTATCACACGTTTGATGATTTTAATTAATAAATTACGTAAATATTAAACATGATGTTCTAACATTTTATCATGAGTTATTTTTAAAAAATATTTAAAATATACAGATCAAATATTGTTAGAGAAGAATCTATTTATCTATCTATCTATTCACTATTTTATCTTTTCACTATTTCATCATATCTAGTCACTATTTTTATTTTCACTCCTGTACCACTTTATATATTCTTGTTACTGCTACGTTTTTATATATTTTTGTTTGTTTCTCTCTCTTAGCCCTGAAGATGGCCTACATTGTAGGCCGAAACGTCGGCACATAATAAATAAGTTTTGCTTATTTTGGTGTTTTCTTTGACTGCACCCCCAACTATTTCTTCCTTAAAAGATCAAATATTGATTTATGTTAAATAGTCCATCTTCTGATTTAGTGGCCTAATTTGGTAGTTTCCATTTTCCTATTAAAAAAAAATGCAACTATATGAGTGTGGGGGGAATGATTTAGCTGATATTACGCCCAACCCCCAGCTTTTCTTCCATTTGAGGGTAACCACTTTATAGAAGCCGGATTTTCTCCAAGGGGGTCTGCAGGCACCATAGATCATATCTCCCACTGTTGTGAAGATATGAAGGATTTAGAAAATATTCCACCCCTTTTTTTATATGTTAATCTTCTCATTTTGTATCTTTCTGTTTACCTCCTCATTTTTATTTCCCTTTATATTATGTTTACTTTTTTATCTTTTCTGTACATTTATTTTTTGTATTTTATTTTATATTCGTTATCTTTAATTATTATATTTGTCACTCTTTTAATTTATGTTATTATCTTTAATTTTATTATATCTGTCAATATTTCAATTTTATTATATCTGTCACTATTTTAATATTCTTTTTCTTTAATTTTCATATTGGTCACTATTTTATTTTCTACATTGCATGTATATTCGATATTATACGTTGCTTCACTTTCAAAAGGAAAAGTAAGACTGATTATGAACAAGGATTAATTGATCTTTCAAACGGTATAATTAACATAATTGTTTGCATACAAATAATCTTATCCCTAATGGAAAGAAAACTGTAAATAAATGAAACAAACGAAACTGACATTTAATCCTTTACGACCCAATGCAATCATGTACAACATCATAAATTAGAGCTATGGAATTCGTATTTATAATACGATATAATTATTTATTTATCTTATTATCTTATTCTGTCACTTTTTTAATATTCGTTATCTTTAATTTTTATATCTGTCACTATTTTAATTTTCTACATTACTTGTCACCATATTATTGTTACTGTACATTTTTAAATATTATTTGTTCTGTTTGTTTCTCTCTCATAGCCCTGAAGATGACCTACACTGTAGGTCGAAACGCCGGCACATAATTATAAGTCAAGTACTTATTCAGTGTTTTTTTTTACTGCACCCCCAATTATCTCCTTTCTACATTGGATCATCCAGTCAACTATTTTCCTCTCATTCATTTTTTTGTTCTGTTTGTTTCTCTCTCATAGCCCTGAAGATGGCCTACATTGTAAGTCGAAACGTCGGCATTAACTAAATATAAGTCTAGTACTTATTTGGTGTTTTTTTGACTGCACCCCCCAACTATCTCCGTTCTCCATTTTATCATCCAGTCAACTATTTTCCTCTCATACCACGTTATTTGTTGGTAAGGTCATAATCTCCAGATCGAAATTTTTCATAACAACGGAAGATTGTTCTTTAGCTCACTGTTTCTTGATCGTAAACCATATTAATGTTTCGGAACGCCTCCGTGACGTTATGGCCAAGTTTAAATTCGTAGAGAGAAGTTATACGAATTTCCGCGAAAGGCATCATTTTATTCTTTTTTTTTTTTAAACGTTGCTTCACTTTCAAAAGGAAAAGTAAGACTGATTATGAACAAGGATTAATTGATCTTTCAAACGGTATACTTAACATAGTTGTTTGCATACAAATAATCTTATCCCTAATGGAAAGAAAACTGTAAATAAATGAAACAAACGAAACTGACATTTAATCCTTTACGACCCAATGCAATCATGTACAACATCATAAATTAGAGCTATGGAATTCGTATTTATAATACTTGGTTTTAAATAAATTTGTTCTGCTTCATTAACTGGAACTAAGTCATGAATTTTTTATGTAAGCTTAGTTAGCCTTGTCAATGGAAAATAATCTTATTAAGAAGCAGTATTATTGGAAATGATGGAAATTATTATAAAAATAAAATTATGTTCGATAAAATTATATATACTTTTAAAATCAAATATACTTTTTAGAAGAATGTAAAATAGTCAGGTGGTGTAGTTGTAATGAATTACAAAAAATAAGTTTGAATTATTTTACTTTTTCCTACGTTTCGACCTACTTTTTAGACTATTTTCTGGGCAGATGGATGTGGGATATATTTCCACATGAATATGAAACATAATTTTTATTCCATCCATTAAATATGTGATCCTTTTAAAGTCCCTTTTATGAATGAGAGGTGTACAGGCACTATCAATCAATAAAACATAGACTAGTCATTAATCTTGAATTCCCTGTGAGATACCAGTGACATTTTCCACTGTCTCTAAAATATCGCAACATTTTCGCACCGATTAAGGACAGATATTGCCAAACTTCTTTCTAGCCGAAAATTATTGACGCCTTATATATTTGTGTATCTTGCAGCCATCTTGCATATTTATGATTTGAATAAACTGGTACTTCAGCGTGTATTTCTGATTTCAGTATGGCAGAATATTTTTTCTTTCTGTAATCATTTGAAATGAATTTTATAATTATCTAGGAATTGGTTAATTCTTTTTTTTTTACTGAAATACAAATTCAAAACTATTATATTTGGAACATTGAGCTGATCCATCAAATAAGAGTTTTCTTTCCAATCCATTGCAAAATAAATAAATCGATTTTATTTTATTTATTATTATTATTACATTTTTAACGGGAATTATATTTCGTTGTTTTATTTCATCCCTCGATCTTGGGTTTTGGATTTCAGATCAATCGGCACTTTAGTAATTTTTTTTTCCAAGATTAAGTTTCTAGTTATTTAGAGATCATCTGGGTTCTAAAAGATTATGTAAATTTAATAATAATTATTTTAATAATAAAAGCTTTTAACTTGCCTGAAAATTCCATTAGGATTTATTTTTTACTCCATTCTTTAAATTTAAATGCTGTACATTTCAAGATACATACAATTTCACCCAAAATTGTAAGTAATAACAAATAAGCCGAAAAAGAAATTTATCCGAGACCTTTAAACGGTTTTCCTTATACATATTATTTTTGTCGTCAAAGTCAGTGGTCTCCACCGGATGATATCATGAAACTCAATATAATATCCTAATTTTCATCTTAATTAAAGAGCCGATTTATGGTTTCTTATACCCATAGCTCATCATACAACTGACAAAAAAACAAAAACAAATCTGACCATACTCTGGTATGTGAATAATTAAACTACAGTCATTAATTTCAGAGTTTTACTTTCTCATTAATAAATTCCCTTTTACGATGAGAACAAAGGCTTGTGTTTTAAAATATTTTTATAAAGTAATTATATCAATTTTAGTTAATAATATGGAAATTACAGACTTGCACGAGGGTATGACATTTAATAATTATTATTTAAGCTGAGCGAAATCGTTTGATCCTTAAAATCAGTTTAAAGCCCTAAGAAATGATAAACGACTTGGGCGAAGAGAGCTCGTTAAAGGCTGGAATATCGAGACTAATTGATCTGAAATACGATCTATTAGATATCTGCATGCTGATTGGACAGAGTCCGTGGTTTTGTTCATCGCCTATTGGTGGAACTGATTGCTAGGCATAGCCAATCCTAGGGGGGTTCTTTCTGCACATTCCGCTTTGAATTTATGCCTGTATGATTTACAATAGCGATCTTATTCCAGACCTATCATCAAAGTATTTTTCAACTATTTTACATCTGCAGTACATTTTTTTTTCTGTTCCGAATATGTTGCGTATTTGCTGGGACGGAATAAGCTCATAGTAAAATGAGATAGGAAGTAGAATTGCTTGGAGGGCCTTGGTCTTTTAGTTTTGATAATATAATAATAAAAACGTTTTCAGTTGCGGATTGCGACATTGGCAAAAGAAAATGTATTAAAATATTAAAACCGAACAAAGAAGCGATAAATTGGAAACAATTTTTTTTTTTTTTTTACAAAAACCGAAAAACGCCAGATATTTCTAATCAAAATCTTTGTCGTCACACTAGGATTGGTTATAGTTTATTATTGGATTTTAAATTTTAAAACTTGTAGATCCGTTACATATGTTTTGACTTCGAAGTATATTTTTTCATTAAAGTATTATATAATAATTATTTCCTAAAAATATTTAAGAATAAATCCATATAATAAACAAATAAAAAAACCAAACTAAAAAGATTATGACAAATACTCCTCTTATAGAATGCTGTGAAGGTGAAGCTGATTTAATTGCCCAATCAGGGGGAATCGAAGTTTGATTGGAAAAAAAAACTGCACCATTTCAGCCCATGAAGGATCTTGTGTTAGGTATATGGTACTGGCTTTGCTTTTTTTTAGACAACGGTCTAATGGAGGTGATTTGTCCGAGATCGCCCTCAACTGCCAAGTTTTTTCCCAATTAAAGGTATCCACTTTAAGAGTATGGGTGAACCCCAGGAGAACCCACCGGGTCCATCCTTGGCCACTAATCGATTGAATAATTTATCAGGCAGAGCTAGATTTTAGCTCGAGGCCTTTAGCTTAGCAATTCAGCATTCCACACACTGAGCTACTCGCATAGAAATCGAGGATCGTAGTTAGAAAAACTAACTATTTAAATTTTAAATTTTAGGTTATTTGTCTTAGCATAATTTCTAATAGATTTCTTCCGACAGTATTCTAGAGATAATTTTCTGTTTGTTTTTGAGTTTTTATTCATATTTATAAAAACATTTTGATTTTTTTACCTATCCAACCATGAATCTAACCTAAATGAATAATAATCTATTGAATTTTCTAAGACTTTAGTGGACGAATTGACGGCAGAGACGTTAGAGGGAGTATACCTTCAAGTCGTATAACGCAGTAAGTAGTTATCGCAGACATAATTCAGGCACTTATCTAGTATTATCGGGATCACTGAACCATGTTTGATTTAATTTTATTAACTAATTCTAAATTCCTATTGGATTCATTTATAAGCCCCTAGAGGCACATGAATATCCCGGACACTCCATATTGCCTGACTAATGGATTTCATGAGCGGCTGTGACCAGGGCTCAGTATGTATATGTATATGTATCCCTTCAACTCGTACTAAATCTACCTCCCACGCGGGTCGACCGGCCCCGCGATCGCCGATACCATCTCCAGTGGAGGATTCTATTAGCATCTTTACGATCTTATTAAAAGGCCGAAGGATGTTCCCTTACCCGAAGAGACAACTAATTAGCACCTGCCTCAGAGGTATGCATTAGGCTTTGACTTATCGTTCCATGGATGTAAGCTCCTAGTTTATATGCGCACCAGTCTCCTCCAAGTAGTGGACCGAAGGGGAGAACTTTCTTTTGGAACATAAGCATTTTAATGCCATTTATATGTAAATATATCAAGCTCAGTCGAAACCTAACCCTGAAGCTAACGGCGAGTTGGTCGTTAGGCAATATATTTCCCAAAACGATCCCCGAGCATTTGGGATTCGAGGAACTCTACGCTTCACTGGTCTTTCCCTGAGCATTAATGCAATAACAACATCCATTGTGATTTAATGGTAATGCTCCAGTTGGGCATATAAACAGATGCTAGTTGGGCTTTGGATTTGAATAAGGGTTCTATAATATTCGACGTTGATAACAAAGATGATGATGACAGCCAGAAAATCGACAATTGCGTATACTATTATTGATTTTCATTTGTATTCATTTGATAATAAATCCTTCTACAGCTTCATAATACTAACTGTTGCAAGCTGGACCACGATTCCCTAAAGGTTTAATGTTTTATTAAATGTTTTCGATAGTTTTCCAAAATATTAAAATATGTAAATAAACCTTAGTATTTACAGTAAGATGACTTTAATGTTAAAATGGAACAATTTTGTAAAATAATAATTGCGGAAGTTTAATTACTGAAGTCAAAATACGATGTTTTAGCAATAATAGACTAATGAATTGGGGTAAACTTTCATAATTAATAATTTTCATGTATTTATTCAACAAACTTTTTGAGGTTATTATTGGCCACATTTGCTCCTCCCTTCCTATTTTTGTCAGTTTTGAGTATCGGGCATATTTTTGTTATCAATAGAGTTTTTGGGTTTATCAGTTATATCATTATTATTTTTTTTTACTTTTTTGAAATTCTCCAAAGGCCGAGGCATACATCAGGTTTTTCGCCTACTCTTTCTTCACCTCCAATAATCATTTTTCTCTGCGAATGTTGTCTTCTTCTCTCCTCCGTCCGTCCTCTATGCCTATGCCTACGTCTCTATTCCACACGCCCAGACATTTCTCATCAGTAAATCCAAGTCTTTTACGTTTTTCTGCTTGAGATAACTCCCGCTTTTCAGGTTGTATATCTTATAATATACGTGCTTATTTAATCTTTTGGAATCCATCCTGACTATATGCTCGTGAAACTTAGTCGTTTTAGCCTCATAGTTGTTCCCAAGTCCTTTGTTCTTTCGTCTATTTCTTTATTCAACCTCAATCTGTAGCTCTCCTAAGACATTCTTGAGTCAAAAATACACATATAAGTAGTCTTCCGAGCTCTATTAAGCAACCTCCGAACTGTTTCGAGGACGAGAAATGTCAGAGACTTTTTCTCACGCTACTAAATGCAGATATAATAGCAGAAGATCTACCTTTAAGAAGGATCTTTTCCATTAAACAAGTTTCTAAGTGTTCATTGCACAGATAGAGTTTTAAGTAACGTATATTTCGACATAAGTTTCAGGACGCAATAAAGTCATGTTGGATTCATTTAGTTTTAAATCAACATACAGCATTCTTGTAAAATAATTATAATAAGGATTATTTCACTTACGAAACTCGTGATTCAATGAATAACACAAGGGAACAAATTTTTATTAATTTTTTGTTGCATGTTTACTAATTAGAGGTTGGTGATTACAAATCTAGCCTCAGTTTTTCTCCAGCACCTTTTGTTTTTGGCAAACAGCTGATAGACATATATTTGTACTAGTCACATTCAAACTTCA
This sequence comes from Arma custos, assembly GCA_037127475.1. Lineage (NCBI taxonomy): Eukaryota > Metazoa > Arthropoda > Insecta > Hemiptera > Pentatomidae > Arma > Arma custos. The sequence continues at coordinate 111,606,923 of CM073760.1, forward strand.
ATTCAACTGAGTTGTTTAGTGAAAAAGTTTGTGCTCTTGTGTTAAATAACAATGTCCAAGTTAAGAAATATCTGTAGAAACGATCCAAACTATTTCTGTAACATTTGTGGTGAATATACATTCAAAAATTGTAGGCTAAGTGTGTCAGAGTTTATAACACAGGTATATTTTGATTACTTTGGATTCGCTTTGGACATCCGTGACAAGTACTGGATCCCTCATATGGTATGTAAACATGTGTTGAGTTTTTGAGATTATGGGCAAATAAGAAAAGACCCCATTTTAAGTATCAAACACCAATGATTTGGCGGGAACCTAATAATCATCAAGATGATTGTTATTTTTGTGTGATTGATATTAATGGAATTAATAAAAATAACCGGTCGAAATGGTCTTATCCAAACTTGTTATCTGTTACTCGACCAGTCTTGTTCCCTGGCGATGCACCAGTACCCCAAGCTTCTTCATCTCTACAAAATGATCATGATATAGAAAACCAAAACTATTCTTCAAGTGATGAAAGTCGGACAAGTGATTCTTACCCTGATTTTACTTCTGAGCCCCAGCTCTTTAATCAGGAAGACCTCAATGCATTAATCAGAGATCTTGGTCTTTCTAAAAAGACATCGGAGATTCTAGCTTCTCGATTAAAGCAAAGAAATCTTTTAACCCCAGAAACAAGAATTTCATACTATCGTAACCGAGAGGCAGAATTGCTGTCATTCTTTTCTAAAGATGACGACTTGGCTTTTTGTTCAGATGTTCCTGGTTTATTGAAAGCAATGGGAGTACAGAAGTATGATCCAAATGAATGGCGTTTATTTATTGACTCCTCTAAACGTAGCCTGAAATGTGTACTTATGCATAACGGCAATAAGCTGGGTTCGATACCGATTGCACATTCAACTACAGTCAAAGAAGAATATGCTACTGTAGCTTCTGTAATGGATAGAATCAAATACAACGAACAAAAGTGGTTGATAAGTGTTGATCTAAAAATGGTGAATTTTCTTCTTGGACAACAAGGTGGATATACAAAATATCCATGTTTTATTTGTTTATGGGACAGCAGAGCTAGGTCTGAGCACTGGATTAGAAAAGATTGGCCTTCCAGGCAATCTATGGTTCCGGGACAACTGAATGTAATAAATGAGCCCCTTGTGCCCACGGATCGAATAATACTGCCACCTTTGCATATCAAACTAGGGCTCATGAAACAATTTGTCAAAGCTTTGAACAAGGGTGGTGATTGCTATAAATACATCTCTAAGAAGTTCTTTAATTTGAGCCAAGAAAAAATTAAAAATGGAATTTTTGATGGTCCCCAAATAAGAAGGTTGATAAAGGATGAAAACTTTATTAGTTACATGACTGATATTGAAAAAAATGCCTGGAATGAATTCGTTTGGACTGCTCAAAATTTTCTGGGAAACAAAAAGGAAGAAAGCTATGCGGAGCATATTGAACTAATGTTGTTACACTTCCAGCAGCTTGGTTGTAATATGAGCATCAAAGTACACTTCCTCCACAGCCATTTGGACCGTTTCCCTGAAAATCTTGGTGATCTGAGTGAAGAACAAGGGGAACGGTTCCATCAGGACATTCGAACTATGGAGGAACGTTACCAAGGTCACTGGAATGCTCACATGATGGCGGACTATTGTTGGACCATTAAAAACAGCCCCCTTGAACCGAATCAAGCCAGAAAATCTTACAAAAGAAAATTTTTTGATATGTAGTGGTAATTTTTTTAATAGTTTTCTTAATAAAAAATATTTTCATCTTAAAAAACAGTTTATAATTATAACCCCAAAAGTAAAGCTGATACAAACAAACTGACTTCAGATCTTAAATCAGCACCTCGAGGAAGTAGAATATTAGTCAAAATATTTCATGCAACAAAAATGTTGTTCCCTTGTGTAATTGTATTATTTTATAATTATTTGCGGAAAAAAAAGTTAGACATAAGGGAAAAGAAGATATAATTAATATCTAACTTGTCTACGTTTCGCCAATGCAGAGCATTATTAAGAAATAAATGAAATCAATGTGTACCAGAGACAGCTCATCTAATCTAAAGATAAAAAAACTAGCTCCACTAGTAGCAGGCAATATTTGAAGTAAAGTTTGGATCTTGAAAGATACTATTAAAATCCTAATTCTCAGAAATACTTTTTACTACATTTAAATGAATGAATGAATGAACTAATAAAGCCTTTATTACAAAAAATTAACAGGAATTATTAAAATAATAAAAATTAAAATAATTTTACTACAGTTACTATATACAATTTTTTGCTTGTTAATTTATGTAGGCCTTCCACTTAAAGAGTGATGGTCTGACTTCCCTGGAGACCAATTCCTACTGGGAAGTGGCTACATTTAAATAGTTGGCTCTAAATTATTTAGAAACTATGAGGGGCGTTATCCTTTCGATCATTGGTTTTTATCAAGGATTAAGTGAGATCTGATAAAAACAAATGTTGAGAAATGATATAAACATAGGTGGAAGCTTAATGTTATACTTATTAAAATATTTTTTTCATTTTACATGTCATGAAATGCAAAGGTAAGCCATTAGATTGAACCAATAAACCCTACATCGTAGTATAAAAAATAAAAAAAACTAGGTACCCGAAAGTGGCGTTACCGACATAACTTAATTTATTCGGCATATTTTTATATATCATTTATAAAATATTTTAAATTAGATTTTGGATCCATAGATAAATTTCAAGGATAAATAGACATTTGTTCGTTTTTAAAGACCTTGCTTGAACCCATAATCGGTGACTATACAAAGGCCGGAGATTGTATTTAACAAACGAAAATGAAGCCAATACCAAACATGGAAAAAGCGCATTATGTGTTATGAGCTTGCTTAGAGAATTATACCCGGCCCTAGGGCAATCTAAAATATTTGTTATTTAGCCAAATTGCTGAATGGAACTAACTCTGAGAACAGCTGGCTATTTAGGTTCCTAGCGATATCGTTGCCACATAGGCTCCGCATTATCTTAACTATATCCTCGGGGTACCAAGGCTTCGCTTGCCACGGGATAGTCATTTAACTGAGTAGTCAGTGGCTTTATCTATCTGGCTATTAATATAAATTATTATCTGTATAACTATTTAGAAGTAACTCGATTTTATCATGTACCATAATATCGTATATACATATAAATTAATAAGTTGTAATATTGTAATTTTTCATTTACGATCTATAGCAATTGCTTTTAGGTTACATAGTCAGTATAAAAATAATATAGTCATCAATAAGGCACAAAAACATTATATAATGACTTAAGTAAACTACATTAGAGTTTTTGAAATACCCTTCAAACAGTTTTTTTTTCTCACTCTAATGAAAAGTGATTTTTTTTTCTTTCGATACTTTTCTTATCGAGCATATATAAAAAGACAACTATTTTCTATATTCAGTTACTCTGTGAATCCTTCCAAAAATGATCCATAATTTATTAATTACCTTACCCTAAATATTTACCACAATATAGTCGAGAAATGAAACTAATAAAAACCAATAGTAGTATATAATTTCAAATTTTCTCTCAATTATCTTCTAAAAAAATATTAAAAATTAATAATAATAATATTAAATAATAAAAAAAGGTTTGTTCTTAATTAATGTATTTTTTTTCCTATTTGACCAACGAACGAATAAAAAAAAGAAAATGTTCTTTTTTTTCTTTCAGGCCATATAAGGAGTTAGTAACCTTTAAATATCCTTGGGTTACAGAAGAATATATTACAATTTTGTTTATATATACTAATTTGATGTTATTGTTTATAATTAAAAATTTAGAGGCTGAGAATAGGAAGGATTAAGTTTGCATAATTTGGATTTATTTTTATTTTCCAGAATACTTACATTTGGAGTATTTGTTCCTCCTCCCTTAGTTATGTACATTTTGTAATCGGTTTGAATTCATTTCTTTTTCTGGAAACCTATTGTGAATTACCGTTTTTAATTTATTTATGTTCTTATTATTATTATTTATGTGTGACCCTTATTACTATGCATTTCGGCCCAAAAAGGCCCATTGTGCTTGAGTCCTAAAAAAATCCCTAACATAGGTCTAGACTTATGAGAAATTTTAAATATTCTTTAAACCTCAGTTCTTGAAGTTCCTTGTATCCACCGGGGCCAAGGTCAAATGTCCTCTTTCGACTTAGTGCTATACATTCAAAGAGGACGTGCCAAGGGGTTTCGTCCTCCTCTTTGCACCATCTGCACCTAGGTTCTTGTTCAATGCCCAGACGATGCATGTGTTTCCTGAGTTTACAGTGCCCAGTGATGGTTTCAACCATACTTTTGAGGTCGGTTCTCGACAAGTGAGCAGCTTCTTTCTTGATTTTATCAGAAAGATTATCATTAGGATCCTTTATGAAAAGTTTTGTATGCCTTATCTTGGCTCTATCCCAACGTGTTTTTATCTTCCTCTTGGCTAGTTTATTAATTGTATCCTTAGCCAGGGGAAGGGGGACCCCGCACCATGGTTCTGGTCCAATAGGAGCAGTAACTGCTCCTTTCTTCGCCAATTTGTCGGCCCTTTCATTTCCTGGAATATTACTGTGCCCAGGGATCCAAAATATGTTAACTCTGTTATGTACAGCTAGTTCATTAGTCTTAGACAGCATTCCTCCACTAGTCTGGAGTTTGTTACTACATTTTGTAATGCATTGCATGCTGCCTGACTGTCAGTGAGAAAGTTGATTACCTTATTCTTGTGGTCCTTCATAGCGAAGGCACCTGCAAGTATTGCCTATATTTCCGCTTGGAATACAGTGGGTGTCGTGCCCAGAGCTAAGTAATGACCCATGCCCTGACAACCCTAAACCAGAATCCCCAGCCGGCACCAAACTCCCCTTTGGATCCATCCGTATACACATTTAGACCATTGGGTGGATTATTTCTGTTCTTTATCACACCTTTGTGATTCTACAACTTTAAAGATCTTTATACATATTTTATGAAATGTTGTGACGTATTTGTTTTTTCTTTAATCACAATAGATAATTATTATTTTATTTAGTCTATAATCATTTCAAAACACTACTGTAAATAAAATATTATTTTTATTCCGAAAATAAGATATAATCTCCAAACAAAATAATCGATTTCTTATTCATAATTGACATTTTTTGCTTAAATTTGAGTGTATTTAGTTCCAGAAGGAATGATTTTTCAATAGATAACAATAAATATTTTAATTTTGAACTTTAGTGTTGAAATATCACAATAATTCTTACAAAACTAACTGTCTAGAGGAATAAAGAACTTTCATGTTAAAAATGCGACTTTAATAACCGAGGTAAACAGAGCGATTTCAAAGATTTTCTGTCATGCCTAGCAGAAAACAATTTACAAAACTGTCATGAATACAGCATTTGTCAAGGTAAATACCGTTTTTTAACGCTATGAAACTTTTTTCTCTTTTAGGGAGAAAAGACAGATTCAGGTCAACGAAGTTGTAAGCCATGTTTAACTTCTTTATTGAATAAATTAAATGTTTATAGTTACATTACATTTTTTAAAGAATAAAAATCAGTGTTAAAACCAACATACTTTGTTAGAATATAATTCTAATATACCGATTATAAAATATTATTTTATCGATTTTTTAGCTAATAAACTAATAATCTAGTTTTTGGCAGATGGTCAATTTTTTTTCTAAATAATTCCTAAACATCTTATATTTCGTACCCTGTAATACCAATTGATTTCATGAAAACAAAATAATGCTGTTATAACCACTAAGCTCCATTTTCAACAAGCTCAACCAGTAATCGATGGGAAATTAATCAGGGTGCAATATATATTCTAATGGTCTGATATTTTGGTTTTAAGAATTCAAAATATTACTTAAGATGTACGTAAACATTATCAGGTGACTGTCATTTGTTATTCATTGTATGTGTCTGTATAAAACATATTACTGTGTACTAAAGGACGGTTAATTGATTGTTTTGTTTTAGGTGTGACTTATCGTTAGATTATATATATTATCAAACATTTATCATGGTTTTTAAACAAAAAATGTGTTTTTTAGCAATTGATTTAATATCTATACTTAATGAAAATATTAAGAATTGTTGACTGTACCCTGGATGTTCCTTCCATCACACAGATTACAATTTATATCTATAAAAAATTAAATTTCATGATTACTAATTTCTAATGCGAATATTAACATACAAATTATTTTCTTCTTGTCATCTCAAATGTGATACGGAAGCCTCGAGGAAGAAATACTAACAAAGATACTCTCTTGCTCCTACAATTAATATTTCTTGTTTCTCTTGAAGATACTAAAGCAGTCCTTATTCATTATTCATAGAGGTCGCAGTGCGGTTTTCCTTTATGTGGATTGTGGCTTTATTGAGGGAATATGTTTGCATATCCTTGTGGTTTGTCCAAACTTGTTTGTAGTCTTCCCTATTCGTTCTTGAAGAGATGCACGATCGATCATTATTTAGTTTTAATTTTCTCTTTATGTCATATCTGTTGGTATCCTTAGGGTTTAGTTTCGAGAATATCTTCTTCCTTATTGTTTGTTTCATGTCATTCTTCTGTTATTTTATGCATGGTAATATAGGATATGATACAGGATAGGAATTATCCATGGGATATTCACGATCTAATGAGAATGATAGTATAATTATTGTGTGGAAGCGTAGAAGTATTAGAGTTATTAATGCGTTCTCTCAATATTTCAGTTATAATTTTTTTTTAAATTATTTGTTCATTGAACAATTATGTATAATGGAAAATAAAAGGGTAGGAAAATGCAAATAATGATAAGAATTCATGAGGAAGGATAGTATCCTGCAGGATCTCTTCCCGGTCTTTGATTAGGGAAAGGAGATATCTGATCGCGCTCCTTTTTTGTCGTTTCCTAATTGGCATGTCATCCTTAGTAAGTATTGTTTATTGTCCTATTGTTATTTTTATAATAATATTTATTTGTGAGGATATCTCGGAGAGTGGAGTGGCTCAGTACCTAGGAAACTGGGTTACTGTTGTAAAGGCTATGTCAGATAAATTATTTGAGCAGTAAAGGTTTTTTTTTTTTTTTTTAAAGGTCTCATTTCCAAGTTAACATGTCCATAAAATTAAATCATTAGCAAAATATTTTAAACGCCTATTAAACTATCTTTATTACTTTGCTATAACTGTGATCTGAAACCGCTCGTGCTAAATAGTAAAAGCAATAAACAAAGCCATTTGGCAGCTTCATACCGTTAGCATGATGACGCCTTATCTCTCCAGTGGTCTTCTAAATTATCCTTATACAGGATACATTTGTCTATTTCACACATTATATAAGCTAATTTGTTAATTTCTTATTAATATTTTTTTTAAATACACATGGATAAATGAAGAACACAGTCCAAAATTCTAACAAAAATTTGTAAATATTCCTTGGTTTATTTCAAATCACACCATACACAACGACATGAACTTTCCCACTGTAAAATCGTATATTCACAAAATATACACATTTCACTCGTTAGCAGAATATAAAAATATTCTTGTTCCTTCTCTTTCTCTCTCGCTGTTACATGGACTATCTATATGAAGATTCAAATGACAATGGTCAAAAGACTTGCACACAAACCATTAATCAGTTATCAAGACTTTCATATTACGATTTCGAGTAGAAAAATCATTGAAATCAAAATAGTTGGATGAGATATTGGATTGTAAATATAATATTGAAGTTGAAGTTGGATGGTAAATATAATATTGAAGTTGGATGGTAAATATAATATTGAAGTTGGATGGTAAATATAATATTGAAGTTGGATGGTAAATATAATATTGAAGAATAAAAATATATATTAGTAGTAATCGTAAAAAGTATAGAAATGAATTAAAACCTTGATTGCAGTATTCAGGATTTCAAATATTCCTTAAGAAAAATCGGAATTGAAGTTTTTTTTAGCTCGATTTCGTTTTTACCACTTGACGGAAAATAAAAACGGCTTAGAGTTTCAAGTATCTTCAAAGATGTACGTATCTTCAAATTCATTATGCTTTATCTTACACTAATTGTAACTTGGCTTTAATAAGTTTAATTGGTAAAATATTTCAGCGTGTCCTTCAAGTAAATCATCCTTTCTCACTATCATGCAGTGGCAAAAAAAAAGAGGTGCACAAACCCCCAAATGAAATTAGGAAAAATCTTACTACAACGTGATATATCCTAAGAAATCTGAAACACAAAAGAATACTATTTTTTGTTTTACGTTTGTGCGTAATTGAGCTTAAATGATGGTATCTTAAATGCAAGAATCAAAGCTATGCTCTGTATTTTCTTAAAAATTAAAACTGTTGTATAACCTGGTATCATTGTTTGTTGTACTGTTCGGTGCGTGCCTCCATTATAATCCTACAGGATTGTGCGTACATCACGCCCCATTGGGATGTATTCCCCACAATAGGGTAGTCTATCGCATTGTCAGACTCTAGCATTCAGCAACACTATTCTACTTCCAGTGCCTATTGTCCCAAACCCGGAATCTTTTAGTAACTTTTACTTTTGGAAAAAATAGAACTCTCATTTCACTCTCACTAGCTTCTCCTTGGCCGACTTTTCTGCAATAGATACCAACCGACCTGTTTTTATTCATTTATGCGTTTAGGAAGGAAACATGGAACGGTTGAAAGTGAGACAAAAATATGCATAACTAATGAGTTGTGAGCTGTTAGGCGATATTAGAGCAATGATAACCTTTGGGAGAGTCGAGATACATTCAAATTATTACCTCGTTGAGAAGATTAAGTGATAGGAACACTCCTATTTGCCCATATCTAGGTCTACGCATTCGTTTTCGATTTCACTGATCTCACAAAGTTAAATATTTTTGATGGTAGAAGCATGATGAAATATTGCTAAAGAAATATAATACAGTTACTTGCAGAGAAGGCTATCGTTTGAACTAGAGATGCCAATAACCGATCAATTATAATCATCCAACCAAACTTCTTATATGGAAAAACAAATTTTTCTCATTCTTATATTTACAATACTTACACATATTTAAAAATAAACTGGGTACTCTCTACTGGCGAGTGACTCCTTTATTTTTATTTATCGTTTATTTTTTGTATACTGGAATCACTAAAAAATATCTTTTTAATTTATTTACACGTTGGAAACTTTTTTTATATATAAGAGATAATTTTTAAAATACAAAAATCATATTGAGGATAAAATATGAAAGAAATAATTTACATTCAAGCCATTTCCTATCTACTTATCCTCCACATTCATCATTCTTAAAATCGTACCATTACACTGCCTACAGTCACAAAATTTTCACTCTTACACCTCACCACAAACATATTGCATCCTGCCTTCCTTTATTTTTTAGTAATTGGTTTCACTAGTGTCCAAGAGATCCGCCACCTAAGACTGCATATTGCTAAGTCCTTTTATTGGTATCATCCCATAAGCTGCTCTTAGATCCAGATCCCTACAACACTTACTTGAGATATGCTCCAAACTTCCAATTTACACTAAAAAGTCCATTTGCAAGTCCTTAATGAAGCATATTTAGAAATACGGGATTGAGATTTTGGTCTCTACTGAACCTTCTAATTCCTCCCATATCTTGTTTTACTTATTTAATCATTCATAAATATATCCATCCGAGCATTAGTATTCCATTTAAAAGAATACTAAATACTCGTTGAAATCTAAACCTCTTGCATTTTTTAAATTTGGTTTATTTTTCTTCATTTAAAGAAGAAAACGGTCCGGGTGGATCTAAAACAATAATTCCTTCATTTACTTTTAATTAACTATAAGCCAGTAAAAAAAGTCTAATTAATTGTGTGTTTCAGGTTTGTGCGATGTTGAAAATGGACAGCCAAATATTATCATGGATATTGAGGAAAGCAGGGGAGATGGTAAGTTTAAAATAAATTCTATACTTTTAAAAATATATATATTTATTGAAATTTACAACTGTATACAGAATACATCCAGTAAATATAATGAAAGATAAATCATGTCCCGACATAAAGGCAAGTATAGAAACTACCCGGTGGTAGTACTCAAATAAAATGTTCAAATTAGAAGGTCACGAGGCCATCTTCTTTTCAGACACCTCGGAGGGTTTAAAAGAGTAGCTAGGTTTGAAACTAGTGGGTTTGAGTGGAAATGAATTTTGTCATGAAAAGATTGATATCGGATTCGGGCCAAATCAGCAGGGACATTAAGGTCATTATGGATTACTTTGTTAGTAACAAAGTAAGGAGCATTGAGGATTTTACGAATGATTTTGGATTGTAAGGATTGAATACGGGATGAATTCGATGGCTTAGTAGAACCCCATAGCTCTATTTCGTAAGTCCAGAGGGTTATAATGATTGTCATGTATCTGAGTCTTTTGAATTGTAGTTAATCGGGAGCTTAGAGCGTTTGACTAGTAAATGTTGAAGTAGCCTGAAACGGCGAGCTGTTTCTTGTCTTTTCAGTCTGTTATGAGTATTCCAAGTTAAGCGGTTGTCAAGGTGTAGTCCTAAGTATCGGACCTGTTGTACAGGAATAAGGTTATTATATATATATATATATATATATATATATATATATATAAGGTTATTAAACGAAACAGGAGGAATTTACAGGAAAGTCGTTCGTTTACGGCGGAAAATTCTATACTTAAATAAATATTATTACTTCAAATTCTAACTACTTATTAACAAATAATGATTTAATAATTCATTATTAATTCAAGAAACATAAGTTTTGTAGGATTCTTCAAAATATATCCTTAAAGTTGATTTATCAATGTTATTATTACAATTTTTACAAAATCGTAAAATGTTAATTAACGCGGTGCTTAAGATATAATTTGACCATCGAGCATTCTCAAAATATTATTCCAATATAATAAGGCTATCAGATGGAGCTTTAGTCCTACTGTAAAATTTAGACAATATTCCTCCATTATTATAACGCAGGATGTAATTATAAAAAAACATTCGAGAAATAAATAAAAAAATCATCAGATATCTCTGGATGAGTATCAAAATAAAAATTATTTGGAAATAGTATCCTCTTTAATCCTCATGACTAGTCTGGTCTCCTCCATCCCACATCATCCAAATACTGAAACTTCTAATATTTTTCTTATTCACCCTAGTGTACCTCCGTCATCAATTTAGGGAATGTGTAGTGATGGCACTAGGAGTGATTAGATACCCGCGATGACCTACCTCATCAAGTTCAAAGTAAATGGGGCGTATGAGAATGAGATTAGAATTGTCAAATGGGAAAAAAATGTGCGAATTTTATGTGGGAAGTTGTTAATTTATATTTCAAGTGTATTTACTGAAGAAATTGACATTAATTTGCCCGATGAGGTAATTATATTTAAGTTTTATTTGTTTAATGGATCCTGGCCATCTTATTCTGCTCCTCTTTAGGGCTGGTACAATATTGAGAGTTTCATATCTTATAAATCCCATGGTTTCCGGCCACCTAAGATATTTAGCAAGACATCTATATTTAATAAATATTTTTTGAAGAAGTTGATGCTAGTATTATGTATATATTTATGTATTTGTAGACTGAGTTGATTGAATAAAATAGGATGGCCAAGAAAAATTAAATAAAATCTGCTAGTTCTCAACATTGTGTATTCTTCAAACGTCTTCAGAAACATATATTTACAGATAAATTTTACTAGTGTACTCAGTTTAAACATAACGTACTCTTAACCCTATACTTGGGGCTTGTCGACACTGTCAAGTCGCTATCTTCCAGAAGGTAGAAGGCTTTCCAGAGTTCTGTTGTCCGTTGGCTGGAGAGCTGAGGGACGTGTCCTGGAACCGGAATGAGTTGGTTGAGAGGACGTCGAACTGGCGTCGTTGTTTTTCTTCCTGGTCCTAATAGATTTACAAGTAGCCATCGAGTTAGAACAACATCTATTCACTATCCCAGAGGTGAGTTAGTAGCATCCTTATCTTCGACGGTCCATCATCCTTTATATATTGCATACATTGCACTCTGTCTCACAAGTGCATCATTTATAACAGATAGGTCTTTATGCATCTGTAAATGGGAACATTCTATGTTGAAAGGTATTTCGTATTTATATATATTTTTTTAATCAATGGAAACGCTATGTGTATTTCATTGATTAGAATTTAAGATTGGTTTTGTCGGAATCCTTTCACATATGAATTCCATATATTTTTTTATTATTTTCTATAATTTGTAATTATTAGTCACAATATAAAAAATCATAACTTATAAATATATGATACCTTATAATCATATATTATAATCTTATGATTATAAGTTATATGATACCTTTCAGGATAGATTTTGAATGAATCCTTGAATTATTGTCCAATTCATGACTCCTATAATATTCTATAAGCTAGGTATAGTCGAAAATATTTTTGTAAGATGGTTTTGCTGATCTGAAGATTCCCGGTTAGGATCGAGCTCTCAGATAATTCGTTTAATCTTTTAACAGCTACAGATTGACCCTGTACGATATGTCACCTAGCGCCAATATAGTAAGTATCCCTTATCAAGGGAAAAACTGTTTCCTTAGTAGTAGTGGATCTTCCACCAGTAATTGTACTAAGCCCAAGACCTTTCGTGGATGATGGTGATAGTAGTACAGGTATTTAATGTGATGGTATTATTTTAAAAAATTTATTTTGGTTTTTATTCTTATCTTTTTCCATAAGTTTTAAATAATGGAAAAGGATTTTATTTATAAGACTATTAAACCATCCAAAAATATCGGTTTTTAACTTTAGCTGTAAGTGTTCAACAATAGAAGTGTCGTAATTTTGGTCATTCTCGAAATTAACAATAAATTCGGTTTTGTAATCGGCCATATTGTATTGACCACTAATTAAGTAATAACGTATTAAAGAGCCATATTATATCACAAACAAGAGAAAGCTTGACGTATCAAAAAGCCAGTTGCGGAACAATTTAATGTATCTTGTAAATACTAACTAGTTATTTAGACAGAACAGACAAGCTTGCATGATCAAAATTTATCGCCCATTGTGATGCCCCTCCGATCTATTATTGTTGATTTAATAGGCTACAATATATTTACTAGTTAGAGGGCCGCGATGAAACCGATTTAGCAACCGTGTTCAACTTTAGCAAGCTAACACCATTAAGTTCCCTAATGTTCTACCCCGTGCTATCTGATGCTAGATGATGAACGAGCTTTTGCTCAATGGGTAAACGTTTCGGAATTGTAGCAAAACTGGCTAATGTTTCATCTCAAACTTGTACCTGCAACAGATAAGTATATGGCGTAAAGCTGGATTTAAAAATTACTAAAATCTAAACCATGAGAAATGAGGCCGCAAAGTGTCGTGCTCGACAAAATTGCTAGACTAAACCAGCGAAAAATGTGAAGAAGACAATTTTAGAGTTATATACTTTTGATTCTGAATGCTTCACATATTTTCTATATTGAGAGATGTCAGGATTTTTTAACTGAATCCATCATATTTAGTACCAAAAGGTATCTTTAAACAACTTTATTCATAATTTTCAGTATATAAAGGCAGTTTCAGGTAGAATCCGATGATTTAATTTGGCCCCGTGTTTCAACTATATTTTTCTCAATGAGGAAGAAACAAGGGAACACCACGCATGGCTGAAATCGTGGGCAACTGCTTGATGAAAGGAAGTATTATAAACCTCGAAACGTTGACAATTTAAGCTACATTCGTAAAAATGTTTTAAATAGTTCATTTTTGAAACATAATTCACTAAGCTTGACTAAGCCATCGAATTCCCTTTCTATCCAATCCTTACAATCCAAAATCCTTAACTTATTTACGAATAAAGTCATCCATAATGACCTCAATGCCCAATTTTTTGCTGATTTGGTCTCAATTCGATATAAATCCTTTCATGAGAAACTTTACTTCCTTGCAAACCCACTACTTTCAAACCTAGCAACTTCTTCGATTCACGATAATCCTGTAAGGATTCTGAAAAGAATATAGCCTCGTAATCTTTTAATTTGAATTTTTTAGTATGGTACTTTATTACTTTCCTTTACCTCATACCATTATGTATCATTCATTCTTTTTACTCGGTGTATTATAATACAGTTGTAAATTTCAGTAAATAAATTATAAGAAAAAAAATACTTTAAGTATTTTCTTGGAACCATTACCAGCTCATTACCATTTCTCGCCTCTTATCACAATGAGCTTTCTCTTGGAACTGATCTAAAATCATTAAGATACATAACAAATGGAAAGGAATGAGTGGGTGGATGTATCGGGCGGAGGTTGAGCTATGTCTTGTTTCGACACAGCTGTTTATCCTAGCCTGTCGCTGGGTTCAAGGTTTCCGTCCGAATTTAATACGACACTAAAGAAGTTCTATATCAGGCTAGTTGTTTGTATTTTTAGGTTTCAAATTCTATTTCTAGGCGATTTTGGTTTGATAGTACGGGAATGAATAAATGCTCTGGTTAATCGTCTAAATTAAGTCATTTCCGAATTGCTTCTGTGATTTTTCCATCTTTGTATACAAAATATTGTTACAGCGATGTTGGTGTACTTTTGCAACGTTAACTGGGGCCAAAATTTGTCCGTGTATTTCCTATTGTATATTATATCACATATTTGATTGATCTTTTATATTTATTATTACTTTATTTACTTATTATAAAGGATAAATACAAAATATAGTTAAAAAGGAGTGTAGAGAAAAGTACAATGATGATCAACACTGTATTTTCGGATACAAATATAAAATTGTATTGTGACACAATTTTCATCACCTTCAAGGTTAGGTATTGCACACAATTACCTCACGACAATTAAGCGTATCCTTGTTATGTACTCCTCAAATTACTACAAAGCTTCTTTTACAGCGTTTAAAGACCTTCCTGCAAGATCCAAGTCATCATGACTTTTTCCAACAATAAGTTAAATACTAGACAGACTATGTCCTCCCATTTACTCCGCCGCCGAGAACTCTACTGATTACTATTGATTTCCTTAACTACAGCCGCCAATTTACGGTAAAAATGTTTTTTTAGTATTTTTAATACTAATTTAATTCAATTAATTTAGTATTTAACAAGCATGTACAATTCTAAAAACTAAATAGGAACATCATGGAAATCGATTCGGAAGGCCTTGGTGGATGTTTTGGCGGTTATTTCATCCATTCATTAAATTCGCACTCCAAAACGACGTATCGACCTGAAGGACATGTTAGAGACAAAGAATCCTTTCAAGTGCGAACCGATACGCGCCACTCTCGATGTTGTTATAACTTAGCGGTTCCCATAATGGCCCCTCCACATCTTCCCTTCCCCATTTGCATAATTGGTCCGAGACTTAATGATGTGCTGTTGGATTCGTAGCGTCCCTTAATTGGCTAAGTCACTTCATGTAAGTTATATCTCTGTTCTCCAAAAGTTTTATCTCCTCCATCTTCTCTGAGTTAGATATGCCTTCTTTCAAATCAAAGGAGTTAATTCATATGCTTATATATACGTGTATAAATATATATATATATATATATATATATATATATATATATATATATATATATATATATATACATACATAAATTAATAGATTGGCATTAGATCGAGCTGGATAGAGGAAGAGAGGAAACCAAAACCCATCCGCAGCGCCAACTAAACATATAGATGAATTTATTAACTAGTCTTTTTTTTGTATATCTATGTATATTTTAAGTTTTTGTATATTTTCATAATGTACAATCAGACAACGAACAACTATTTTTTATTTTCAAAGCATCCTAACAGATAGCTTTTCTGGTAAAATACTTTAAAAAAAACATTTTATCTCTGCTTCTTAAATTATGAAATAGGTAGATAGTAATTATAAACTAACATCTACAAGGAAAAATTAAGTGAATAAAAAAACATGGGAATAAGGGAAGAACTTGTGATTGATACTATACCAACTACACCCAAGATCGTGGATTCGTAGCCTTAAACGGAGTAAAGAATCCATGCTTAGTAAAATTTATAAAATGTGGGCTTACAAGTGAAATAAAGTAAGTCAAAAGATTGATTTTGAGAAAACACTGATGAAAATGCATGAGTACTATAGTGTGAGATGAAACCCACATATCTTTTTTTTAAGTGTTTCGTATTAACACTACATAATATAACATAATAGCAATTATAAATTAAAAAAAATTTCACTTCAATTTAAACTGGCAAATTAATGTTTATTCCTTCCTTGGTCATCAAATTGTCTGGAGATTAATAAGATCCCTTGTTCTTACAGATTGAAGAATACTTGAGATGGTGATGATGTAACTGAGACTTGTAAATAGGAGAGAAGCTATGTACGATCCGTAAACATATATACTAGTTTTCTTGTTAGTTGTTCCAAGAGGTCGGTTTGGATCGTTTGTTAAGATCGGAGACTACTATTTCAGGCTACCGACAGCCGAAACAATAAACAAACTCGGCTTCTATTGTGTAAGGGTATAAATGAATGAACGAAAGTTTCTGTTTATCTATTGCATATTTTTAAATTGTATATCATATTTTCGACACAGCAATAGGATATATCCTGTGGGTTCTACAATCACTCCTGGGGCTCATGCAGCCTCAGTAAGGAAGGTTTTTTAGTTGGTAGGAAAAACCAGACGGTTGATATCGGACAAATCACCTCCCTGCAGTACTGTTCTCTTAAAGACAGTTCATTCTCTACCACGTACAGATTTTTGTTTTTTTAATTAGTCAAGGGATTTTGCAAAAAACGACACGTTACCGTCTTATTTTTCATTTTTTTAGTCCGGTTCTGAAACATGAAATGGGATAAAGTATTGCTTGAATAAATTAGCGAATAGTGTGAAGAAATAAACTTTTGAAATGTTGAGTTATCCGCTTTTGGTCCTCATCGCATCCAATAAAAAGGCTATAATGAAATGGGTATGAATATTGTAGAGAATCTGAGAGTACTGATAATGTATTAATGCTAAAATATTTTTTTAATTTAAAATATTTGTTTTATATCTATGGATACTATAAGTGAGAAACATACTTAGACTTCAGTATTAAACTTTTATAAATTACCTATGATATATAGGTTTGTGCTTAGGAAGTTTTTCATGTAAAATTCTCAATTTTTTTTATTAATCAACAAATTTACAGAATAGGATTGTTTTCTTTTAAGTTGTTGGGAAAATAAATTCCTAATTATATCATTAGATCCATTTTCTCAACTGTAAATTGACACTACTTCCTCATACCAGTGTAATGTTAACATTGCTTATCAAGATCTTAGCACAATCAAAACAATTATTAGAAGGTTATATATAATTATTTTCTTTAATTTACTACGCAAATTACTAAAGAATAATTTAATAGGTGAGATATTATCTAATTGCATTAACATTTCTTCCTGTTCTAGATATCTCTCAAGAAACGACCCCCCCGGAACTGCCAATCAAAGGAGATCCTTACACGGAGATCAAACTTGAGCTGGTCTTCCCAAAAGGAAATCCTCTCTTCGTCTTAAGCGAGAAGAAGCTACAGCTCTTGGAGCCTCTGGACAGGGACATGGATAACTTGTCTCACATCGTCTTCCAGGTACAATATATTTGGAATTTCTTTAAAATGCTATGAACATAAAAAATATTATATCATAATAATCAGCTCCATAGTAACAAAAAAAAAACTTTAAAAGATCAAGAAGGGGTAGATCAAGAAAGTAGCGTTGATTCCTTAGTTGATGTGCTGATCCTGGATTCAAATATAAAATAGATAAATTAAAAGTCATAGATGGGTCCTGTGGGATCTTCGGGCCCTCTTGGTGCTTACTCAGCCTTTATAAAGTGAATACCTTTAATTGGAGGAAAAAGCTGTTGGTTGAGTTCGATCTCGGCCAAACCACCCTGGTTCCAAGCTACAGAGATGTTTGAGTTTAAACCAGGTAGGGATTATGTGTTATGATATCACCATTATCTGTAAAATGAATTAGATTTTCAGACATTAAATTCAGAAATCGGCCATATTTGTTCATGTGGGTAATAATGCGGGCGTGGCGATCATCCGTTATCAACAGTAGAAGTTATTTCCACAGCTTTATGGCCAATATTTATTTTTCCAGCTCGTGAAAGCTTCGTGAATTATCTGCCAGAATAGCTTGAGGATTGAACTACCTGTGAAAGCGAAGAGCATAAACTGGAAATGGAAAGCGATTTTAGTTCCGATGGCCATTTCTTCTAACAATAAGAGAAATCGCCCCAACTCTAGCTCTAAACTGATATTTTAAATCAACCGAGTTTTTTCTCCCTTTCTCAGAACTCTCGTCTTTTCAGCTTCCTGAATTGACTTTCCGTTCAATAGTCACAGCTGCAGAAATAATAGCGTTTCTTTAATAAAGCTGGCATAATTTTTATGGAATATTAATCTGTTCTTTAAGAATAGGCAGTCGATTTAATCGTTATTTTTCTTCAAATTCATATTCACACACGTAGAGGTGTTTGATATGTCTATCAAAGAAAATGATACATATCCGAAGGTTAATAACTAAGAATATAATAAGTTATTTAATCAATTAAATTGCTGTTGATAAAAAAAAAAAAATAAACGAGGAAAAACTTACATGGTCAATAAAACCAAAAATAACTATTTTTTCCCCCCACTCATTTACAATGCATGCTTTGTTAATGGTATTTATTTATTACTTTGATTTATCTGAAAATACTATAAACATTTCTGATCGAAACGTAGTAAAGGAGAAAATGAAAAGTTGACGCATAACGTAGCTATAAAACATCATAAAAACATTTATGTAATCCTATAAAAAGGTTGATGGTTCATACTTAATGATATTCCCGATGCAATCAGCAGTAAACTTCAGGTGTTCTCATAGTAATGTCAAGTATAATAAGCAATGAGTAACTTCTATATTAAGTGTTGAAGAAATAATATTGTCTATTACGTCACTAATAATACTTTTTCATATTTGTCACAAAAAAAAGTAAATCTTTTCATAAAAATAATACTAAATATATGCACTAAGTAAATGACGTGTCCTTGCCACATTATATTGCTGTGAAACCATTGTCTGGTTTCCATTGCTCATAATAAAATTTCAAACTACAATAAAATTTACTTTAAAAAAACTTTGATTATACTTAGCATTCTATAATATAACCTTGAGTTGCTTTATGTTATATTTCGACTCATCCCTCTGAAATAAACAGTTTCAATCTTGTTTTATAATATAATCTAAAGTAGGTCGGAATCTTGCTCTTCCTGCCACATTTTTGCCTGTTTGTACCTATTTTTTCTTATCTTGAATTAAATGTGCCATTTTCATTTTTTACGATTTAAGGGTATACATGTACAGCGATTTATAATTCATTATTATGAGGGAATGAAGTATTTGAGTGAGAAATGCTGCTTACTTGTCTGATGGCGAACGGGTCTCTATTCTTCATAGGACGACCTGTGGTGTAGTGATTAGCGTAACAAACTACTAAGTCCAAGATCGCAGGTTCATAGCACGGCAGGTGACTCAAGGATTTTTTAAATGGAGTAAAAAATCCTTAGTTAGGCCGTCCTGCGTAAGGGACTTTAAACGGGGATCCCGAGCCTATACGATGTCAGGTACTCGTTAAAAATCCCGATCCTAATTAAAATTGGATAGGCAAAATTTAGAGCTCCCACTGTAGCATCGTCCGATTAGCTATAGCAGCAAAAAGTGACGATAAATGAACAAACAAACAAATCAAGTTGTATAATGTATATAATGTATATTTTTTCTCACTTTCTTTCGTTCTAGTTTAGACAAATTCAATTTTAAAGTTTTTACTACACACTTTTAAAGTATAGTAGATTTTACTGTAAATTATTTGTTTATTTATTTAACGCGAAACAGCCATGAAAGACTACGCGACTATGATGCAGGATTTATTTATTGTTATATTCATTCTGCCCATTTTGTGGTACTATTTTGTTTTTAATGCATGCTTACTGGTTATTTCGTTCTCAACAATTGGGTATATACGTATATGTATAAGGTACACACTACCCGCACAACACAACTCTACAATACTTTATAAATTCATTATAGATAGAACTAC
Source organism: Arma custos (assembly GCA_037127475.1). Taxonomy (NCBI): domain Eukaryota; kingdom Metazoa; phylum Arthropoda; class Insecta; order Hemiptera; family Pentatomidae; genus Arma; species Arma custos. Next base: position 111,627,049 of record CM073760.1, read on the forward strand.
CACGTCTGAGACAGTTTTTTAGACAGTAGAGAGTTATGTAAGATTCAAGATAGAACTACCAATATCCTAATTATTCTACCTGCCAATCGAAAAGCAAGTACAATATCATTCTTACAGTATTGCACATTACATGCTATTTACAGTATGTTTTGAACATAAGCAACCATTCCTATTCTACTGCAGTTATTAAGCAGCTTGCTTTGTTAAAGCAAATGAAGAAAGTTATTTTGCTGTTGTTTCCTTGCCGGTGTCTTTCAACGGCACCGCCTCAATGCTTGTTGTACACTCGGACAATATTTTATGTTGTTTTGGCTCAACGTTGACGATGATATACCTCCAGGAACATTATATACTGTTAGGCCAATTAGTATGAAGGAGCTGTGGGCTGTTTGTATTTTGAGAAGGGTCCCTAGCACATTGTGAGCTGTTACCTCGATAAATCAAGGAACCTTACCCTGCCGGTCCGCCATGGCAGCTTGTTGCTTTTCACTGCATTATTTATAACCCTGTGTTTCGACATCTTCTTCAAAGTCTTCTTCACGAAAGCAGGAAGACACCGGAAGAAACTAAGAACGGCCGTTGAGGGTTATGGCTCCGACGCTTCTGTGAAATATTGTCCTCGACGGACGTTCAGGACCTCTTCTCTCACTTGACTCCGTCGATGAAGACATCATTTTGTCAACTTTAGGATAAGTTATCCTTTTTAAGATTTTACCTAATCCGACGTAATTGTTTTTCTAAATCCGAAAAATATTCAAATTAGTCCTGGGTTATTGTAAAGATATATTTAATATATGCTAAGTACATCCAATTCCTAAGCATTGCCCAGGAGGGGACTGATTGTGTCTGAGGACTACATCCCTACTTCTAATAATTACTACCATCTACATTTAAATGTTTTTTAGATAGTTTTTGTTTTCTAAATCTACTATTTTTCATGTTTTCATATTTCAAGCTCTATCTAAACTATTTTACCATATTAGAATTTTGTGATATCGACTATATATTTACCAGATATTCAACAGTATGAACGATAATCATCTATATGGCCCAAACCATGTATTTAAACCATTTTTGGTATAAAAAATAAACAGTCAACGAATCGGGCCCAATAAGTCGGTTTGGCCCATTTTGTTTAAACATTATAATATTATCGAACATGTTTATTACTTAAGTATAAATCATAATTTTGATTAGCTCCATCCCAGAGGTAGAGGCATTATGTTATAATTTACTTTCCAATATACTGAAATGTGAATTGAGTAGTTAGGTTATTCCCGCTTACCCAACTGCTGCTGAGGATAGGAACTAAGAATTTATGTATATATCATATATATTCCGTAATAAATTATGTGCTTACAGGTGACCTGTACGGTGAGGGGCACAAACAAGAAGCGGACGATACCCGTCATCGTCAGGGTTTCCGACGTCAACGACAACCCTCCAGTCTTCCAGAACACCCCCTACCAAGTATCAGTTTCAGAGGTAACGTTTTCTCATATAATTGTTTATTATTAATTATAACATTACCAATCGTAAAAATAAACTGCATACATTTTAGGACTTGCTATTATGTTTAAATTATTTACAATAATAAACCATATCTTTAGCGTGGTGTTTCAACTATATTTACTTACATACTTTCAAGAAAATATTACTTAACTGTTAAGTCAAATTAGATAACGTGTTTAAATGATTTGGTTATGAAAATCCCTCTCTGTCAACAAAAAAGGTAAAGAAACATAGGAATGATATGATACCAAATTTTTTTTGTTATTTGGACAGTGTATTGTTTTATTCTCCGTTTTGTTTTGTTTTTTATAAAATGGCAATGTGAATTATAGCTGGAGAGCGTGAGTTAATACGAGAGATGTGTAGTAAGATGTTTTTTAAATCACGCGTCTACTGACTTGACATGTATGACCCCCGCTCTGACCCCTTGGTTCCCATTTTCGGTCACGACTTAAGATTCGGAACCTCCGATGTAATATTTAAGGCTGCCATAGGAATAGATCTCGGGAACAATGCCTGACAGAAGACGTTAGTGAAAGGAAGACGAATATATAACCAAATAAGGTCGAGGTATTTAATCCAGTTGCTTATGCCAGAAGGACAAATTACCTTGGTAACGAGACCTTTCCTAAAGGTCATCTCAAGATCTGGAATATCTAAGAAAATAAAAATTTATTTCAAGGCGACTAGAACTGCCACCGGTTTTAACCGCCTATCTTTCTGACCACATCTTTCAAAATATCGGAAGAATTTGAAAAGGAATTAACAGATTTAAGGTTTTTATGGTATTTTTTTAAACGTTATTCAAATATACTGCTTTAAAAAAGGAATATTAATCAACACCAGGTCTACACATATCTTAATTAGGCTTATTTGACATTTAGTATAAACATGTATTTTATTGGTTTTTTTTTTCTTTAGAATTCTTTTATTTATCTGAAAATACTTGTTGCCTTAAAGGAGAAGTCTAAAATATACTTCATCACGCGTACTTGCGCATTTTATTTATATAATATTTAACTCAAACAATTACTGAGATTTATTAAAATATAATTATTAGAATTGATGATGATGCTTCATCCTAATTGCTCCAAGGCTTACTTGTATTGCCGAACAAGTGGTGAGTATACTAAAGTTTTCCTCTTCAACAGAACTTCAGAAATCTACCTTGTTAAACAAGACTTAACATTTTGATATATGTTAGTTTATTGTTCATATAACATCAACGGTTTCCTATTAGCAATAACTGCAAAAATTATTCTTGTCTAAATTTTTATCTTTCTGCGTGTGATTGAGTATTTTACGCCAAAGTTTTAGTTCTTCGCCGAATATTTTATAAGAATTATAAAGACCACTATATCGCGTTATGTTAATATCACATAATTTGAGCTAATTAATTGTTATTATTAAGTGTAAAACAGCATTTTGGTTATCCGACCATTTTGTTTACTTATTTTGGGGGAGTTTCCTTATCTTCTCTATACCCATGATTATTGAAATATGAACGTGAGCTCCCCCCGTGAGTCCTGTGTTCGTGGCCTGTTGTGACAGATAAGTTATTTATTAACCTATCAGCCTTGGATCGATCATACAGATCTGCAGATCTCCTGAGGCTCAACAAGTCTCTGTGAAATTGGTACTACTAATTGGAAAAAAATCTGGTTGGTTGTTGAGTATAATCTCAGACATTTCATTTCAGTAAAAGTACGCCTAGGATATAAAAACGGTCCATACAAATGTATGCTAACTTAAGAATACCCATCTCGAAATTAAAATGTCCTCCAAGCGAACAAAATAAATTTCCATCTTGCTAGTTTAATTCTTCTTCGATTCGATGACGTCTTAGTCAGGTATATTTTATTACTGTCGTTTTTGGACTCAGTGGATCATATCGTATTTCGATCATGGGTTGATGAACTACCTGAAGAAAGTCATGATCACCTGAGCTGTAACTGCCCGAAACAGTAAAGCAGTAAAGTCTGCGGGTATTGAGTAATGTGGTCAATTGTTCTTAATAAGGAGCAATAACCTAGCCTTAGCCTTTGTTAAAGAAGAAACAATTGCAAACGATAAAACTATTCAGAAATCCTTTAAGGCGATGTCCTTAGCATTTCCTTCTGTTTATTGATTTATTGTTTGTTCTCTGAATTAGTCAACAACCTTTTGTAAGGCTAAAAACCTCATTAAAATGAATAAACTAATCATTTTGGACATAAGGGAAATAATAATAACATGTATCAACATTTAATAAAAAATATTTAACAAGGGCTTAGAAGTCATAAGACAAATCAGCTTTAATTCAATCGTCTATCTTGCGAGTTATAAAGAGCAGTTGAAAAATCGCATATGGAACATGGACATATGTTTACTAGCAGAATTTTCGTGATCAATAAAACGCCATATGTTCCATGTCACTAATACTATAAATGACTTGCGCCAAATAAACTGTGCACGCCCCTCGCAATAATTTTGCGCAAGATATGTTTTGAGGGGCGGTGTAGCTCCTTGGTTTGCGCAATCCAAGGTACAGCGCAGTCCGACCATTAGCACCTCCGTGTTGTGTTGCCGATTGCCTGAGGTCTGTCCACATCCTGATGGATGCGAATTAATCTTGATGATGGTACTTTTGCGGAGGTGTTGGATGCAATCCTCTTAAATGGCGAAACGTTTTGTAGCTCCCCATCGTTATTTCTAAAATATAAAAGGTGCTAAATAGATTATCGAATATTTTTAAAATTTTATGCGTATGATATTACGGAATAGGTTATATTTTCTCATAAACAAACATAAAATAAAGCAGTAGAACCCCTGGCATGAATAATATTGTTGGTGTAGACTAAAACCAAACTTTATCTTATTTGATATTTTTTCATTAGATAATAGAATTACTTCTTGTTCGCTAAAAATATAGTTTAATTAGAAAAAAATATATAAATACATGAGAGAGTATTTTTCTTTGACATTTTGAACATCTAATTTTGTTTATATCTTGCATTATCTTTATTGCCTCTTTGCAATCTAACCTTTTCTTTATTTTAATAAGTTATACAATCGAAAAAACTCTGACCGGCTTTTCAAATCAGTACTTACAGATAAAATTTTCACTAAAAGCTCAGTTAAAAAAATTCTTGGCCAGTTGAATCTTGTTACTTGCCACTGGCGAACAACTTAGCAAGTTTTGGTAGCATTTATGATCCTAAAAACGAATTTTGAATACACCTCAGAAGGTTGGAATAACCTACTAAACTGTAGGATCATTTGGTAGAAATATAAAATTACCCGAAGACAACATAGTCATGTTCCACTGACCAGCTAAAGTATATAGGGACAAAAGGAGTGCTTGAAAGTCAAAGAAAATATTTAATAGTCTTTTTTGTAGTCATTTGTTCAGAGTTTCTACTTAAAAATAAAAGAGAAAATTAAAAATTAATCGAAAATCTGTTATACCTTTAATCAAATAAGCCCCGTGCAATAATAATAATAACGCCATTATTTTAACAACCTGTAATAGGTTGATGATGGTATCATCGGACGGCGAAGACAGGACCGCCTTACTGAAGCTACCTCACGTTCCCCCACAAATCACGACCGACAAACGTTGAAAAGGAAAATAAAACGCTAGAGACATAGTCAATATAGATAAGGCCAATTCTATACTTTAGAATCTGTAATAATATATTGTAGATTGTATCGGCGCGCCTTTGAACTAGCCTTTTCTTATCTAGGCGGTTATTATATATTTTTTCTTTTATTATTTTGCCTCCTCTATAAGGAATGAAAAGAATATTCTGTGATTTTTTTGTATTGTATAGAGAAAATTCTTATCAGTTCCATACCTTTTTATAAGCTCGTTAGATGTTTTGTTATTTTTAAATAATTATTTCACTGTTATAGCGATAACTTTTTTATTTTATGATTAAAAATTCTTAAGAGGAAACCAAGCCATAGCTTAGATGTTTTCCATTAAATGCAGTTTAATTTATTCCTAAAATTCAATAGTTTTCCACCTGTATTCATAATGAGTAATTTAGAAAATTTTGTGGTGAGGGATCGCCGTTAAAGAATTTTACACAAATAAAAAATTTATTTATAAAATACGGCGGACTTATAGGCCATCATTATTTCTGAGAAGTCATTGATAATGAAAATCAACAGTTATACATAGACAAAAGATTGGAAAGGAAAATCAGAAAGTTCAATTATAAAATAATGGATGAAAAAATTAAAAAATAACTAGAATTAAGTGAAATCTCTGACTATGATGAAACAGAAAAACGAGAAATAATTTTATAAAAAAGATAAATGACATATGACTGGTGTATTAAAATCACCTGTAATTAAATCACTTTTCTTTATAAATAATATTATATTATACAGTTAGGTTAGACACCTGCAGTACTGTAAGGCAATTCTTAAATCAGGAACATATTTTGCATTCCCTTGATGTTTTTATTTCCAGGATGTATTTAATCCCAGAGCATTCTGAGAGGGAAAAATTATAATATATAATCATAATATAAATATAATAAATATATATAATGCGGTCCTATAATGTATAATATTTAGTTACATATTTATAATAAGAATAATAATAATCATAATCCACTCAGCACTGTTAGACAAATTCCACAGGTGATGGACAAACGGATTACGGTTTTATTACATTTTTAGATCGTAAGTTTTTTTTTTTCACTTCCCTATTTGTCCCTATTTTTTAATTATATGTTTTATTAAAAACAACTTGAAATCAAAATCATCCAAAGTTATGTTTATTGATGATTCTGATTAAAATTCAATGTCGGAGTGAGCCGTAGCAGACCATATTGCCATCACATTTGCATCATCAGGACCCCTCCATCATCATAACTTGGAGAATTAACGCTGCGCCAGTGCCGGTGTAACTTTCCCTGCAGCGGGGATAACCCACAATTTAGACGATGCGATGTATCTTTTGAGCTTACTCTAAACTCTAAATCATCTCCGGAGGTTTCGCCTTCCGCAGCGTACGAGTATATCCCAGCTGATTAAGCTGCGCACTTTCTTTTTTTTTTTTTTCAAACTTGACGGATTACATCTGTAATAATTTTGAAGTAATGGATGCGATGAACTTACAAAATTGACCTAGGATGTAGCAATCATTTGTTATATGAAAAAATCCCCTGATCAAAAGAATCGGTGTACGTTACAAGAACCCCGTTTTAGAAAATGTTCTTGGATACAGCATGACCGCTAAAGGACATCAGCACAGATAGGGAATCTGTAACAGTGCTAAAAAAAAAAAACTCTTTAGGAGTCGCAGAGTCTCCAGAAGAATCTATGTCCTTAGAGGACTCGGTAATGAGCCCATTCCCAGTCAACAAGAGCACTTAGCCACCGCTTGTTCCACTCCTTGTTCTTTCCGAGAAATCCTTCCTTACCACAAATGACCAAAGACAGAGGTCATCAATGTCTTTTTAGGGAATTGTCTCGTGCCAAGGTGTCTCGACTCAACTGTTTGACAGTTGAAGACCGTAAAGTATACTGGGTCAGTTAGTCACATGTTCCGGACAAAAAGTTCACAATAGTTAAGCAGGTACGAGTCGTGGTATACCCTTGAAAAATAGGTTTATGTAGTAATGTTCAAATATATTATTTATTGAAAAGAATAACTTATATAACGAGATAAAAAACTTTGCGCTTAGTAATAATTTTTTCGATAAATTCTTGATTATAAAAGGTTTTCGATCAGATCAGCTTATTTATGTTCCGGTTCAGATTTTTTTTTTTTTTTTTTGCCAGTCCCTCAGAATAAATAAGTTTCTTCATTTATCTTATGAGGAGAGAGTTATTTAAATTTTCTAAAGTTCCCTACGAGAGTAAAAAAAAAATTGGATAATGAGTCTTAGTTTTAGTAGAGCTCGTGTAGGGAACCCAAACAGCAACTACTCAATTTTTTCAGGAATATGACCAATATGACGGGGAGATATCATCGGAGAGCAGTCATGAAAAGCTATAGAGCTTTAATTTTATATAGTTTTGTAAATATAATATTTTTATTTATTTATAAAAGATATGAATATGAAAGGATTATTCGAATTAAATTGAACACGAATCATCACAGTAAAAATGTTAGTAATACAAGTTAACCTTCGATGTTTTGATAAAGAAAAAAAAATCCATCCGAATACTGTAAAATATTTCCTTAATAAATAATTTATTGTAATTTTGTAAAATTGTAAAAGGGGGATTTCTTTGTTCTTTTTTAAGGCTTATTTTGTTTATTGTTTTTCTTTCTGGTGTTTTATTTATTTACCTATAAATCATAAATCAGGCGTTTTGTTTCCTGTTTCCCCTATAAAATCCGTAAATACTTAAAAATGGCGGTTTACTATATTAAAGGGAGTGTTATGAGGGAGTGCTCATAACGGATCTGTAGTTACAATATAAATTATATTCAATAAAAAGTCATTTATTAATCAATTGTTCATAATTTGTTTAATTATAAAACTTGGTGTAAGAGAGTTCGTTTAACGATTTGACCTAGAATTATGCCTACTAATGACACTGCTCGTTGCGTAACCTACTCAAACGGGATTGTTTCGGAATTTATATAAGACTGCTTTTTTCGGGTTTATGGCTGCCTTAATTTCTGGTCACTTTCACTCCGATCAGATACTTCCAAGGAATTGGGATCTCCCTTCTCAAACCATCTGTGATACCTTGAGGTGAAAATTATTCCCCTTGGTACAGAATGGAGTTCCACATGTGTTGAAACGGATTCCTTAATTTTTTGTTGATAAGGAACATTAAAAAATATTTTATTTTTAATAAAGGATATAATGTTATATCCTTAGTCATTAGCGGAGATCATTAGCGGAAATAGGAGGAAAGATAATACCGATCAACAGAGGTTTAAGGATTGCAAGAAAACTCAAGAAGAAACCTCGTATCTAATAGTGATAACATGGAAAACGGAGACTACTACCAAGGAAGTTTACATTTTTACTGAATGTTTCCAGCACATTTAGATTTGTCGATCAGCATGTCTGTTTTCTTCGAAACACAAATTAAATGGAGTTTCATTTCATTTTTCTTTAAATATAAGTCATTTGTAATCTAAATTATTTATAAATTTACGTACTAAATGTGTTTATATATATTAATATAATTTATTATTGATCGTAGTTCAAAAATATTTTAAGCCACTTTATATTCTTTCTATTAAACAACACTCGACAAGACACTATATTATAAATGAATAAGTCTTTACCAATTACACAAATTAAACTACTGCATAAAATTTCATGTATACCTACAATTTATCTCATAATTATTATTGATATGCAAAATCTTGATTAACAAAAATGTTGATCTCATTCTTCGACAATTTTTTTTTTAATAAACAATATACAAATTATTAAAATATATTTAGGTATTTTTTACCTGAGAGTATGCGCTGTATGTTTTTATTAATATTTATAATTTATTTTAATTAATACCAACTAATTTTTTATTAATATTTATAATTTGTTTTTTATTAATATTTATAATTAATTGTTTTATTAATATTTATAAGCGGAGATTTCCATCATAGGTATAACCGGGTTATAGACTACTTATCAATACTTCTTGTTAGACTTGTTTTTGATATTTTTCCTTTTTTTTGCCAATCTTTTAATTTTTTTTTACTTTACTTCTCGTTAAGAAAAAATGTACATAATATTCTTCAACCTCTATCAGAAATATTACACTATTAAGATAACCGTGGTCTCTTCCAGTAAGTTATTGAATCGACTCTAACGGCAGTTACTCATGGCCCACAATCTTCAAGAACTCTTAAGACCCCGTCGCACTTTCTATACTAATGTCCCTGGAATACAGGAAAGGTGTATTACTGCCTCGATCCTTCCTGGAAGCTTCAGCAACCCCAGAAGTCCATCGTGGATGCTTAGCTGTAGTATTAAGTCAATAAAGTATTCCGTCTTATACTACAGTTTGATGTAGAAAAAACTTTAAATGGACGTTTAAGTACCTTTCTTTATTATATTACTCTTCGGTAAACTTAAAACATACACTTTTAATGCATCTCATTCCACGTAAGGAGGTAAAGTGTAATATTAATAAAACGGTTAGGGGACCAGAAAGTTTGATTTACAAACTTGTTTGGCTTTATTGTACTAGAACAAACATATACAATTGCCCAAGAGAAATAAGTTAACCATACTGAGGATTTGTGTTTCAACATACATTGCATCGAAAAATTAAGTTAAATGTATTGTCAATTCCAGCATTCGCAATAGGCTGCGTTTCTCAAACTCAATATTCTACTATACCGTTTAATGATCTTCAAGCCTGTCTGTTTAACCTTTTCAAATAATCGAAGACGCAAGTAACAAATACTTACGATTCTCAGTCAAGTGTAAGTTTTACGCCTTACAAGTATATTTTGATAGTAATTATAAAACTACACAATCATATGGTAAAATATAAAAGTTTGCCTATTATATTTTCACCTTAATGAAATGCTATTGTACATAATACAAAAAGTATGCATTTTAAAAATAACTAAGATCTAAGTACAAGTTTGTAGTTAATAGTGAAGAAAAATAATATTGTTTCGTATCCTTGTTTCGTTGATTCATTATAGAATAAAAACATAATTTTAATAATTCGTAGTTAAATTCGTCTTGTATTTCTTTCCAGATAACATTTTGCTCTCTCGTCAATAAGTTCCATTAGTTGAGTTTGGAGTTTCATCAACAAATTCTATATTCAACATTTATACACATGTATATGTAATAAATTTTATCACTTTTATTCCACCTCTGTGACTTTAACTTTTATTAATCCGGCATATTTATTCCACGCCTTTAAACAAACGTCTTGGTTCCTGCTTAGAATATACAAAATTGATTGCTGTAGTCGATTCTGTTTCAGAATTCGTCCCTGAGATAGGCCTCGAGAAAGGTCCTAATGCCCCTATCGTATCTTTACCGAAGCTTTTTCGGCTAAAATAACAATTTTTTAGGAAGGTAATAAAACGTTTTTTATCGGCAGATTTCCATTTACATGTTCCCACAGATGATAATTTTAACATTCAGGGTATTCAAGGGTGACCACGCCTAAAATTTATGTAGCCTTTAGTAAAACATTAAATTGAACAAACATTTTTCTTTTTTTGGTCCATACCTTTCTTTTTGATTCGTTTCTAGGAAGGTCTGATAAACATAATTTATTTTTTTTATAAAGCAATGAGGTATAATAAATGAAATACATTAAGAAAGAATTAAATGAGATATAATATTATAATTATTTAAAAAAGGTTTAATTTCTTGTTAATTTCTTGATTCCTTTGTTGTACATCCAAACTTACTGGTACATCATATTACTGAATTTTAGACTTAGAAAACTGAACTTACTGAATGTTAGTAAATCATTACTAACAGACACATTTGAAACGTCTCTGGAGCAGGAATCTACCCTGTGAGACCATGTTAGTGCCTTCAATTGGGGGTGTTTCCATAAACGCTTCCACGAGAATCCCTTACTACAATATCCCTAATACAATATGTGCCAAATGGCGTTTATATGATTTCTGAAATAAATATTTTTATTAAAAGAAATAAGAAAGAAATTCTTGTTAAATAAAAAAATTTAGGAGATTTATCTCGAATTTTAATTAATTATAAATATTTATCCCTACAGCTTAAATTTACTATTGATTGCAATTGTAGATTAAAATAACAAAATTATTATTTCAATTGTTCTATGAATCTGGAAAACATAAATTGTAGATAAGGTACGATGAATCGCAGATCGAATGATTTGTGAATAACTCTATCTCGTTTTCTAGACATTTTAATTATATTTATATTGACGTAGATAAGAGATGACTAAGCTATCGCATATCTTCAATAGGACTTAAGTTCTATTGAAGTTTCTTATTAGAATATAGTAGTTCATTTACATTGAAACAGCAATTTGTTCTTTGCGTTTGAGATTCGTGTGTTAACATTGTGTTGGGGTCATTTCTCCCTAGCCATGCCTACTTAATTTGTATACTCTTATAGCAAGATGGAATATAAGTTTCTTCTTCTTCTTCTTCTTTTATAAGTTTAATACTTTGAAATTTAATTACTATTTTAATTTGTATTAATTTAGCAATGTTCTTTATCATTGTTAAATGTTGATGAGCAATTCCTTCCTATTAAATCTATATACATTTATAACATTAGTATTGAAGACATTACAATTAACAAAATTATAATATTATAATATAATATAATTATGACGTCAGTTAATGTTACAAATTACATTTTGGTATTTATTTATTTACTTATCTGTATTTACTGCTTATAACTAATATTAAAATAGTATTACATTTTAAATAATATTTCCTGAGGTTGTGGCCTTTGGATTGTAGCACGTGTTGTCATGTATAAATAAATATTAATAATTATTCGCATTTAATTAAATAGTAAAATGCAAATCAGAAAAAAAGATTAAATTTCCACAGATTATTAACATGAATTGAATATAGATCATCTCCGACTGTTAAATGGTATCATTGTTTTATAAAATGTATATCCTTCCTATATAAATATTTTATAATATTTAATATTTTTCAAAATAAATTATTTTTTTTTTATAAAAACAGTCAAATATTGGTGATTATACTTGTTAAAAACGCTAATTTACTAAAATACTGAATACCTATTTATTCTAGTGATTATTTGTTTTATTAGTTTAAATTAGACTCCTGAGTATAAAGTCTCCATATCAACATTGCATTGATATTAAATCTTACAATACAATATTTAAAGTATGTTTTTATGATGTCTTTATGTGCTTGCTCGTGTCTTGCTGTTTATTATATAATAAACTAATTGGTTTCGATCCCCTAACTCTTTCCATGGGAGAAACGATTCATGGGAAGATCTTTAAATTCTCTAGTCCAATTGGGTGGCCATTAGGAAATATAATTCTGTGCTATAAAATTGAAAAAGAGTTCCAATAACGGCCTAGTTATGCGAAATCCGCCAATTATTTTTTTTGTACAAATATATATATATATATATATATTTAATTTTTATTGCTGAATTTGTAATTGGGTTTTAGTGTGTCTTTTTATTAGTAGAAGTAATTTTAATTTTACGCTCCGAAGAGTGACTGCCTAACTGGAATTTTCTTTGATCGACAGTTAAACTGTTACTTAATACGCTATAATAAATTTTTGCTTGTTTTTATAAAATGTTTCTTTTACTTTTTAAATTTAGTTACATGATTCGTAACCATAGAAGTAGATTGAACATTAATTTTCTAGAATAAATTTAAATCATCTCCTCTTAAAGATATTAATATACGGAAGTGATATAATAAAAGGAAATTTTGCGCCCAACAGAAAATATATTGTATGAAAATAATGGATAATATTACCGAATTAACGAAGATATAAAGGTTAAATTAAAAAATAATTGTTTATGAATTTTTATTTTATTATATGTTAATTATAATTAGATGAATTGTTTAAATAATTTAGGTTGTAGTAAATGCTTTAATATAATCTTGTCCCAATTTTAATGTTCAAAATCACAGCACGTTAAATCCCAAAATAAAACCTGAAAATTTTTCTTTTATACACCTAGCTGTATTTTATACTACTAATATACTATATGGATTTATATATTTGCTTGGATTTATTATATTTAATTATATCTCTTTGTTTCTTTCTTATTCAGACATCTCTTCTACCTTGCGGTGTAGAGATTTTGCATAAGCAGCGTAACCTGCCTTATATTTAATCATATACTAATTAAAAACTAAAATTTTGTATATTTAATTAATTTAAGTAATAAACAGTGTTTAGAATTATGTATCTACAGCTCCGGTGAATAAGTGGTTTAGTCGAAATCTTCCCAAACGAGTTTCTTGTACTTAAAGAAGGGGAATCGTGTTATTATCGTAGTGACTAAGGGGATAAGTGAGACGTTGGTTTAAAAATGAGTTATTGCTTATAATACAACTTCATTTCGAGAATAACACGAATCTGCTTCCCTCAATACTCTACCACTTATTCGCCGTGGATGCAGAAATTATATCTACTTTCTCATACTAAAGAAACTAATATAAAACTCCCATTTTTTATTATATACTTTGTCTCTAAATAATTATTGAACTTTGTATTGGAGACTTTTTTTTTATTATTATTTATTTATTGATATTTACAACTGTATTACTATAATAAAACAAGTAAATACGCTAAGTGATACATAATGACATTAGATAATGACAAGTAGAAAAACTACCCACTGGTAGTACTCAAATCACAAGTTCAACTAATATGGTCACGTGGCCATCTTCTTTTCAGACGCCTCGGAGGGTTGTCGGGAATTGAAGAGGAAGCTAGGTTAGAAACTAGAGGGTTTGTGTGGAAATGAAGTTTGTTATGAAAGGATAGATAGCGGGCTAGGGCCAAATCAGCAACAAATGGGACATTAAGGTCATTATGGATGACTTTATTCTTAACGAAATAAGAAGCACCGAGGACTTTACGAAGGATTTTGGATTGTAGAGATTGGATACGAGAGGAATTGGATGGCTTAGTGGAGCCCCAAATCTCTACTCCGTAAGTCCAAATAGGTAGTATGATGGTCATGTAAATGAGTCTTTTGTAATTAATTGGGAGCTTAGAACGTTTGTCTAGTAAGTGTTGAATTAGCCTTAAACGTCTAGCGGTTTCTTGTCTTTTCAGTCTTGTACGAGGATGAATCTGAAGAATTTCAAAAATAAGTTCTCAAGGTCAACAAAGGTGGACTCACTGACAAGTATAGAATAAATTTATTTACAAATTATAAATCAGAGGGAAATATAAAACGACTTAGAAACGAAAATAAAATAAATACTTCTACAAACAAACAATCAGGATGTATAGAGCTAGAATGGATATATAGAGTAGATATATAGAACAGAGCCGGGCACAATAAACACTTGGAGCTGTTCGCGCTGTCAGGCGGTTGTGGATGGGCAACGCCTAGTTGAATTTTCACCAGGGCTTCGCTGGCAACCTCTTGTTGGGGCCCTTATGCGAAATGAGATGAATTCCATTCGCCCTTCCAACACGGCCCAGCTGGGAGGCGATGGATTTATTACTAGCAATAAGAAGTCACTTCCCTGGCAGGGCTAGCAGATAAATCTCTCCTAGGCGGATCTGAAAGAAAATAGAAGTACGGGAGATATAATGAGTTCTGGAGGGAGGCGATGGGAAACAAAGCTATGCAAATCCAAGATGGTTCCGGATATTGAAATATATGTTAATCGACTCGTTTGCTATTCGATTCCGGGCTAGACAAAAAATAAAACTATACTGCCGTCAATTATCGGCACGAGAGAGTGTAGATCATCCTGGAGCATCTGCAATGATGTATGTCTCGGCAGGTAATATCAGCTGTTCTAGGGGTTCTTCACCCGAGCCTTGTAGAACGAAGCCAATGAATTCCTACTTGAATTTATTTATTGAAATTATTTCAACACAAGTGAACAACATAGATGATGCATAATGGCATGGATATAAATAGAGAAACTATCCAGTGGTACTCAAATAATAAATTCAACTTGGTAACGAGGCCATCTTCTTTTCATATGTCTAGGAGGATTGTTGGGATTTGAAGAGGTTTGAAACTAGTTGGTTTTAGTGAGAATCAATTTTGTTATGAAATGATAATTAAAAAATACCTACTCATATTTTGACAGAGCTTTGAGCCTCCACAAAATCTTCGAATTCCTCTTGTTCTAAATCCTTACAATAAAAAATCCTTCATACAACACTATCCAGTAAACATTTCACCAATTTAGGACAGGACATACACCAAAAGAAAAATCACATCCAAGAAGACAAACAACTTGTTTTTGCGTCTTTTAGACTATCGATGTCCTGGTGATGTCTAAATCGCCCTAAGTTGACTGGTTAGATATTTTCTGGTTAGATAAGAGGCAGAAGGCTTTGTTTTTCGGATTTTTACTGATTTTTATTGATTATTTTTGGTATAAGTTTGTTGTAAGCACGAGTATCTATTGTGATAACTTGTAAAAGTGAGGGAATCCATACGACTTTTGAAAAACAGATTAGTGTTCCTTTTTAAGTATTGCACTTTTTTAAGAATTTGGTATTTTGACTAGTTTCCTTTTTTATTTTTATTTCATCTCGAGTATTTTCTAATTTTAAATAATATTTCAGAATCTTCTTTATTTTTATTATACCTTCTTATTTATTTTCTTTGAATAAACAATAATTTACAAAAATCACTCATGTTTATGCGTATGTAGTCTTCCATAAATACTATTATATGCGCTTCCTTACAAATTTTAGTGTAAATGTATTATTTTTCTTAAACATTTTATCATAAATCGTTGTTCTGTCACTTATGACAAGTCTTTAAGATTCGGAATAATTTAGTTGTCTTTCATACAT
The DNA here is from genome assembly GCA_037127475.1 of Arma custos. Classification (NCBI taxonomy): domain Eukaryota; kingdom Metazoa; phylum Arthropoda; class Insecta; order Hemiptera; family Pentatomidae; genus Arma; species Arma custos. The sequence continues at coordinate 111,643,007 of CM073760.1, forward strand.
CATTGCTTTTAGTACATTCGCGAGATCCAAACTGCTAGGATCGGAGTCATTGTTGCCAGAGAAAATACTAGTTAACTCTGTACTCCGCCATAGGAGCTCCACCTGTACGCCTTCTGGAAAGGACAAGACCTGATTACCATTTGTTACAATTTAGTAATGGTGATTTGAGTAACAGCTTCCATCCCAGTGTGGGCTGATGAATGCGGTCGTTAGGAGTCATTCACTCGGGTGTCAGCCCCGAAACATTTTGAATACAATCAACTGTTGCGCAAGTTTTTACAAAATCTCGACTAGGTTGTACCTTTGTGATACCTGTCTGTCGGAGTTCTTTGTAATGTTAGCTGTGGGACAGGAAGGGGTTAGTGGGATCAAAGGCGGGGTTCGTAAACGATATAGGGTAAAGGTTGAAACGTGAATATTACTGTAAGTAAAACATTAGTACTTAGTACATAGTACGTTACTATAAGTCAATATATTCACTTTGAAATTCATGTTCATGTAAAAAGTCGGTTTTCTGTAACAAAAAGTAAAATTATATTGTTATGAATGATGATTACTCCACTAATGAATGTAGGAATAGGAATATATTGAAACTGCTATAAAATAGTTGGTGTAGGTGGATAAATTCCAAAATAAATTAATTAATGTGATCCATGAATAATGGTGATTTACACTTATGTCTATTGCTAACTCTAAACTCATTATTCTCAGCTTTAATTGAAACTTTTCTAAGTATAATATCACAACCATCTTGGTCTTTATTGTGAGATATCGACTTCATTTCACCGACACCTGAAAACTTTCAGTTAAATAAGACATTTAAAACACACAAGCCGTCTAAGCATTACCAATCGCATTACTAGGAACCATGACAGATTCCTGAACGATTGTGCAAGAAGCCATGGAGAAATCACTTTCAAAACCTACAGCAATTAGTAGTCGTTGGGATACGGGCGGAATTTTTAAGTTCTACACGTCTAACTCTTTGGTCGCTGATATGGTGTGGTTCATTCAATCATTCACTGAGTGTTCGAAATATCCTAAAATAACCTTATCCAGTGTTAATTTATTTAAATCTTAATTGGTTTTATTTGTTTAAACAAGTTTTATTGATTTAGACTTTCTACTGTTATTATTTTGTTTGTGCTTCAAGAATTGTAAAAAAAAAAAAAAAAAAAATAGAGGCAGAAAGTAAGGATGGGGGTCAAAAGAGCAAGAGAGCTTAGAAGGAATTTCGCTTGTAAAAATATAGAGTCAAAAATATGTGTGTAACTTTTCTTAAATTGTGTATTGACATTAATCCGCAATAACAGTATTTACACTACTTACTATCAGAAGAAACTGATATTTATTTCGAAATGTATCATCCCTAAAAATGATTCTTCTTAACATTATATATAGGCAATGAATAATATTATTTATTTATTTATATCAACGTCCGAGGAGTACACAGAGGCGTAGGTGGAATTATTGTGTTGAGGTTTATCATAGAAATTTGGATTTGGGCGGTAGTCCTTGGAAGACAGTTTGTCAAAATTGATTGGCGGTGTCAGCGTCGAACCTTCGGGCTTGAAAAGCCTTTAATTGAATTGATCATATTACTATTAAATCGGTAAACTATTATTGGAGAGGCAAACAGTGTAAATAAAAATTTTCTTCCATGTAAAAATTCTAATTCTCTTCAGTATAAAAAAGGATGTACTACAGATAAATTTTTTGTCCAGATGGCGCCAAAAAAAATCCTCTAATTTTCTAAAGAGTTTTAAATAAGCAAATATGTACTCAAAATTGATTACAATTTATTTTATGCAATTCGACACAAATGAGTTTGCAGTTATTGCAAGATAAATTTACTTCTAGTCTAGGTTAATTTGTATTCTCAGGGATATCTTATTACAGCCTTTTTGTTTTTACCTTTGTCTTATTTTAAAGGATAATTTGGCGTTTCTTCTTAAGGATATGAATAGGCAATGAAACTTTATGGGTTTAACTCTTTGACATTTGACTATTATTCCCTAATTATTCATTGCAACAGCACATCTTATTTTCTTTTCAGAAGGATGTTAGTTATTAGGTAAGAGGTACCATATAACTATATCCCTTTTAGAACTGGTCATTTTTGGAGAAGTTCTGAAAAAATGAAACCATTTTTTCACTGGTGATTCCATGTCTTCATTTATACTAGGACGCCCTTGGGTGTAACGGCTTGTGTTAAGTCCTTAAAGTAATAATAATAAGGCTTAGCAAACCTGAAGGCTCGATACTGATATCATCAATCTCTCAAAGAATCAAACTCAAATCCGTTAGATAACCCTTAACGCAATCCTCCCACATACGCCTTAGACATTTACCAGTTGGCTAAGCGCTTATTAACTTCTATAAGTTTGTTCGTTGCTAAGCCCAACAACTTCATAAATTGAACCTACCTTAAAGACGCTATCACTTCAGTGACGCTTTTATTTACTGGGACCTCTATAATTTCGCGTTTAGTCTTTAAAATAAAGATATTATGATGAAGAGTAATTATATATATTGTTAAACGTAATTCAGTACGCAGTGCCCCTTCACGAATTGTAGATTTTTTTTATCCACAAGATCTTATTCAAGTACTGCCTGATTGCTATGATTGCCAATCACTGTTGACCATTATCGTCTGCAATTTAGGTACGTAAGGCTCTTATAGGAGATTGTTTATTAATGCCTTTTCATTTCGGTCCATGATCGGATTGCTGAAGACTCTGGGGAGTTATAAACAGTAAGCTGGTCAGAGCGCATGTCTCCTTCGGAAGGTACCCTTGTAAATCCTCGGTCCCCCTTCAAGGCTTTAATTGGCCGTATTTTAGGCTCAGGTTTTTTATAGTCTCTGCGGTGCCTTATTCGTTGTTCTGCCTCTGGTCCTGAAAATAATTCTAATCATAGATAAAAAAGGTTATATAAGTCAATGATATACGCACAACAATTAGGTCCAAAACTGCTTGCAAATATCGACTCCATTCAAATGAAATGTCCCTTTTCAAAAGTAGGGTTATTTATTAAAACAAATTTATGAAATGGGGAAAACTGTGGCTTATTGGTAAGCATAACGACCAACTATCCCCAAAATCAAGGAGTTTCATAGCCTAGGATCTTTTAAAAAGGAGTCAAAAATCCTTGGTTATGTCGTATTTCGGATGGGACCTAAAACTAGGATCCCGAGCCAGTACGATATCAGGTTAATTATCCATATCCCAATTAAACCTGATTGACAAAATTTAGAACTACTTCTGTGGCATTTTTCAATTAGCTATAGAATTATGAAACGACGTTAAATGAACAAACAAACAAACTTAATGAAATCGAAACATATTTATTCAAAATCTTTATCCTCATCTTACTTAATATTATAAATGTGAAAGTTTGTATGTTTGTCTCCCTTTCACGCATAAACTACTGAACGGAATGGGATGAAACTTTACAGTAATATAGGTTATACATCAGAATAACACATAGGCTATAGCAAGCGCGGATTTAGGGGGGCGCACGCGGGTACGTCCCCCTCCCCCACGACAGTTTTTTAGGTACTGTGGAGAATCCGTTATAGAACATAATTAAAGGCAAATCACATGATCATAATTGTTAAAATGACAGAAAGAACATGATTGAAACTGTTTGTTTTGATATCCTACTAATATTATAAATGCGAATGTTTATATTTATGTTTGTTAATCATTCACGCAAAAACTACTGAACGGATTTGGATGAAACATATTGAGTAAAATAGGTTATACATTATAGGCTACAGCAAGGACTGATTTATCTGGCGGCACGGGGGCATGCGCCCCCCCGTTATTGTACATAATTAAAGGCAAATCAGGAACTTAGCATCTTGAAATTTGTAGATAGGTTCTTTTTATAGTTTAAAAAAGAAATTTGGATAATTCCACCCCAAGGGTTTCCCCTTTAATATAATAGGGGTGCAAAAGTTGTATAAAATCCGTCAGTTTTGACTTTAGACATCTGAAATTTTGGATGTACGATTAACTTATATTTAAAAAAAAAATGTAATTATTTATTTAAAATGATCTTTCACGAAACTTTATGTGGCAGGCCGAATTCCACGCAAGCGAAGCCGCGGGCATAAGCTAGTTTTCTATATATTATTCCCACGTGTTATTCAATTTTCAACCCCATAACTGAATTATTCAAGGTTCTTTGATGAAATAATGTTTGAAAATACATAGATTGCAAATTTCTGAACAGAAGAAAATATATTGGAGATACGTCTAGCGAATAAGGTGGATTTGGGAGGACTTCGCAACCCAGCTCATCTAATTTCTTCACTGTCGTAAAACATAAGTTTCTCAAACCAACAGCGAAATGCACGTTTGTTACAGCACCTTTTCTCGAACTCGGTGGTACTATTTCTTGCAGCTTGCCTAGCGAGTGTCAAAGATTTTTTTTTTTTTTATTATTTTATTGAGTTGTACAACTGTAATACATACATCTAGTACAATTGCTATAAGAGTAAATAATATATGATAGGACATGTAGAGATACTACCCACTGGCAGCACTCTAATAAAGTTCTATAATAGAAGGTCCCGAGGCCATCTTCTCTTCAGACGCCTAGGAGGATTGTCCGGGATGGAGTGTCAAAGATTAAAATCGTAAGCAAAAATCACACGAAAGTGGCTTGTTTCCACGATCATATGTAATGGCACAGTGAATATTGTTCGTTAAATAAATAATACCTAAAATGGGAGGCTCAATAACAGCTCATTATCATCTAAACTATGTATGTAAACTTAGTAAGCAACAGAAGTCCACTAAATTCATTTTGAATTTGGTAAATAATAAAAAAGGACATATCATATGAAATGGCCCAATACATTTTAGTGGATAATAGGACTTTCAATATGTCAAAAATAAATTACTTTCTAAAGTGTTGATGATAAATAATTAAATAGGCAAAATCTAACTCAGGAGAAGTCATTATCAAGTCCTTAAAAGGAATAGACAAAATGATTGGTAATAAATTTAATTAACATCTATAAATTAAATGAAACAAAATCTTGAAAGACGTGAACTAATAAGGAGTTATTTCTGTAAATTGATAGTCATGTAATTAGACTTGTTAATGAGAGAAAACTACGTCTGCGATATTTAGCCATTATGATTGCCTCATATTGAACCATTCAAGGGTTACATAAAAACTAAGAATATGTCTACATTAGGATATGTGAATTATAGCCTTTTTTTTTTAGTAGGAGGTGGGCTTTTACCTCAAGTCCATTCCATTTTTTTATGCCGATAAAAGCACTTGATATAATTGCAGGTTGAATTTTAAAAGCAAAATGGTTTTAAAGGTTTGTGTTTGATTTGTACCTGAGCAGTTTTCAATGATAAAACCCTTTTTTCCGACTTTCCATTTTTTTTCCTCCAACTCCAAGAACGCTGTAACGGTGCATCGAAGTAGGATATTATTTCTGAATAAGAATTGCTTTTCCTTCGGGGCATTCTTTAATCATACTTCGGGTAATGTTTTCGTAGCCCGGATCCCCAAGATTTACCAACTAATCACGAATGCAATTAAAACGTATTGATTTTATTTTTATTTTATACTTGATCACATTTTTAAATGAAATTAAAAACCCTATAATCAAAATGTTTCATTTATCACAAAACTAATTGATTTCCCGAAAGTCATTTACTTGGTTCAAATTTATTTCTCTTCACATATATATTTTAGCAAGAACGATTATCTATTATAATTTTCATTTTTATTTTATTGTGATTATTTAAATATTTTTTATTTTGAGGAGAAAAGATTTGTTCTGGCCGGGATTCGAACCTGGGTCTATCGCTTTCCTAATAGAGATAATTTGGTAGATTACCGCGCTAGAGATGCGGAAGACCTGGGTTCGAATCCCGGCCAGGACAAATCTTTTCTCTTCAAACTAAAACATTATCTATCATGTTTTGTCAATGTCGTATAGATCCTGGTAATTCACTTAGGATTCTACTAATATAAAGAAAAAATTTAGCGGCGTGTTATTTTCTATATTATGTTTTATTTAATATTAGTCTCGATATTCGAAAAAAACCTCTAAAACGGGAATAAAATTAAAAATTAAAATAATAAATATATTTTTATTACAGAGATTATTTAAATATTTTGTTTTCTTTTTTCCATTAAGTCAGATTGTATTGGTGAAGATTATACCCAAATTCAGAATAAAAGGCAAAATGAGCTGTAGTTTTAAAACACAGTTCGTTGTTCGCTTGGAGATATAGAGGTATAGAGGTTTAACGTACTGTTCTAGTGACTGAGAGGCATAGTTAGAGTGTTTATAAATAATATTCATTGAATTATAATAGTGATTAGTGATGAAAACAATAAAGTAAGAAAGGCTTACACGAAATGAAATCACGTCCAAAATCGGTCGAAAATTTTCACTTAGCATTGACAAATTACAAATTAACCTAATATTTTTTACAGAAGAAGAATTTTTCTCTTTATTTATTGTTATTAAGGCTAAGTAAACTAAATTATCTGATGGTTCAGACTAACAAAATATGTTCTTATGCCCTCAGCTGAGCCCTGTTGGTACGACCATCTTCACCGGGCTGAAGGCTACGGACCCAGACGCCGGAGCGAACGGGCTAGTGGAGTACAGAGTGGTGCAGGGGTCAGCAGGGGGCGCCGAGGAGAGGCTCACCGTGGCCGACGGCTCCCAGCACTTCGCCATCAGCCTCCCGCACCAGGGTCAGGTCACCGTCCTCAGGCCGCTTGACTACGAAAAGACTCAAAGATATCTCATCACTGTTGTAGCCAGCGTGAGTACAGAGTATTTATTATCCTTGTAATTAGAAAAATAATCAATTAAGTATACCTACACCAAAGATAGTTTAAACTCTGCAAGATTATCATTTTCTAAACTATAGCTTATACTACCGAGTAAACCTGTACCTCTATAACCAATGAAGAGTTCTGATTCAGTACATGTACCACGGTAGAGAAGGTAATGTTTCGAACCCAGCGATTGTGCAAGGACGTTATTTAGTCGAAATCACTCAACCGCCCTAAATTAAGTACAGCCAAGTTATAGAGGATGGATCAGCTCCATAGAGGTCTCCAGATCTCAAAGAATCTGTTAATAGAATAAATAATGTATCTACCACATTAGGTGGTATCCAAATTAGATTCTAGAGATCAGTTATCCAGCATCCCCCAATCGACTGAGATAATCCTTTAATATGATAATTTGCCCCTTTAATATAGCTAAATAAAGTGTTATTGATTCAGACGCTGAAGATTCCATTCCAAGGGGACGTGCTTCTATTTGGTTCCGCCTAGTTAACTAACAATAGATTACACGGTCGTTAATCGCCAATAGTGCCTTCCTTATTTCTTATGTATTCTTAAGCTATATTTAACCGTGAGCATTTAATCTCTCCATCGCAATGAAATGAAAGTCTATCTGAGAAATTCTTTCAAAATAATAACAAAAAAGTAAACTTTTAGAGTTGAAGGTTGAGATGGAATTAGCTGACACTGTTATATAGGCCACAAAAAAAACTGGATATATTTTTAAGAAGTATATACAAGCACTGACTACTGGGATCACTCAAGTGAAATTATTTCTCGTATCGAGAAGGCTATAAATGCCTTTAACCAACTCAGAGAGGACCCTTGCAAACTAAATTAGAACCTGCAGACCCGAATCAGAGTACTCAGATGCTAACTGTTCTCAGTGTTATCATAGGCATCAGAAGCGTGGTAATTTATGGTTGATTCAAGTACGAGGAAGCGTCTACAAACAAGAACTCAGAGTTTCATGGGTGCATCATGTCAGCAACGAAAGCATACTACAACGAATACAAAAACCAATGGTGATAGTGGACCGCATCAACTTGCATACTTTGGTAAGTTGCGTAATGAAAAGTACCTCCTACTGCTGCTAATCAAACAGGACAAGATTGGTTCAGAAGGAAAGAGTGGTCTAGGTCGCAGAGGTCAGTTCTTGTTGAAGAATCTGATTAACATTGAAAAAGTTCTATCGTGCAGCAGTCAGTAAAATAAGATGGCCCGTTCTAATCGCCAACATCCAAAGGGGATAGGCACTTTTAAAAGAATGTACAAACATGCTCCATTTATGATTTAATTATTTTAACACGAGAATTAAATGCCTTTTTCGTAAACAAAACTATTTTTTAAAATGTTCTGTGCCATTAACGCCTTATATGGGAGTAGTACTTAATATTACATTAACCTGTCAGTATCAGTCGCGGTTGCAGGTAATTGAAATATGATCTGTCTTCAGCCATTACAGGACTAACCTTCAAGGTTGTAGAAAGGACGAACGAATAGGGCAGAGAGTATAGGAGAAAGGCTAGAATAGGGCAGCGAGGTTAGAGGAACGAGGGAGGAGATATAGAGCACTTACTCCCTGAGCTGACTGATAAGGCCATAAGCAGCTGTCACAGGCGCCGGTGCCGCGGCAACTGCAGCCTGCCCTCGTTTGTAACTGTAGTCATGGCAGTTACTGCTTCAACTAACTGTCAGGTCCTTCTTGCGCAACCCATCAGTTCATTACGGCAAGTCTATCCGTCTCTTTATAGCAGTTGTAGTGTGATGTATCGTCAAATAACGCACTTATATATGGAATCATATGGGCTGGTATTTTATAAAGTGGCGTTAGTCCTTTTTTTCATGTATCGAGATATAAAAGGGTTTGCATTTGAATTAATTTAAAAATATGGTCAAATGTTATATATTTAACTCTTAGCAGTTAGCAAAGAGTGAAGTTGATAACAATATACAGATTTTTAATTTTATTATGAAGTAATAATCGTTAAAATTATTTAAAATAATAAGTTGTAGTGTAATATATTGTAAATAACACCCTTATATATGGAATTATATGAGATGCTATTTTTAATTATATATTTTATAAGACCCAAATGGCCTTATACCACATTCAAAAACAGCTCTTATATTAAATTAACAAACAAACAACAAAATTAAATTAATTATTATTAAACTATATGTATTATATTATATGATTATTTGTATACTAAGTGATTTCGTTTCAGTAACATAAAGAGAAATTTTCCTAAGAATGTTAATCACTACCTATAATGTTTGATCGCATTTTTATTTAGTTATTTCTTTAGTAATTTATCAAATATTCAAAAGGATAGCCACTTCTTCTAGAAAATTGGATATTTTTTATTTTTTTAGATTAATTTATTGATATTTACAACTATAATAATATTACAACAAATAAATCTGCTGATACGAACCAATGACTTGAAAAAAAACGCTTGGAGAAACTACCCATCGGTAGCACTCCAATGGATTTTTTAAAACTTTAGCATTAACCGTTTTACTTAAGCCTTTTCTATTTTTATACTCAATGTATTTTATACTCAATGCTAGGTAAAACCACCGCTTCTCCACTAAGAATCCAGTTAAGAATTCGTAATACGATGCCTTCAAAAATACAAATATTTGTATATAATATTTTTTTACAAATATTATATAAACCACATTTCCTAGGAAGATAGTTTGAACTTCAATAGCCATAGGTGTATGTAGTACTGAAATGTTCAAACTTTGTAAAAAATGTTTTTCTGTTAACTTAATCTCGAGAACTAGTAACAGAAAGAGCTCTACTCAAATTAACAAATTTACTGAAATTTATTTCCATTTTTGAGCGGTTAATAGAATTCGGTATATGGAACACGCAATCACAGACATTTTTTAGCGAGTCTCCTGTACTATATAAATAAATGAAAAAAAATGAGCAAAGAGTTTTTTAATGTGTATACTATTAGTTCTTGGTTGATTATAAAAAGCGATATAAAAAAGAAAAGGAAAATTTTTCTAATTTCATTCATTAATCTAATATGTCAAACTATTGATGACTATTATTATATAACATTTGCATTATCATTATATATGTTCAATAATAGACTGAGTTGTTAATGGCAACGTAATGTTGGACCAGCAACACTCAGCTGTATCGCGGGAAAGAAACTAGTCATCAGCAGGCGCTAGTTTAACTTCATTCTTTGAACCTTATTTAATGAGAGCACACAAAACGTATACGTTTTACGTTATACGTATATGTTTTATATTTCCTCATATATATATATATATATATATATATATATATATATATATATATATAAAGTATAAAATTAAAATATACTATTTTCTTTTAACAATCTTGATTATTCAATGAGTATTAAAAAATATAATATCCCTTCAAACAATATCAGGTCTGTAAATATAATTTTGTAATATTAAATTTAAATGTTTCACGGTTAATAAAATCTTATCATACCTATTTATTTGTTGTTATTTTATTCAGTATTGCATAAATGATTTAAACAAAAAAAAAAATTATAAAGAAAGTTGTACTTACTATTCGCATTAAGAATTTTCAGTAGCCAACGAAAAGCCCTTAAGTCCTTTTCCTCGGTCTAAACATTTGTGTAATGTCTATTTTTACTTTTCAATATTCATTTTCAGTAGCCTTAAAACATATTATTATTATAAAAACATGTAATCTGTTTGTTGGCAAAGTCTCAATAAATATCTTAAATATCTGCTCAGCCCATAAATAAGCGGTATTTTTTCTTTTTTTAATTTCAAAATTAAATGAATCATTTACCTAATTGGATTGTCTGAGATTAAACTTTTCTATATCATGATCGTCCTACCATGTCATCTTTCTAGCGCTTAGTTGCTGAGCTAAGGACCCTTGTTCGAATTCAGCAGTATTTATCTGCATAAATTATTTAATCTGTTAACAGCCATCAATCGACCCTTTGGGATCTGCAGAATTTCTTTAGGCTCACCCAGCCTCTATAATTTGGCTACCCTTAAGTTGGGAGGAGAATCTGATCGTTGAGCCTCATTTCTGCCGAATCAGCTCTTTGCACATCCGTTGGCTTAGAAAAAGCAAAAACAATAACTATGCCATTTACTGAATCCAATAACCTTCAGTTGTAATGATGTATGTTTTGTTTTTAATATTATTTTTAATAAGATTAATCAATACGCGAATTATCAGACATATCGAAAAATTGTGAATGGCCTAAATACATTTATTTCAATGCAGAAATAGGGATTATATTCGAAGCTACAAATTTATTAGTATGGTTTATTAAAAATTGAACAGTTGTACAAGTTATTTACATTCTTTATAACTTACAAAGAATACATGTTATTGACATTCTTTATAACTTTTACGTAAAAAGTTAGGAAGATCTTAAAGTTTTCTGAGTCTTAAATATATTATAGAAAAAAGAAGACTGGCCGGTGGATAGCTTTGAACTGCCCACGCGCGTTGATCCAAGGTGTTACGTTCACTGAAGGTATCTCACAATCTTTTAGTCATTTCCGTTCTGTTAAGTAGCTTGTCTTGTACACTCTTTATTTATTTATCTTGTTCGCTATTGGTCTGGAATCCGGGCAGTGGGATCGACTGATGTTATCCGTTTCCCAGTTCGGCGAACGTTTTTCGCAACGAAGAGGAGGTTCCAATGTCAATATCTATTATCTTTTAGTCCGAGTACAATCCAGTAATAGGGACCGGTCTTGTTTTATGGAAGGCGTTCTGTACCGTTTAACGTAATATATTCGATATAATTAACATTATTAGTGAACCAAGTCGGAAGCTCCAACACCTTAGTATCCTCGTTAACAGTGTGACGCCAGTTAGAAACCTACAAAGGCAAATTTTTACCCGCAGAACGAATTTTGGCACTCCTAATCTGGTTATAAGGGTTGTTGTTATTATTAACCTAACAGAAATCAAAATAAGAAAAAGGATTTCGAAATTTAATAGCCAATTCGTGTTTAATATTGATGGGGGAATGGTTGGTTGTATTCCTCTTGAGAATTGTTGAAAATATTTGGGTTTTCGAAAAATAATTAAATAAAAATGTCGATTCATGAGAATACAACACTTCAAAATAAACCTCATACCTTATATAGTGTTTAATTAATTTTAATAAATGATGTTTCATATATATCATATATCTTAATGCTAAGATAAATTTCTTAAATATTAAATTATTTTAACATAACTAGATTCCATTAAATAAAAACATAGAGCATGCTTCAACACAAACATAAATACAAAGTGGAACATACCCATATTGACCATTTTGCAAGATTTTTTTTTTACTAAGCCCTGTTTTAAATCGTGGATGACGATTGTAAACTTGAATTGAAAATTTTGTTATCTGTATATTTTTCTTTATTAAATATTAAAAATATTTGTTAGTGAAGAAACCTAAAAAGTATTAATACATACAGTAATATATTAAAGTTAATTTCTTTTATAAATTAAAAAAGTATTAAGTAAAATAATTCTTTAAAAAGATCTTTAATTACCAAATCCATACACTAAAACATATATTTTCAATATAGTATACATACATACTCAGACATTATATATATATATAATGGTTCTGCCGATTAAGATGGAAAAGAATATGGACATAATAAGTGACCTCGCTGGACACAAAACATTAAACAGAGTTACGTGCTCGAGCGGAGGTCACTAGGTCTTCCCTTGACCATGTCCTCTATTCTCTCTTTCAGGACTTGTTTCGTCACTCTGTCTCTTATCATAATATCCATTCTTCCTGAGATTAATAATAGTTTGTTTAAATATTTAAAAAAATTAAATTTGATATAATAAATAAAGTATTTCTTATATTAAACGTATCTACAAATGATCCGACGGCATTTAGAGTTCAGCTCTTCATTTTATTTATTAAAAACAATAGGATATTAATAATACATCAATGACCAGAAATCAAGTTTGATTTTTCCTTAGGTTATGTGCCAAATCTATCAAATCATATTCCTAGGTTATGTATCAAATCAATGTATGAAAAATCTAGGAGTTTTATCATATTTTACCAAATCGAAAGACACAACAGTTAAAATCGAATTAAATTTATATTATTTAATAATCAACTATTATTTTTTATATATTTAATTTCAATTTAACCTTATTATTATAGCAAGAGCCACTTAAGCCAATACAAATATTAAGGACTTTTTACAAATTGCATCGTTTAATAGTTTACGTTTAGAGTTATCTAACAATTCTATTTCAGCTACTAAACTAGAAACAAGAAACAAAATATTTTATTACATATCCATTTGTAGGGATTTGTGTGAATCCAATCCATTATCAACTAACCGAACAATTAACCAAGTAAACAATCCAAAAAAGTTGTTTGATTACCAGTACCAGTCCACTCCAGTTTCTTTGCAGGCTTTAAATTTAAAGTAATATTAGCTGTAATTAATAAAAAAATAATAAAAAAATCACCAATATTTCAAATAGAATTTTTGAAAAGTCGCAATTGTATACTTATAGGTTTATTTGTATTTTTGTATTCCGTTTATTGTATGCACAATTGCTTTCTCAAAGCAAGACAAATCATATCTTAATCTCGTGAAGATTAAAGGAAAAGAGTGAAGTAAAATATAGAGTGCTTTAGTACATTGTTTTGTGATGGAATATGAATAAAAGCAGTAGCACAAACATCGTCAAATCCTTGAACAAAAACTAGGAACTACTATAGTATTATTTGGCTATTTTTTAGTTATGTAGAGTATAATATATCTACAGTATCATTTGGTTACTATAGTGTATTAGGATTCTATATTATGGATTGGTTACATAAATTAATGGGCCAAAGTCGTTAGCTTGTCGGAAGCTTATAAGCAATGTATAAATATTCTTCAAATTCATTAGCAAATTAAAATTAGCTGGCAGGTCAAGATTAATTGAGACTTTTGACGAGTTTGGTTCAGTATTAAGTTTGTTTATGGAATCTCCGTGCCTATATTAATATTCCTAAAGCGTTAGTTAGGCCACTAATGGTTTCTAATATGAGAGATCTAACGTTTGGTCGGAAAAAATTAATTTTTGGTAATTTTTTAAACTAAAAATTCCTGAATTTCTTTTTTAATTGAAAGAATTTTGACATTATTTCAGACTTTTCAGAGAATTCTTATATCCGCAGAGCCAACTGAACTCGTTTTGTTTCAAAGTTGTTAGGCTTTCTCTAAAACCTGTTTTCTATCCCCACACACCTCTTTCACCTTCTTCATATTTAATAAGAGATTTTTGATTATATGTTATAAAATAATAATTATTAATATCATGAAAATTAGAACGTTGTTTCTGAGTCTTCTGCATTATATTGTATATATGTCATTACAGTTTTATATGTTAATTTTATTCTTTTCATCATATCTTTTTATTTTAAATTTTAATTACCCATTTGTTTATAACTTAAATATACTTTATTATAATGCAATTGGGAAAAACTACAATGCAAAGCCTTATGTTTCAAAAATACACCCACTTACCAGTCGACGTTTCGCCTATTCAGGCATTATCAAGACACAAAAACAAAGAAGGGTTAGGTGAATCACATGTGGAAGAAAAAGGTGCAATACATCCCAACGATCATTAGCCCAAATAGGTCCAAACATGAGACAGCACCCCACCACCAAGACGTAATAGTGTTTCTTTTTGAGTTTTTGGCTCTATTTTAGTGATTAAAGATACTTTTATTAATTTATTTTTCTTTCACTAAGTTACTATTACTTTATTTCTCTTTCTCACTGTGTGTACACGAAGTTAAGAGGGCTCAGTGGTAGGGCGTGAAGTGCCGTGCTGAAGGTTCTGTATTCGAATCCGGCTGTTGAAAAATTATATTCAATCTGTTAGCGGCCGCGAATGGGATCCTTTGGGATCTGAGACCCTCTAAATAGGGAGATAAAACAGGCATTTGAGCTTGATCACCTCCTGCACAACCTTTATCCAAGAAAGTACTGATCTGTCTCTACCACGTACTGAACCCAATCTTTTATGGGTTATAAGTTGTTTCTTAAATGCGAAATTAATATATTTTTACAATTCTAATACTTATTTAAGGCCCTTAAGTTTTTTCAGATTTTTTCTTCAGGAAATAGAAATAAAAAAAATAGTTGAAGATTCTAGATTTTAAATTCTTCCTACTTAGATATGAAAAATCACCGACCAATACCTAAAACAATTAGTTAAAAATGCTGCACATGATTCAGTGCATTTGTAAATATATTATAAAAGAATAAAAAATACAATACGGAATCATCTGTTCACATTTTCCATTTTTTCTATATGTTAGGGATTTCTGTGAAGGCTCAGATTTCGGAGTAATTTTAGAAGAAGTTTATTGAAATTTATAGAGAAATACGAATTAGCAGAGTCGTGAAGATGGTGAAATTCCCGATAATAAAGTATAAACAATTAATATACAATATCTTTAAATAAGCCGAAGATTCAGGAAGATTTTTAATTCATACAAAATTAAAAATTAAAATTTGTATATAGTTAATAAGGCAAATATGGCATTATTATCTTCGGAACATGCGAGGAACAATACCAACAATTGAATACAATGAGAGAATGGCTGTCTGTTTAGAGAGCTCACTTGTTATTCCCTCTCGAATTGGATTATGCTGTCCGAGTATCTCCGACAAAGGATCTTATCCGAACTGGCCTGGCGTATTATTGATTGTATTGTGTCAATGATTGTTCTAGATCATAGCCAGATTATGTCAAGCCGTGCATGTATCATTGTCATTCGAATATCGGCTTCCACGTCATAACGGTAAATCAAACATATATCATTTACCTCTTATCAGTGCGCTAAAATTGATATCCGCCATTTGTCTCCCATCCAATTAAATTTAGAAATTCCTATCACCACCTATAGACAAGTTGTTGGGGACGCACAGTTCACCAATATAGGTTCCGTTGTTTTAATGACCTCTTTAAAAAAAAATAATTTGTCGAAATTCTTGACTGTGTTTTATACGACGAGTATAAATAGAATGAATGATACATAATTACATAAAATAAAGGCCAGTAGAGAAACTTCCCACTGTTATTTCTGAAATAAAAAAATCTGCTTAGATGGTCGCGATCATCTTTTCTGATGCCTCAGAGGATTATCAGGAATAGAAGAGGAAAAGATATTAGAAACTAGTTGGTTTGAGTGGGAATGAAGCTTGTCATGAAAGGACTAATAGCGGGTTCGGGCCAAATGTGCAACAAATGAGACATTAATATTTTTATTCGTAATGTAAGAAGCGTCGAGTACGCCTTCATAATTTATAATTGGCATAATATTATTATAGTGAGCGGAGTGGCTCAGTGGTAGAGCACAGAGTTGCCATGCTGAAAATCCTGGTTCAAATCCCGCTGCAAGGCAGTACTTCTATTTAGTATGTTTGCTGCCGGAGATAGGATCTAGGACCCTTCTGGGGCTCACCCACCCTCTATAAAATATAAAAATAGGGTACCCAAATTAAGGTGGAAAATCTGGCGGTTGAGCGTGACCTAGGACAAGTCACCTCCTTACAGAACCATTGTACATGAAACAGTACAGTCTCTACCTTGTACTGAACCACAGACCCTTCACAGGTTTTAGTGGTACAGGAAAAAAACTAATATTGTAATCCTAGGTTTTTCATCTTGGCGTAGACCCAGGACAGCCCATAGAACGAAAACATGGCCGAAATAGGCCTCATTTGTTTCTTTCTTACGACTACTATATGATTCATTAATTCGAAAAAAATCGCTTTGTTAAATAAATACAATTAAACTACGCTTGGAATGAATACCCATCATAATTACTCGGTTGAATAGCGTGTTCGAAAACTATGGTAAAATATTTTTTCGATTTTGTTTAACTGAGCCACTAAAAAATGGGCACCATAAGAAAGACTTTTTTGATAAAAGTTCATTTTAGAAAAGACAAAAGTTTAATTCTGCCACATCTTGAAATTAACTGTCTCATAAATTGTATATTTTTTGTTTCTTAGTTCTTGAAAGATGAAAAAAATTGTTGTTGTTTGACCAATCTATTTTTAACCCACTCAACTAAACTAAATAAGTATGTTATATCTACACATTTGTCATACCATGCTGTAATCAGAGTGAACAAAACGGGGCTGATTTTACTTCCATAACACCCAAAAATATAGTGATTTTTTCTGTTGTCTCTATTATTTCGAAACTATTAGTGATTACCATATCATTTATGCATTTCCAATGTATTTATAATCTGATACTACACAACTGATTATCTTGATTAGTTCTTATTCTTATTATTAATGTTGTTCAATTACGTGTTGTTTTTCGACTACACAAATAAAAGTTCCGTTGTTTTATTTTTATATGTATTATTAATTTTTGTTTCTTTAAAATGCTTTGCAATTCGAATCCTTTGTAGCAGTTCTTCTTGAATCTTTTACAAGTTTTTTAAGCTTTGCCAAGGACACCGAATTGAATTGGTTGACACACCTTGAATTTTTTTTTTAAGGTTTTCCCGAGAAATCAGAACTTCACTTGAAGGTCTACAATAATAATAATGACATAATGTCATTGGTATGGTATTCATTAAGCGCAAAAGCTTTTACATATATAAATCGTCGATCCAGATATCACATGTAGAATAATTATTTAAATATAAATAATTTAGTGTATGAAATAAGTAAATAAGAAATAAATTAGAATATAAATAAATAAATAGAATATAAATAAATTAAATAAGAAATAAATTAGTGTAAATAAGAAATAAGTTAGTGTAATGTAGCTTCTGTTCTTTTACATTATATCTGTAGCCCCGGTGAATTAATGAACTGTAGTGAGGAAATTTTGCCATTCTCGTAGTTTTTGGCTTGCAATCGATTTGTAAAATAAACAATAATTCCATTTTAGTCCAATATCTGATTTAGCCACTTATTGACTTAGAAAATATCGCGATTCAGCTACCTTAAGTGCATGAAACTCATTTCGGATGAAATTCGAACTAACCACTTATTCACAAGGTCTCTAGATATAATTCTTTATTTTTCATATATTTTTTTCTTTATTGAATCGTATATCATTAGTTCTTACCATAGTCTTATATGCATCCCTGATTCCAACATGCTCCTTGTCTTTCGCTGTTATTTAATTGTGTAATTAGGGAACTGCATACATTGCCCACCTCCTCCGGGCTAAAGTTTTTTTCCCTGACAAAGCTGGCCCTTATTAGGGGAAATCTCTGCTGGGCTGGCCCTTTTCTTTTCCACTCCCGATTGTCTGGGAATGTCGATAACGAGACTGTTGGTAGAGGGGAAGAGGGAGATATGTGTTCCTGTTGCCGCGAGGTCTACATTCAGTCCTCGGCTACAAAGGCTTGTCTCGGAGTTTTTGAAATGTTTTTTCTTTTTCAGCGGCGTTAATCAATTGCGATCATTTGAATAGTCCTCGTAGCTACCTTGGTACGGACGAGGACACATCTTTGGATGGAGTTTTTGTTATTGCGGCTTCATTATCATTTCAAATTTGAGTTCGATTCTGTAGTATTATGAAAGGTCAACAGCTAAAAAAATATTTTTACTCAAATATAAGTCTAATGACCTTATAAAAAAATTTAAAATAAAAGAGAAATAACACAGGAATAGATATAAAATGATTTTTAATACACAAATGTAATATTTCTCATGATTTGAACCGTTGTTCGGGTACTGATGCCGTCAGGCTCCGTAGATAATGCCGGCCCCCCCAATATATATATGTTGAATCTGATATTCAAATTGTCGCTATAGTCTAGGGAAGGTTTATAAGACAAATGATTAATTATGTTGTATCGGTAGTTCATTTATAAATAGAAATGTTAGTATGATAAAGTGGCAAACAAATTACATTTTTAAGATTTTCAAAAAAATAATTATAGATCAACAGACCGTGTCAGTTTCAACTCGTTCCATGAGCGTCATCTGTAGTCTAGTGGTTAGCATAACAACCTACTTGCCCCGCAGGTGTCTTTAGGATTTTTTAAAGGTAGAGAAAAATCCTTAGATGCGGTGTCCTTCGGAAAGGACGTAAATCTGTGTCAGGTACTCGTTAATGATTGATATCATAATTATACCTGTATAAACAAAATTGACCTACCACTGTTGCACTGGCCGTGTGCCATAACAGTTTAAATTATGAAATAAAATAATAAAAACAACTCGGCCCATTATAAAGCTTATATTGAATTTCAATATTGGAAACAGCATTTCAATCCATAAGATAAAAAATACATATCAACTTATCAATGTTAAAAGTATTATATAGAAGGAGTATCGAATTAATTAAATATTTTTCTGAGTTATTAAAGTTTTTTATTCACATTTTTGTTTATAAATAATCATTCAATTAAAATGTCTACCTGTTCCCCTTTTGATATCACGGAAAGTGTTGCATTTTTAATTTAAGCAAAACTTCCATTAATCTTTGCCTGACTCCTCACCTGCCTCAACCATTACATTCAGAAATAGGCAACATATACTACACACGAACTAGTTTCTGCACTGTATCGTACTCATCGTCCATTTAATTCATTAATTAGGCTTTCTGCTTCATTAGCTATGCATTTAAAAAAAATGATAAGAAAGAAAAAGAAAACAATGAATTATAATGCCGGTCTAATTTATTGCTGTAGTTTGCTGTTTGTAACCGATTCCGTGACGGAATGGGAGCAACTATTTCTCCTTGGAACATTCTAACACTGATAGCATCTACACCACTACACCACTACCACGCACAAAGTCGTAAATTTGACAACTAAGTGATTGATTACGTTCAATGGATTCCTTAGACATGACAGCAATTGGAAAGGGAGTGCTTATTTGGCGACGCAAATGGAAAATGAAGTAATGTTTACAGGTTATAATTCAGCCTTCGAAAATGCATTATATGCCATAAAAAGGTAAAGATTATTAAAGTGATTTAATAATTGCGATAAAGCAATTTATTGACATTTTATTATTTAAGATAATTGTAGAAGGGTGGGTTACGATAAATGTAACTACGGAAACATGGGCTAATGTAGTAGAAAAAAATGAGAAGCATCTAATTTTAATTTAAAGTAGTTCTCATTCTTAATTTATTTTTTTCTTGAAGTTCTGATTTGTATTATAAATGGTCAGTTAGAGATATATTTCCTGAATTAGTTAAAATTGCTTATATTTAATACACATTTATCCTTATTGATGAATTTCTTGAAAAAGTATTCAAATTTATGGATGCTCTTGTTTATTCATTTATCGTACCTTTATGCTGCTATGTCTAATTGAAAGATATAACAACGGGGAGTCATAAATTTTGCCTATCCAGGTATAATTAATTATGTTAAGTATAATCTTTATCGAGTATCTTCCTTCGCACAAGAATGGGCTTCCATTTTACATACCTTGGAGGACGGCATAACGAAGACCGTAATATCCTAGGGCCACCTTTTGGGCTACGAATCCGCGACCTTGGCCATAGAAGGTTATTATGCTAAACCTAGAACATCACAGGTGACCCTAAATTAAAATTGATTTAATTGTGCCTTGTTGTGAATTAGTGAAAAAAATACTTATACAATGTTATCAATACATTTTTTTTAATTTTATATATAAACTTTTATTTATTATTAACTTTATCACTATATTCTATACTCCTTATAAATAATGTGACATGAGAATATATAAATAGGGAAAACATGTGTTATTATATTATCAATTATTCGAGAATACACAAACTCTTAGACTCGAGGAGGTTTCGTAATACAAGATTACATAAAATTTCTATTGTAAAACGATTATCACTATTTCTAGTTTTTTATTTGAGAATATCGTCGCTTGATTTCGACACTGAAAATAGTTTTTTTTTAAAAAAATGAAGAGATAAATGCGTTTTTATTCTTATTTTTGCCTAGAGCTTGCTAATTATACTGTCTGTCCTATACTTTGACAGTAATCGATAAATCTCAGGCGATAAATTGATGTTTTGTTGTTGTTGTTTTTTTCATAGGCAGGAAGAGATCAGTTTGTAACCGAGCATCGTCCGCATAGATACGATAAGATTGGAATGCTAACATTAAGGTCGACGCTACGTTAACAAAAACCCGGTCCTCATTAGTGATGGCTGCGCTATTAATCATTGGTTAGTAACCAAAAGAAAAATCACAATCCTCATCCTGTCCATCCAGTTCAATCGGTGTCTAGGCTCCAGTTAATACCTCTTCAGTTTCTTTTGTATAAGTTCCCGAGGAAAATTACAAATTCGGGAAACAATTGATAGGTTCTTACGATAAATATCTTCAACAGGACCGACAAAGACAAATTGTATATTGAGAAACGGAATATCTAAATCTTTTCTTGATGGTAAGGTATGATGATTATACGAAAGTTACGATAGATATTGGGAATGACGAAACAAATTAATGATGTAAAAGTGAGATTAAAAGGGGAAAATTTCTGCTTTGAATATTAATAGAATATTTATCCAGCACATAATTGAGTTGAAATTAACTTTTAAATAGATACGTTAAAAATTAATTTGTCCATATATATGTCCTGTTTCATAAAAAAATAGCTTCGTATGTTGTTGGATTTAGCTTTAACCCATTCGAGAGGACGATTTTCGAGAAATTTTTTTTCTCCTTATATTTTTCATTTTTAATAAAATAAACACGTTTATTGTGAAAATCACACAATTCTTAAATGAATTCACATAAATAATATCATTGCACACCGGGTGCGCAGCTCGCTCCTCGGAACATTTTTACTGCGAGGAGCGGATTGAACAACAGGTGTGCAATGTAAATTAAAATGAAAATACATCATTGAAAAATGTATTTCAAATATAGTTAGATAATATAAAGTCGTTATTTTGCTTTCAATAATATAGAACAGGATATAATGCAAAGAAAATTTTTACAAAGTAGTGAAAAGATAATTTTTAGATTTTTTGGTACACAGTAAAACCAATGCCAAATTTTGTTTTCCTGTACTTTACAGGTTTCATTAGTTCAAGAAAAATCTTATTTCGACGACTAGTTTACTCAGTATAACTGATAATTGCACATTACTGTTACTGCACATACAGTGTACAGTCGGTCTTGAATTAACTTGCAAAACCCTAAGTCATCAACATCTGTGGTTTAATTTTTCATTTATTTTAAAAAAAATTATCTATAGAAATTTACAACTATATGAAATAGAATGAATGATACGCAACAGCATGAGATTAAGGCGAGTAGAGAAAGGCTGCAGACAGTGGTATTACTCAAATAACAAATTCAACTTAGTTCACGTTGCCGTCTTCTTTCAGGTGCCTCGGAGTATTATCAGGAATTGAGGAGGTTGCTAAATTTGAAACTAGTGGGTTTCTAAGTCTGCCATGAATGGACTGAGATCGGGTTCGGGCCAAATCAGCAGTTAATGGGATATTGAGGTCATTATGGGTGATTTTATTCTTAGTAAAGTTACTTTAAAAACAATTAGATAAAATTAAATAGATAAATAAAATGTGATCAATTAATAGATAAATATCGAAATGGGAAATTAAAGAGAGACCTTACATAAATGTTAAGACCGTGGAAAATTTCCAACGAAAAGCCCTTAAGTCTCCAAACTCAAACAGATATTGTAAATATCAATTTCATATTTTTTATATTTTCAATTTCTGTTTGAGTTTGGAAACTTAAGGGCTTTTCGTTGGAATTTTTCCACGGTCTTAACACTAATAGATAAAATAAAAAATATTGAATGCTGTATTTATTATTAGACTTGTTGCAGTAAATGGCAATTTATTAATTCTTATAAATATTTATTTAAATCAATCGGGATAGAGCGATTTTCAGATATGGGTTTGATATCTGTCTTACTTATTACTTCACCGATTGATTTTCGCAGATACGCGAAAAATTTCTTTGTTTGTCTTCGTAGTAGCTCATTATATTTTAATAATTTTTACATTTTTGAAATACACGGTAAATGAATCCTTGAATTTTTCGGAAGCTATAGCCTTTTCGACCTGGCTTCAATAAAGAGAGGCTACCATATATTATATTCATGTTTTCTTTTACGATTCTGAACCTTAAAAGATTAACTAAAGTTAGTTCTGGGTTACATTTCTCGTCATCTTCAAGCAAAAATCAACACATAAATTATCTTTTTTTGTCATTTTGTTTAGACAATAAAATGTTTAACATGAATTTAAAGAAATATATTATTAGAATAACATTGATAGACTGAATAGAAACTCATTGCTGGTACTAAGAATTTTGTTTCGCTTTTCCTTATTTATTACTAGTAATTATCGTTTACTCACTTTCATAATTTATCTATTGGTGTATATATGTTTAAGTTTATGTTAATTCAATATTCCTTTCTAAATCATTTGTTATGAGTTTACTTTCGAACTGATGAAAGTCATCCCTGAGATACTCGGACAGAGCTGGGATAACCAAACACTCACCTATAATTACGAGCCTGCTGAAATTAAGGTGTCTCGATAAGCTGTTTAGTTATTCAGCACGTAGCCTCATTACGCCATTGAGTAATTGTGGCTCTTAACCGATAATAATTATGTCTAAGCGAATTTATTTCACGCTTCAACATGAAGCGGTTCTTTGGGGCTCTAACATCGTCCTGTATTAATAGTTCGGCCGAGTGTTTCTTACAGGGGTGAGGAAAAGAATCAGTAATAGGTTTATTTCTTGCTAAATCCATTAACAGATACTGACATTAGGTATAGTTTATTTATTTAAACAATCACAAAATAATTACGTGCCCACAACGATTAAATTGTTGACATATTTGAAGGACACACTAGGTCACAGTCAAGAAGTCATAGAAACTGTTCTCATGCAAAATACTTAATAATGCTGAAAATTGAAAAAAGAAAGAAATTGAAGAAATTATGGATGAGAAGCCATATTTAATGGAATTAAACTTAATATGTTTGTTTATAAATTTTACTTACAATTTAAATCACGTGTTTCATATCGTTTAAAAATAATTTATTAAGAGATGTAGAGTAAACGGATTATTTTTTATTACATTCTAAAAATAAAACTTGTACCATTACTACTCGTGAAGTTGTTCTTGATTTCAATACAGAGAAGGGACTGTACTGTTTCTAGGACAATGTTTGTGCTGGATTTGATTTGTCCGAGATTACGCTCAACCGCAATGCCATCCCTCAGTTTAAGGCCAACATTTTATGGAGACTGGGTAAGCTTCGAGAGGGTCTGTAGATCTTAAAGTCTACATCCGTAGCTGTTAACGATTAAATAATTTACCACAGCTGGTTTAATTTTGGAAACTTCAGCATAGCAACTCAGAACTAAATACTGAGCTACCCCGCTTCCTCAGTATCCTAATATCTAGTTATTTAATAAACACTGGCTCTACAACCCAGCACGGGTCCTAGCCGCATCAAGGCGTCGCCTCCACTCTTCTCTGTCCTGCGTCAAGGTTCTCCAAGCTCTGGATCCAATTATGCTGCCTGCATCATTTTCGACTTCATCTGCCCATCTAAGTCGTGAACAGTCTTTTCAGGGTAGCGTCGTCCTCCATTCTGGTCAAATGTCCAGCCCATCTCAGTCTAGCTATTCTTTTGTGCTTCACCACGTCAGGCTCCTGATACATCAGATACAGCTCAGCATTTTGTCTGAGTCTACATTAATCGCCAACTCTTAAAGCTCCAAACATCCTTCTTAATACTTTTCTTTCGAAGCAGTAACCTGTTGGCACAGCAGTAAACTGTTGGCATCTGCCCTGGACAGAGGCCAGGTTTCCGATCCATAAGTTAAAACAGGCTTGATGATTGTTTTGTACAACATGACCTTGGTTCTTCTTGATATCAGACATCTTCATAAAATTTTCGCCATCCCAAAATAGCATCTATTAGCGGCCAAAATTCTTCTTTGAACTTCGAGGATGGTTGTGCTATACTAATATCAAGGAAAGTTAAATCAATATCTGCTTCAGAATTATATGGCTAAAAATGGAAAATTTTAAAATTTATTTAAAATCTCATATAGTGAGAAGAGAAGGACAATACGCGTTTAATATGCCTTGTGATATGAGTATCAATAAAAACATTTTGACAGTTAAGTGCATAAAAATGTCTTCTGGGGTTATCCTGATTCCTAATTCAGGGAGAGTGCTTGTCAATAATTGTAGAAATCCATTCTAAATGATCCATTTATCCGAACGGTTGAGGAACTACTTCTCTAGGTTCTAATTCCGAATTCCTATATACCACTATAACAACAGATCCGTTACATCACGAGTTTTGACTATCATCAAATGTCTAGCGGATTTGAGATATGGGTGTTGGAACGAAAAAACGTTTTTGCGCACGCTCGGTACTGTTAAAACTCGTGTTGGAACAGAACTAAGGTTAATTTTCCTTCTTTAATAATTGTATTCTCCTTACGTAGGCTAATCTCTACAACTGCTGGTATATGTTTTGAAATGATTCCTAGCATCTGAATCAATTAAAACCGGATTCAGTGATATATTTAGATTGTTTCTTAGTTTTTCCTCCGAGTGACGTAAAATCCTTCAATTCCAGCGAAGTAATTTACCTTGAACTCGAGAATTTTTATCTTCCATTTTCCTTATTGCAAAACTCTCATTTTCTTTTTACTGCCATAATTATCTAATTCAATATTAAACTTATTATTTAATCTCTTTAGGATTATTTATGGCGGAAATGACAATATTTTTAAAGTATGTTGAAATGTATTCTTTCATTACAATAATAGTATTTCATTGAAATATTTATATAGGAAAACTATTTAAATATGAAATGTGCAATTAGTTAGATATTTATTTAAGAAAAACTGGAATCGTTTCATTTTGAATGATCTAAATCCATCCTTTGAAGGTTCTTAAATCAATATTACTTGAGGTAGAGATTACCTTTAGGAATAAAAGACTTGTGTAACATGGATTGTATATTTTTCTATTGCATTATTCACAAATAAAATATTGGTGGATAAGAAAAAACAAAATAAGATACAACAATGTGGAAAATAGCTAAACTCAATGCTTGTCGACATAGGCGGATCCAGGGGGGGCACGTGCCCCTCCCCCGGGTTTTTTTTTCACTGTGGAGATTCCATTACAGTACATATTTATAGGCAAATCATGTGATGTTACAATATAAATAACATGAGTAAAACTATTGTTTAGATATTTTAATAAACCTTTGAAACCTTTCTATAAATACTACAAGTTTATTTCTAAGTTATTGTTGATTTTTTTGCCCGTCTGCCCGCTGTGCCCCCCCCCAGGAAAAATCCTGGATCCACCCTTGCTTGTCGATGCAATGGAACAACCGATTGTATCCTTTACAGATTAGTTGTTGCAATTTACGAATATTTTTCTTGTCTCTTTAGTTTCTTTGATGTAGTAGGCAATGTTAATAGTGGCTTTCGATTACTTCTATGTTCTTTCATTGACTAAAAAAAGACTTTAGTATATATAACAAGAAAGCTTACAGCAAATATAAATGTAAATGCAAGGAAAGAAGAAAAAGTTATTAAAACGTCTCGTAGTATATCTGAAAAAAATTAATTTTTCGTCAACCTTATATTACGTTGCTTATAAATATAAAACAATAAAGAAATGTTTATATAATTTAATAAGCACTACTAATTCCTCAATGTTGACAGGACCGAGCCCGGAACCAGAGCTCCAGGCAGTCTGCTACTACCACCCTCACTGTCGACATCAAAGACGACGATGACCAGAACCCGTCCTTCATCTACCAGGGCTGCACCCTCCACGACGGCTCCTGCGTCACCCCGGAGTACTACAGCACGGTAAGCTATATCCTACTAGTTAGCTACATAGTTATCATTATTATTGTTGTTGTTATTATATATTATTGTTTCCCCACGAAGGTGTCGAGCGGAGTGCTGGCCGGTGTGCTTACCATCAGCCCCGAGAAGATCCAGGCGGTGGAC
Source organism: Arma custos (assembly GCA_037127475.1). NCBI lineage: Eukaryota > Metazoa > Arthropoda > Insecta > Hemiptera > Pentatomidae > Arma > Arma custos. Next base: position 111,669,868 of record CM073760.1, read on the forward strand.
ATGGATACCCTGGCCACTCCGATCGTCTACTCCTTCCTCTCCGGCAGCCCTTCCTCCTTCCGGGAGTACTTCGAGATCAACCCCAGTACTGCCACGGTCCGTCAGATCAGGCCGGCTGACTCCAGTTTCACCAAGAAATTTGAGATAATTGTCAAGGTGAGTTATATACATACAAGTGTTTAGGGTGTGCCTTTAAACGATAATTTAAATTGTACATACTAAATGTTTTTTTTTTTTATATAGTTTCTTTTACAAAAGTAAATACACATTTAACAGTTTTAACAATATAAAATATACCTCGTATATTTTATAAGTCTTATATTTCAAACAATATAAAAATTGGCAATCTCTTGTCCCAAATTACTATGAAGAATATTTTTTCACTTGTTTGTTTTTTTCACCAATAGTCGTTTGCTTAGGAACTGATGTTTTTATTTTCCAGTTTTAGATGCTATAAATTTATTGTTTTGCCAAAATTAAACATTGTTGAACTTTCACAAACTTATAATGAATACTCTCAGCTTTGATTTTGAGATTACCCATTTCAAATGATGATAATTACCCAACAGGTATTGTTTGAACATTTCGCCGTAGTCGAATAAAAATTATAGTTCACTAGTTTACACTTCAATAGGATCTTTTTATTTTTTAACATCACTTTATGCTGCTGTAGCTAATCGTAATATGCTACAGTGAAAGTCCTGGAACATTTTGCATATCCAGGATAAGGATGTTTAGCGCGTACCTGACACCACACAGGATCGGGGTCCTCATTTTACAATACTTCACTTCCGAAGAACTGCATAACTTTTGACCCCTAACCGATAAGGTTTTTTGAAATTCTAAATACCTACGATTTGGATTATCGGATGATTTGTCATTTCTTATTTGATAGATATATTTTAATGTATACAAAATAGTTATGAAAACATACCGGTTATAAATCATAAGATGAGAATGTTAACGAATTCAGCACGTTTCGGTTTTATATTTTCTTTGAAAAATATCAAATGGGTGTTTGTCAATCAAACCCGTACATTACATGTTTGAGAGGCGACCTTCCTCGCCAGCGCAAACAACAAACAGCGAAGATACGTGCCAGATGGAGGCTAGAAGCGTGACCTCGGATGCAGGTGACTGGGTCCGAGCTGCGCCAGTAGTGGGGCGCCTCCCTCAGTAGTGGCATGCTGTCCTCCGCGATCTGTGTCTTCCCGCTCCTCTGGGTGTTCGTAACCGCTCAGGGGGATCATCAGTACAGCCTAGGTCTAGTCCTACCTGGTTCCGCAGAAGCAGGAGAAACGACTCCTCAGGATGCCTTCAAAAAGGGCTACACTCTACCCCCGAAGCCACTAACCCCTCATGAGTTCGATTACTACCCTAAGACTGGGAACGAGGATGTGCCGGGACACCTCAATAAAGCCCTGGAGGGCCTTCTGCACCACCTGGAGCCTGCCCTCGCCGACATACAGCCATCTCCTGAAAGAACCGCGACTTCGGTATCCCCTGCTCCAAGAGATAACAAGAACATAAAACTTACCATATCGGACTTCCCTCTGGACATTATTAAACCAGAAGGATACGAATTCAGTACTACCGAAAAGCCTAACAACAAAGCCACTTTTGTTCCTCCATCGAATGAATACATCAACGATGGCGCAGGTTATCCACCAGCTAGTGATTCCCCTTTCCTAAGTCAGGTGAGTCACAAAATATTTTCAGTACATAACGAATTGAGCTGTTATTTTCGAACGTGTTCCAGTTTTTCATATTCGCGATATCTAAAGGTTTCCGTTTGAATTGCTTTGCATAATTTTGGAAAAAGAGCTAATGTCTTTTTCACTTAGCACTTAGCAAAGAGTGACGTTTTAACCCGATACACCTTTTAATTTTATTATGAAATAATAATTATTGAAATCGTGTAAAAGAATAAACGGTTTTTTAAATCCAAAAGGACTTATACCGCTTTTAAAAATAACAACTCAATTGTTGTTCTGTTAGCGCAGTTCATAAAATTAAACTTTAGTGCCTCTCTTTTCATAAAAATCACGTCCTTTCCTATAAATAACCTTTCTTGGGAATTATGAACCATAAAGTAAGGACTATAACTATTTCCAACTTTTGTTTATTCGGCATTCAGTGTTAAATTAACTTCAAATCATAAAAACTGAGACTAATGTAACTCGTTACTTTATTTTATTTTTTTTTTATTCATTTAATCATTTAACGTCACTTTATGCTGCTATGGCTAATAGGACGACATTATTTTTTTTATTTGATCCAAGATATATCTAATTAAATATATTATAATAAATATAACATCAGTTTTTTTTATACCTTTTTGCAATCTTGTTCAATTCTTTTTATCTTTATATATATGTAATATTACTTTAGTTAAATTTCTGGATATCTGTAGTAAAATTTATAACAGACATTTTATTTCGATTCTTCCATGATGAGTTCAAAGTTTTTCTTCCTAGTCCTTTGACTTAGTAAGGATAAATGGGATCTCTTTTACTGCACTAGGTGCATTTTAAGAGGAATGTGGATAGGATTTGCTTGAGATCAATTAGATTGTAGGACAAGGTGATAAGTTCAAAGACTCCATCGAAATTATTTTTCTAAAAAACTTCTGTATTATTGGGAAAGAGATAGCTTAATTTCTAAGGTCATTTGAGAAGAAGATTTATTTTGATGTGGATCGACCTTATAATGTCAATCTGGAGATCGTTCTTAAGCTCATCCAACTAAATAGAAATAAATTATTGTGACACGAGCAAATGCTTCATCATAAAAGTATTTTACAGCTAACTTAACAAATGATTAACAGCACTAGAAATAACTGCACAGCATATCATTCATAATTTACAATTTGAAGTAACATAGTCAGAGACAGTATAAGAATATTCTGAAGTATCCGTGCCAATATCGTTGGTGTAATCCCAAAACGGCTTATCTACAAACATTAATATTTTTTTGTCCTTCACAATAAGAGAAAAATATTACTGAGTATCTTACACGATTAATTTTAAAATACAAATTATGATTAATTTAATTACAGAACTATTTACCTTAGATCTCCAACCATAGATCAAAATATATCTTCTCAGTTCTACAAATTTTCAGTAACACCGCTGTCTTCTATTAAAAAATATTTTAATTAAAAAAAATACCATGTAATTTTTTTTTAAGGGGCATAATTTATTTTTGAGGCTTGATTAAAATTTTCTGATTTTATTCAATTTAGATACGATTTTTTGGATAGTGAACATCAATAGTAACACCAGAATATTCATGATATTTAAATTGGATTTCAATGATAACTTAATCGACCATGAAAGTGCAGGAAAAGTACTATTTGAAAAAAATATTTATGAAGATTATACTGTAAAAAATATTACCTCAATTACACCGGATGGTCTAACTGTTTCGAATTGTTAAGGCCTGGCATTGAGCAATGTAACGAAAAAAATTTAATAACACTTGAATATTTATACTTTCGATTTTTTTCTTTTGACATTGAATATTATAATACAATAATGTACAACTTATGGGAGAATCGTCAAAGATTATATTTATAAATGTAAATTGAGATGCTTGTTCATCAAATGATAAGTAACCAATTCATATTGAATGAATTTCTTCCACACACTTTCACTTCCACAAACCAATTTCTTCAACACACAGATAAGTAACCAAAATTGAAAAGTGAATTGAACAATATTAATTTATACTCACAGTATAATTATATGTATATATATATATATACAATTATACTCACAGTATAATTATATATATATATATATATATATATATATATATATATATATATATATATATATATATATATATACATATATTAAAAAAACATCCATTAAAACTTTTTCTAATTACGAAGTTTGACATTTAGACAGACTATATGCGAATCTAACTAGGCATACTCTCAGAACCGCTTTAAATTTTCAACATTACGGTTATTAGATGCAATATATCTTATTTTTTCTAAATACTTAAATATAAACCAACCTCCTAATTTTTTTTAATATCGAATTTGTTCGATTCAAGTTGTTGATCTAGAGAAATTATTATTAATTTTTCTTAGTTTAATGCTTTACATAACATGTTTAACATTTACAAGGCCTTACAGAAGGTGTCAATTTTTTTTTAATACGCATCTCCTTCAACTATTCTCTTTCTTGACATTGTCTAGAAGTATGACCCTAAATTTTAATATTATTTCTTCATGCCATTCAAGATCCTCAAAAACTATCATTCCTTTTTTAGCTGGCAATCATTCTTTCAAAAAATGTTTAAAACATTGTACATAGGTTTTATCTAGTTTTATACTCATAGCTAAAATTTTAAATTATTTTAAAAATTGAGTAAAAACAATTTATTAAGTATGATCATAATATATGTCGCTGCAAATTTAGGCTGAAGATAGTTCTGAAAACAAAAAATATTACAGAAATGTTTGTCAATCTTACGTTATTTTAGATTAACAATGAATTTTGTGAAATTTATAATGGTTCGTATACAATTATGTACTTACAATTTAAGATCATTATAATTTTTTTAATGAAATTTGAAACATCATCCCGCAAACTTACAGAATATTTGAAAATTGTTTAGCATTAATTTTGTTTGTTTATATTTAAAGGCCTAACAATTTTAGATTACCAATGCCTATTTTTTTATTTTTAAATTTTCGGTTTATATTAAAATTAACATTTTATTTTTTAAAGTAGTTTTTCTAAAAGCGTTAACATTCGATGATTTGGTGATTGGAATTTCTCGACTTAATCGGAGCTGATCCATACAGTTTTATATTACCCTCTATCTAAGTAATTAACTATCATCGCTTTAACTTTTAAAAACGATGGCGTGGTAAATAAGATTAATCACCGCTTTACCAGATAAGATAAAACACGTTTGCAAGGTTCAATTCTTGCACTATTTTAAGATTAGAGAATTAATGTTGGAAAAAGGAAATCAAAAAAGTAATAATGCTTGTCTTAATATTCTAAATGTTCCTGAGAAATGTAAAAAAAATCTACAGTTATGCTGTACATAGCAGTCGGTTAGATCAATTTTCATACTTCAGATAACTTAAGAACCATAAGAAAATGTTTAAATGGAATTTTTATTTATATTTATAATAAAAATATCTCAATATATATTTTTTAAATATATATACCACAGTTTCTTTTGTAAAACTTATTTAGAGCAAGGCTGGCCAACCCAAAGGAAGTGTCGCTCAGTGTGTATGAACTTCCTTTGGGATAATAATAATGAAGCTGGAAGAAAGATACTAGTTTTTTTATTGTTACATTCTCTTTTATATATTTATTTTATAAATAATAGTAATTAACATTATTTTATGTTTCATTATGGACAAAACATATTATATTTATAGTTAGTATAAACTAGTAATTATTGCTAATGTGGTAGAATATAGCCGAGGTAGATGAAGACAGGCCTCAATCATTTTGCTCCCCCGATTTAGATTGTTCGGTCATTCAAAACTGAGTCACCTCATTATAAGGTCGGATGATAAAAATCTTTAATTTTCGGCCTTGCTGATAATATTTCTTGTGATTGATGAATAATGAGAAAAAAAAAAGTTCTCAAATCCGTACTGTAGTACTTAATGGATGATGAGAAATCTTTCAATGTTGTTTGTTCATTTTACGTCACTTTATGCTGCTATAGCAAATCGCGGGAGTCCTAAATTTTCCTATCCTGTTTTAATTAGGATAGATATCTTCCTACCTTGGCATCGTAAAGTCTTGGGGCCCCCATTTTAAGTTCTAGCATAGCTAACGATTTTTTACTCTCTTTAAAAAAACCTAAGGCCACAGGCCGGTCTGCGAACCCGCTATCTTCGGCATAGAAGGTTGTTATTCTAACGACTTGACCAAAGGTGATCCTAATCTTTCGATGTTCAACCTAGGAAACTGGAAAGTGCCCTTCGCTTGGAGATATGCGCTTATGACTACTTACAATAATTTATTCGGAGGAAACTTTAATATCTTCACTTCCTCTAGAAGATAACTCAGGATGAGCATGCAGTAGTGACTCCTGGTCATTACCGACTCCTGTTAACTACAATATAAATCACCTCCTTTCCCCCGTCCGGAACATCCGAGCCGTTTCTCCATAATCCGGCCGTTACATATGTACTCTTTCCATAAGAATCGTTCCTGTAGCGAGGATTTATGCTTACACCTGAGTACAGGGAATAGGGTGCTAAAGGCGTGAAAGGACACCGTATGATGTCCAGCCCGGGCTATATTTAGCATCGAGTTTTGCCACGGCAGGTATACGTACAAAGGCATGAGTATTCATGGAGTCATAAATTCGGTTCCTTCTGGAGCCTGTACAAATTACAAGTTCATTTTGGAATCTTGGTCTTCAGAAGCCAGGAGCTGGTTTGTGGTGGGATGATTCTGAGTTATATAGCCAGTCTACAAGTTGTTTCCTTATTCCATAAGCATGTTAAAATTAATATGCATTCCATGTCTTTGTACGTTGGAAAAAAATATCACATACTTAATTATTGTTGGAATGATTTTTATACAATCGACGTTAAATGACCTACATTATAATTTTACTATTGTCTTTAATATTATTATGTGATAATTAATTTTTATCTGTAACACATTCTAGATTAACCGCCTCCCCCTGTTTCTCGCTGTATCAATACCAACCAAAACAGATGAGCGAGGTTCTGCTTTCTTTTGTATCCTCATGTATGGTGTTCAGAAAATTCTTCTGATTGATATATTATACTGAAAACACCTTGCAGTTTTAAGGAGAGGGTGGATTAAGTTTTTCCCTAAGTAGATTAATTAAAACCTACTTTTTAAAGATAAAAAATAGAGTTTTGTTAGACTAGGGGTTGATTTAAAAAGTTGAAATTCGAAACTTCAAATTACACCTCCGATCATCACTCTTCGATTTACGAGAAACTTGTGCTTCAAGGAGGAGGGGGGATAGCTCAGTATATAGAGTGCTGAGTTTGTATGTCGAAATTTCTTCAACGGCTACGGTTGGATCCTTTGGAATCGATAGACCAACCCGGGCTCATCTAGCCTCTAAGTTAGATATCCTAAATAAGGGTAAAAACTAGCGGCTGAGCTTGATCTGTGACAACTTTTCATTTCTGCACGACTGTTGTCCTTGAGAAATACTGTCTCTTTGTACTGAAACCAAGACCCTTTGTGGTAGTATCGTTTTTCGGGGGGTTTCCAGGAACGTTAAGCTTAAATATGCCTTCCATCAAATAATGATTAAGGAATATAACGCCATGGTATGTCTGGTTCTTGACCCTGAACCACAGGCTGGGCATTCCCGCTAACCTACTATCACACACACACGTACATATATATATGTATATGCTTATGAAATATAACTACATTTTATGGTAAATTGAATGCCAAACTGTTATTATATATCACATAATAAAAAAATTGAAGTCTTGAGTCCTTTTATACTGAAAGGGAGTTAATTCTCGTTTTAAATAATATGCTTCTTACATCGGTAAGCATTCAGAAATATTATACCTATAAGTGGTACCAAACGTTGAGTTTCAGCAACAAGTAGTGGAAAACGAGTCTAATAGTGTTTGTACTGGTTTAGCGAAGCAGAGTTGATCCTATATTAATTTAAATTGATTTTGTTAATGGAAGCCACATCGTTTTGTGAATTTGCAGATTTAAAATATTGTTAAGTATTTGTTTATTTGCTTAAGTAAAGTATCATCCAATGGGGAAGCAGGATAATATATTAAGAAACAAGTGTAATAGAGGTTGAAAAACGTTTCATAAAAGATCTCTATACGTTCATGAAGTGCTTTACATAAATGATCTTACAGATTTTAGAAACAATCGTGCGCCAAAATTCCACATTCTTTATTTCATATACATTTTAAGTATTATGATTTAAAACATAAGAGAAAATTCACGTTATGATCCATTTGATTAAATAAAACTGACTGTACAAGTAAAGGTTTCTTAATTCAACAAAATAAGTTACTCCATTTCACTATAGATAGCATAGTAATTCAGAAGTATAAAGCATATACAGCAGTACTTTTCATCATAATCCTGAACTGAACAACATGGAATTCTCGATAAAATTCTATATTGATTAATGGAATGCTCTAAACTTAGTATATGATTTATCTTCAATATTCAAAAGTTGAATATTGTTTGAATTAGAAGTTTGCTATAGTTTGCTCAACAAGAAATCATGTAATATTATTTCTAAACCTTCTTATTTTCTTCCAGGCAGAAGAGGCTTCCGAAGGGCGCCGCTCTGCAACAGCCAAGTTGGTCGTCAACGTGAAACCGAAAGACGCCAGCCCTCCAGTTCTTTCAGCATCCTACAGGGAAGGTTTCGTCCAGGAGAACTCTCCAGTCGGTACCAAAGTATTAGACAAGGAAGGAAAACCGATTAAGCTCACTGTCACTGATGACGACTTGGTAAGTGCTGGCTGGCTATTTTAAGTAGTATTAAGTTATTGATAATTTTTTAAATAATTGTGTTTGTTTATCTCGGGAGAACGTGAAGCAAATGAAAGAAAGAAATCGGGATAAATAAAAGAATATATAAACTTATCACGATTTGATGCTTTAATGTGTGTCCGCAGACTTAATTTTATATGTATGTGTATTCAGATACCTATGATAATCCTACTATGGATTGATAAAAAAATAATTATTTCTATTTATGAATAACTAATATTTGATATTAACAGCTATTGTTGTATAAAATGTTAATAAACAATTGTTTATCACATCCTCAGGGACCAGATGACCCAAAGCCCTCCTACACTTTCGAATTGACCAATCACCTGTTCGACGTGGACAGCGAAGGTTACCTGGTCGTCGCCAGCGAGAAGAACCTCGATAGGGACCCTCCCAGCCCCGGCAGGTTCAACTTCCAGGTCAGTACGATTTATAATAATAATATATTAAGTATATACAATAATGATATTCGTTATATCTGCTGAATAATTAGCAAAAACGGATTTTGCAAAAAAAAAAAAAAAGATTTATTCTAACCAATATATTATACTTATGTTGAATTATATTGTATTTTTTAAATTTCAAATGTCATCTCAATGTCAGTAAATATACTTGTGACTTGTCAGCTAACCGATGAATCATAACCGTAACAAATCAGTCCAACTTTGCTACATTCTGAATATTCATGAAAATCTATTTGAACCTTGCATTCGAATGTGAAAAATATTTGAATAAGCGAAATTAAATGCGATCAGATATTGCATCAAGATATGTGTCACGATTAAAAATAGTACATTAGGGCAATAACAGCTGAGTTAAAATTATACAATATTCGTTAATTAAACCTCTACCCTTTAATTTTATTGGTAATAAAATTAAATTTATAATTCTAAGTATAAATAAAAAACTATAGAACTGTTATGTAATGTTTAGTAGCTATTGATTACAAGGAGCTGGAGGTTTCCCTTTTAAATTTTAATAGGCTTGTAACAATTTTTTTATAGTCAAATATAGGAATAGAGAGTTTAGATTTTACAAATATAAACAAAAATCATCCATTTTTTCTACTTAAAATAAAGTTTAAAGATATTAACTACTGGCTGGATCCGAGAAATCAAAAAAGATTTAGAAAAACACAAGATAAAAGCAGAAGCTGCAGCATAGAGAGATGCCTTCTGAAAGACAGTGTTAAACTTAGAATTCCAGGGGTACAAGTAATAAAAGAACAGGCACAAAGTGGTCGGAAGAAAGAAAAAAGAGACTATATTGTCTTTTGTAATGAGAATATATTGTCTTTTGTAATATTAGAAGAAGATAGTTGGATGTTGGATGTTAAAATTAAAACCAGAATAAGGGCGTATAACAAAACATTTGCGTACGATTTAATATGATTCAGACCAAACATTGGAGCCGATAACAATCTGCATATTCATGAGAAACTATTTAAATCCTTATTTGTAAATATTACTATAAGAAACTGTTTACACTAAAGAATATAAACACGACCAGTCGCCTATCTGAAGCGGTACAATACGATTGAAAACGTGTATCGCTAACTGCTGAAAGGCAACTAGTCGACTTTTATAATTTTACAAGAGAGGCAAAAGAGTATCTTGTCCTGGACAAGTCCCCTGTCTCCATTAAACCAAAACTGGAGGCGTGTCATGAATGCCTTCTTTTGTCGGAAAATAATGACAAGTTTAGTTTGCGATATTTTAATCTGTATTGTTATATAACGATCTGTAATTTATTTGCTTTTATAAAAGAATGTAAAAACAGTACCAATACAACTCATAAAGGGTATTGGGTACAGTATATGGCAGACTTTGCAATGCAAGCAAACGGTTGTATAGGGAAGTGATTTGTCAGAGATCACGCTCAACCATCAGGTTTTCCCCTATTAAGGATACCCACTTTATAGTGGGCCTGTAGACCCCCAAAGTCAATTCGTAGGCGCTACCAAACAAAATAATTTATCTGCTACAGCCAGGCATTTAAACCAAGAACCCAGATCATAGCAATTCAGCACTCTGCACACTGCACACTCCTGCCTGCTACGTCTTTAATCAGCTTCCTGTAAATCAGGGCTACTCCAATCGTAACTTTGGATTGTTAATTTGAACTTTTTACACTGGCTTTAGTTAAAGACAAAAGAAAATCAGAAACTAAGCGAATAGTCGATGAGTCTGGGCGTCCACATAATGGAGGCTGAGTGATCCCAGGAGGTTCTGCAGATCCAAGGATGATCTATGTATGTTAGCAGCCATAGACGGAAGAGAGAAAAATATGACTTATTTATTCGTACATCTTTAAACGCCAATAGTTTAATTATTTTCTTTTAACCGTCAACCATGCGAGTAATTATCGTTTGGTAGAATTGCTTTTTTGCTCTTTTGGAACAGAGCCGAAGAATGGATAACTCCAAATTATTCAGAGAGTCAGAAGTTCTAGAGTATTGTAGCGAAATTCCCACTATAAGCTTGACTTCATAACTACCTGGGAGCCAAGGGAATGAGGAATGGGCTACCTGTAGAAGCTACCGAACAGGTAGTTGTCTCGCCATAAATGTCTTCTCTACTCGCTTCTCTAGCTTCTACACCAGTCTCTCTTCTATGTAGTTGAGAGTTTAATTGACTTTCCTGTCGTGTCTGAATAATGATTGGGATTGGTCGGTTCTCGCATTGAGGTCTTTCTTAATAGTTCACTACTTTCGAACACTTTCGCTTTTGATATTTCGATTGTATTAATTATTAAAAATAATTTGAATGAAACAGGCACATAAATATTTATTTTTTTTGCAAACAGATAAAAATAGTCTCTTGAGAGACCGTTTGCTTTATTTATGTTACTGATGTTTATACTGAAAGCATTGTGTACAATATGTTATGCTGAAACCGAAGTATTCGTGAAATCCAATTTTTTCTTATTTATGGAAAATTGTATATGGCCTTGTAAGAAAATCTTTGTTATCCAAAATACTGCCCCAAACAATACAAGATACAAGAATATACGAAATACTTCTGAAGTGTACAAACAAACATTTTAAGCAATTGGATTAAAGACACTTAGAAAATGTATGGAGTCTTGTACCATATAATACAGAGAGAAAAAACGACCCCGAACTGAAACATTTATTTAACTATTTCAAACATTTATTTAAATATTTATTTAATTATTTAAAAAGATTGGTCAATTGATTCTAAAAGTGCATCCGCTTTTTTATTACGCTAGAATTCTAGGAGGTGAAAAAATCGGAAAGACAATTTCTCTTAAAGATGTACGGAAATATGTTTTATAAACCTGAAATGTTGCGAAGAAACTTCACCAACTTATACAGCTATCATAAATAATGATAAAAAAAAATCTAGTGTTTGCGTTCGAAATCTCTTCATCAACTGGAAAAAGTTCTAATAACTCCTATAGCCATTTCGTCTATACAGAAGATTTTGGCCTTGATTTGGAAAAATTGGAATTGGCACAAAAGGCAGTTCTGGAGGGCACCTGCAGAAGAAAATTTTTAAATCAGTACACTTTTACATTCCCTTGAATTTTGAATTCCAAGATGTGGATTCGGTTCCAAAGGAGTCTGAGATAAAAATAAATAAAATGTTGGTCGCATTTCTTTTATCTGTGAATAATTGAATTTTAATGTAAAAAAAATATATAAATTTTAAGCAAATTAGCATGAATAAACAGGATACACATTTGGTAATGGCGAGTGGCCTTCGCTCTGTCCCGGCCAAAATAAAACAAATACCATCAGATAAATTAATCATGGATAATTACTTTATCGACTGATATAATAAAGACATCGCTCCGACAAGCTCTGTACTATAATTAAAAAAAAGCTCCCTGTTCGGAATCATTTATCACACCACCCACTGGTCTCGTACCCGGCAAAAAGTGGCTGATCACGATAGGCGAGCAGATGACAAATCGAATGCCTTAGCAGGATCGAAAAGGGATCGGAGATCGGATCGCGGTAGGGCACTGTGCTATTATCCTGTCAGTGCGCAGGCTAGTAATTCAGCCCTGCGCAAAACGACTGAGCAGTTAATTTCAGTAATTAATTAGCGGTGAAATGTGTGATAAATGGCGTTTAATCAGTAGGTTCCAGTTCGACAAAACTACATCTCACCTCATGTCCTTCGACTAATTTAATATTTCTTTCATTTCGTCTGTCTTGATTTTTTTTTTCAGAACTGTTTTATTGACTTGTTTATGCAATTGTAGATCCTATTCCATGATAATGTAAATGCAAATAAAAAAAATAAGAATTTGGGACTTACACACCTATTTGTTATGGCATTCTTATCTCCTTTCGATTAGATCATTTATTAATACCTAAATTCGCAATAACTTAAAAATAATTGTTTTATTCTAAAAATATATATTTTTTATTAAGTGTATTTCTCCTAAAGAGGCTTGTTATAAGTAGCATATATAAAAGTACTCAGCACCGCGAAAGATGTTTTTTTATATGGTTTCTGAACTATGATAGTTACTTGATAAGTAGATTTATCATATTTCGGATCCTTAACGAGTAACATTAAATATTACATACGGTATTTTCGGCATGTGAATATATTACCACTTATTAAGATGTAACATGTCCTATTTGTATGTATGCTTTGGACCAGCGAGTTTCATATCACAGCGTTCATGAACAAATATGGATAACTTCAAATTTCAATAATCGACTTTTTCAAACTTTTCTTCAATTTAGTCAAGCAATGCTGCTTTCTTTGGGTTCACACAAACTTTGGGTTCAGGACCGGATTAAAATAATGAAAAATAACTTGGCTAAGTGTTAGACGAAATCGCTTGACAAAACTCGCGAAAAAGTCAATTTTTGGAATATTGGAGAATATCCGCTGTTGATCCTGAACGCCTCATATCTCATATGATAATTAAATTCGTCTCAAAATACTTTTAATTCATTTTAGTATTTTTTTTTATTAATCAAATCCGTGCGGCGGACGAAACTCCCTTCCTTTCTCAAAACGCGTTCTTGGCGTCTTCTTTAGTCAAATTCTATTATTCACATCCAGTTATATTTTATCCCACCTTATAGATTTATAAATTTACTGCACAACGAAATCATTTTTATATAATAGAGAGAAAATAATTTAAATTAATGAGGATTTGATACAGAAATATCATATCTCACTAATACGTGACAGCATATCATCCCTATATATGGCCCAGTTGTTTTATTAAATTTCTCATTCTAATTCAGTTTTCTTATTCGAATTTCCTATCTCGTTTGAATAAGAATTGACATATTCCTTTTAATAAAACTTAAAAACATAAATGTACTAATATATGTTCAATATAAAAAATAAAATTTGGTCAAGATTATGGCTAAAAAGCCCAAAATAAAGTCTTGAAATAATAAAATAAAAAGTAAAATAAATCGGTTTCTGCAGAAATTTAATTTTCGCTGTCAATCTACTTTTGATCTTAAGTCTAGATTTGATAAGATCAGGGAATTTTTTTTATTAAAAATTTATGAAACATATTCGTTAATATTATAAAATTTAGAGTGATGTTAAAAATAAATAATAATACAGCATTTTAATGAGTGTGGAGGAAGGCGAATGATGGAACGCCTTCCAGAAGTCCCTGAGAAAGGATTTAGCTCGAATTACATATTTGTAACTTTTTTTCATGTAAGAACGGCGAAATATTAATTGTCATAATCCTATTACATGAGTCATAATTTAAACTGAATCGATTCATCTTATTTATACCGGACTTGTAGCGTGTAATTTATGTATTAAAATTGTTCCGAATTAAGCTAGATTAAGTGCTTCTCGAAACATAAATCTAAATGAGAACTACAATTTGTGCGTAATCTTCCAGCAGATCTCAAAGCCTGTAATCTCATTGTTTAAGAAATAATTTATAACTTAGTATTTCTTTCATTGGTTTCTTAGAGAGCGTACAATGGGTATTACACGAATTCGATATTCAGCTTGTATTTTTAGCTTCAGAAGTTGGCGAGTTTTCGCTAATTTAAAAATATTCAAAATCTTAATAATTTTATTTGTCTCTAGATTAGTGAACTCTAAGTCATGAGTTCGAGACCGACCGTAACAGATACATTATTTATCCTGTTATCAGCTATGGATTTATTCTATGGGATTTGAAGACCCCATATGAGTTCACCCAGGCTCTATGAAATGGATACCGTAATTGGAAAAAAAGGCGGTTGAATGGTCTATCGGTCACATCATCCCCTTATATAGCAGTTGGTTTGCTCAGGAGTTCCTACCATGTTGTCGTAAAGAATTTTCCTTATCATTTTAATCAAGTACTCCCAAGAAGAATTGTTTTATTATACATTGTTACAAGTAATACACTATGTATTATGTAAGTTGGAAGTATTTGCAAGTTGGAAGGATCATTAATTTTTTTATTATTGTTATTAACTACGAATAAAAAGTAATAATAGCTATCTAAAATTGTAATATAGCATCGCTTAAACCGTCCCTGCTATCTTCAACTATCGAATTTCCAAAAACATTATTTGAATATAGCCTATTTGAAAACGCTATACACGGAGCATGTGTTACAGTCTTTAATTCCTGATCTCAAGACTTGTCCCTTTTTTATTTTTGAGGTTTATGTATTTGTGCGTATGTTTGTATATTTTGCGAATTATGTTTGTTTTTTTTCAATAATAAGTTACTAAGTTTAATTCAAAACATGTCTACCTATATTTAGAACAGATTTTTTTAAAGTAATCATAAGTAGTAGTGATACTTTATGTGCTTGCTAAAATTTGGTTTGACTTTTTGTTATCTTTTTCGTTAATAGCTATTATTATTTTATGCTTAAAATGCTTGTAACTAACAGGATTCACTCAGTGATCTTTTTCAATGTTCTAATTTCTGCTGTAAACCCATGGTTTCTTTAGCAGAGCTTTGTTTAACCTTCAGCAATTTATTTAATTAAAAAGAGGGGGTATCTCTAACAAACTGTTACCATCAGATTAAAGAATATTCGTTTGAAGAAGAACTGAAGGTTTTCCTTATACGTAATGTTCAGCCACTTTTGTCAGCTGTACATTGTGCATCTTCGGCTGTCAAATCACCATGTCGTTTTAACTCCTTGCCGATGTCGCTGCAATCCCCTTAATTCCGAATGGAACAGTCACTTAACATCCGGGACATAGAGCCGAAGATGACTCCTCGTTAGTGACTCGGGACCTGACCCAGGAGGTTGAAGTTCAATAGATAAATCTTTTTATTAGCATACAATTAGTCAATATATTACCCAGCGTATCCTTTTCCAGTATTGTACCGCTTTCTACAGGCTCCTTCAAGCCATGGAGGTGACCATTTATCAACCCAACAACCAAACTCTCTGTCACCTTGGGACGTTAAGTTTAGAGAAAGCTAAGACTGGTCAACTTGTTTCTGCCGATGAATTTGGAGTCGTTCTGGATACTTTCTTTAGAACGTAACTGAAAAAAATATTTTTTCTCTGCGGTTGACGACAAACGCTTTCTTCAATTCATTCGTATCAAGGAGTCATCAAGTTTAAAATGTTTTCTTGCCCTTTATTTCATACAATAAGATCTTAATAACGTAGCATTGAGGGAAACTCAGGTACAACAACGATACTTGTATCCCAATTGAACCGAAATTTTTTCTATTGCTATCGGTATTGTTTCATCTCAAATTTTGGAATTATGGAATTGGTTTATCTGGAAATGAAGAAAATAAAAAGAAGTTATAGGGGCGACCTGTAGTCAAAAAATCCTTGGTTATGCCGTCCTTCTGAAGGTCCGTTAAACGGGAGTCCCGAATCTGTACGATGTCAGGTACTCGTTAAAAATCTCTATACTCATTATACCTGGATTGGCAAAATTTATAGCCCCCACTAGATAAATTTATCCCAATAGATAAGGAGGAGGACAGGTTATCGGGCGTTATCACCAAATACATTTTAATGATGGAGGAGCATTGTCCCCCTTCTTAAGCATGCCATTGGTATGGATGGATGTATTACAAATTCCTTTTAATTACCGTCTATTATTGAGGCTAGTGGACAAAGCCTTACGCCATTTTTTAAACCATAGAGCATAGTGAAATAGTTATAACAACAATAGTGCTCTAATATATGCTGGTCCTTGGCTGTAACTTATCATTGCCAGTCCTTGTAACCGTTCCACATTATCTCAATTTGCTCTAATTTCCTCTCGCCGTGTACAGGGTATGGCACTTGGGCAATTATCCTGTGACAGCCAGGTACCAATCTTCCC
Organism: Arma custos; assembly: GCA_037127475.1. NCBI lineage: Eukaryota > Metazoa > Arthropoda > Insecta > Hemiptera > Pentatomidae > Arma > Arma custos. The sequence continues at coordinate 111,686,668 of CM073760.1, forward strand.
ATGACAATGGCCTTCTCTTGTCTTAGTCCTTCTTGAAGACTTGAACGGGGAACCCTGAGGACTAGCCACAGACAATTGCCTCTGTCCTCCTCGGCACTTTCAGAAAATGGATACAATGGGAAATGAGTGTACATGCTTTGGCCTTCCTCTATTGAAACATTTCAATTGTATTATTGTCATTTTTTAAATCGGAAAATTACGCTAAAGGCTAACTGGTTTACTTCTCGGGCGTTTATCAATCGGCTCAAAACATATCAACTTTTAAGAATATCTTCGTTTCTAATCCCTAAAACTTTGCAAGCCATAACAATCCTACTATCACGACAATTATATTAACAATTCATATGAAATTTCCAATATTCCCCAGCTGTTTCATCCTTTTTCGGGACAAATATTCCACACCAACCTTGTGTTTGAATAACTTTAGACGTAGTACATGGCTTGGCTACAACGGCATAGTAATATTAATATATATATTTTATACAGTATATCTATTTTTTATAGAAATGTGCATTGTCACACTACAAAGTTAATGCTGATCTATAATGTAGAATTTGTTTTGTGACATTTTTAACTTATGTCAATAGTGCCTATATTCAAGGATAACCAACTTCCATTTGCAAGGATAACCAATTTCCATGCATGCTTAGTTATCACTTAAGCAATGCTGTATCTCACTAATTAGTTTTCAATGGAAATAAATTTGAATGCAAGGATATATTATCAGACATATTTATTAACTTTTTTAACAAACTCCTAAGAGGTCTAACCAAATACTATTTTTTTTTTATAACTTCTCTTTCTTAATCAGCTGATTTTCCTATTATCTCATTATATTCTAAAACATATTATATTTAGTAGAATATGTTTTCTCAATCCTGATTAATTAATTAATAATGATTAATAATTACTGGCACCATAATTATAAACTATATTATTATTCTGAAAGATAAGAAAATTTCTTACAAAAAGCACAATTTTTTAAAATCTAAAGTAGTCATATCTGTTTATGACTTACCATTAGTCATTATAGTTAGCTTTTTTTGTTTAGCCATATTTTTTTATACAAATGATTATTTAATGAGATCCTTGACTCAGGTACATTATTTATTAACCTAATTATTTTTTATATTTTTTGTTTATAATAATTAATAAATATTATGATTTATCAATGAATTTTGGGTTTGAGGATACCAATTAGCATCTTAATTACACAAACTATAATTAAAGGGTTTGATGCAAAAAGGAGGTTTTTTTTTGTTCAAATTTTAAGAAAAATGGGGGAAAAGTGTGAAGATACAAATTTTTAATTTTTGTGAATAAATTATTTATAGTAAGTTTCTTTTATCATACAATGGTTTGGATTTTAATTAATTAAAAAATATGTTCAATTTTATAACAGGTTATATTTTTAAATCTTTCCCCCAACAAATAGTGATATTTTTAACATTACAAACCTTTTAAATTTTATTAATAAGATTATTTAAAATAATAAATGATTTCTTTCAGATACAAATGGATTTATACTTTCAAAAAAACACCTCAATTATGAAAAATGACATTTCTTGAGTAACTCAGTTTTGTTAATTTACCAACACTTAATGCCGAATTACCAGTTTGGAGTGACAAATTTCTGGTACAAATGAATGAATTTTTGTTTGTCCCAAAAATAATTTAAATAAGACTCCTTGGATGGATCTGTATGTATCATGAAGCGATACTATAAAAATAGGGACTTTTATTAAATGTTTTTGTTTTTTTTATAATTTTTTGTTAATTGTTTTAATTTTTAAATATTTTTATTTTGAAGACAAAAGATTTGCCCCAGTCGGGAATAAAAAAAGTTTTTTTTTTATTTAAAAGTTTGCTATGTTGTTACAGGTTATAGCCAGGGAGAAAGTAGGTAATGCAGCTAGTGCACCAATCATTCTTACAGTTCTACTGACAGATGTTAACGACAATGCTCCTCGACTCCCTATGATACCGCCTGTCTCAGTACAAGCTGGTGAAGGGCACAGGAAGATCATACAGGTATGGAATGATATTTATTTGCCCTTTTTACCTTAGAATCATGATATTGAGCACCTTCTTACAATATTAAATTTTTTTTTACAAACAATAAAGTTAATTTTAAGTTTTTAAATACTAAAATTTACTATTTTGATTACAACACTACAAAAGTAGTGCCTTTAATATTTTAATTAATTTATGATCCAGTACTGACTACATTTATTATATAGGATAAAATAATTTACTAACATTTAGTTTTTTTATTTATTAATACAAATGCTAAAAATATTTAAATAATAAATAAAAAAAGGCAATAAATCACTTCAATCTATACAATCAGCTTAAATCTATCAATTCCAAAACCTTGATGATATTTAAAAAAATCTAGAAAATTTATGAATATAACAACATTATAATATATTTTTCCTTTATTGTACGCTGTTATAACTAACAATTCTATAGTTTTTTAGTCCATAGTATGATAGCGATTGTAACAGTCCACCTCATTTTACTGATTATTGTATGAATGAAGTCTATCAATTAAGTCAAGGGTAGTATTTTTATTTAATTTTTTTTTAATAGGTTAATGCTACTGACAACGACTTGGGAGAAAATGCTAAGGTGTCTTATTCCATTTACCATGTCTCCAATAATGGAATGAACAAGTTTACAATTGACCCTCAAACCGGTGAAATAGACAGTGTGGGGAAGTTAACAGCAGGAGAGCAGTACAGCATTACTGTCCAGGTATTAAAGATTATTTTTAGTAAAAGCTCAGTAATGCCTTTGTTAATGAATGTGTCCTCTCTTTATATAAGGGAGCATAACTAATTTTAAGTTATCTTCTTTCGTATTAAATTAAGTAGGATTGTTAAGCTTTAGTCCTTATTACCACAGAGGATAATACTCAGACAGATTATTAATTATCCTGATATTTCTAGACTGGGCTAATTAAAAACTTCTTAATCTTTTAAAAAGTCAACTGATCCGTGTTGAGAATCCATCTTTAGGAGCAATCAAGAGTTTTTTTATTTTAAAAGCAATGAACTTATGTTCCCTGCTGTTGATTTTGTAACAGAAAATTGAAATTAGAATTCAATTAATAAAAAAAAAAATCGTTTTACGAGCAATTGTTGTTGATCTGATAAGGATTAATATTTTTTTGTTTTATTACATTTCATGAATAAATTAAATAAGCTCTTTGTTTCTTCTGCCTAGGCTACAGATACTGGAGGAAAATCAGGCCAAACAGTAGTAGAAGTCAAAGTGGTTCCAGGACCAAACACGAAGACTCCTGCGTTCAAGCAAGAGGTTTATGAGGTTACCATTAGTGAAGGAGCACCTATAAATTCAACAGTAGCTACAATTACAGTGGGTTTTGCCTCAGATATTATTATCACAAATATAACTTCTTTTTGTGCTCAGAGTTATTTTAATTTTAATAAAATGGAATTATATTAATGAAATAATAAGGGTTTTACAATAATTGTATTTTTGTTTTATAGGCAGAAGATCCAGAACATGAGATGGTTTCCTACTCCATTATATCAGGAAATGATCTTCGACAATTTGCAATTAATGACAAGACCGGTGTAATAAGTGTGATTAGAAAATTAGATAGAGAGGATTTAACTCGCTATGAATTGGTAAGCTAAAAATATATCTATGCTTTGTGCTCTCTTGTCTGAAAGTAAAACATGTGATAAAATTGTTATGCCTCAAAATATTCACAATTATTATGTGTGATTTCAGACGATAAAAGCAGAGGATGAAGGGGGACTTTCAACGACTGCAACAGTCAACATCCTCGTGTCCGACATAAATGACAAGAATCCTGAATTTGTTGATGAACCCTACAACTGGACAGTGAAGGAGGGGCTTATAGGTGCTCACGTAGGTGTCGTACATGCGACGGACGCTGATGACGGAATAAATGCCAACATCACTTACTCAGTCCCTGACGAAGTACCATTTACGATCAATCCTCAGACTGGAACTATAATGACATCTACTTCATTGGATTATGAAAAACAAAAGGTAAGTCATTAATATTTATTTCTAATTAAATAATTAAAATTAATTAATTAATGCAAGACCAATCATAATTTATTCACAATAAATGTAACTGCTAAAAATAGAAAAAAACCTGTCCCACCACAACCCGTGAACGGGTCTGGGATTCAGTACATGGTAGAGACTGTACTGTTTCATGGACAATGGTTCATCAAGGAGGTGACTTGTCCTGGATCACGCTCAACTGCCAAATTTCCCCCCATAATTTGGGTACCCTATTTTTATTATATTTTATAGAGGCTGGGTGAGCACCAGGAGGGTCCTAGATCCCGTATGATCCATCTCCAGCTACAATCAGACTAAATAAAAGTCTTGGCCTGCAGTGGGATTTGAACCAGGATTTGATACCACTGAGCCGCTCCGCTCCCTGCTATAATAATATATACAAAACATTTTATTGTACCACCACATAATAGCATAATTATCTGTTTAATATTTTTAAAATTTAATATCTAAAAAAAACAATAGTTTCAACAAAAATCAACTGGGTGTATAATATATTGTTAAGAATTTATATTTTATATGAATAGTTAATTAAAAGTTGACATTAATTATATTTCTATCTTATTACAAATTTTTTAGTTATCACAAATAACAGTTTGTTACCTTACAATATTTTATTGAACATGAAATCTTTTATCTCCGTGAGTCAATGATTATTAATTACAATTTGGGATAATTAAAACAATATAAATTTAAACACAACATTTTTTTAGTATACTGACTAAAATAAACACTCACATGTATCTCATCCAATAAAACCTGTACCACTACAACCCATGAAGGGTCTGGGGTTCAGTACATGGTAGAGACTGTACTGTTTCATGGATAAAGTTCTGCAAGGAGGTGACTTGTCCTAGGTCACGCTCAACCGCCAGATTTTCCCCCCTTATTTTGGGTACCCTATTTTTATAATATTTTATAGAGGCTGGGTGGGCTCCAGGAGGGTCCCAGATTCTGTATGATCCATCTCCCGCTGCAAAAAGACTAAATAGAAATCATGGCTTGCAGCGGGATTTGAACCAGGATTTCCGGCATGGCACTCCGATCCCCATCTCATCCAATATGTGTCCTAAAACTCCTTCACAAAGCTGCCTACGAATCACAATTCCATCCAACTTCTCTTGAAACTTTGAAAGTTCTTACACCAGATTGCCAATGGCATAGTAGAATAACTTGGAGAGATCCTATCTTCAGAACATCCAATAGTCAAGTAAAATAACTTTAAGGTCCTCACTCATTGACCTTCACACTGAGAGTGAATAACTCGTGATGTCCTCTTTCCTGGGCGTTCCTGTAGAGAGTCGGCTGAAATAACTGGGGAGGTCCTGTCTACTGGACGCCCCATTGCAGAGAGTAACTTTTTAAGTGTTTTCACTGGCAGCTCATCACGCAGAGTGCTGAAAATGGCGGGAGCTTGCCAGTAGTGGGCGGCAATGCCACCTGTAAAATTCGAAAATCAGTCACACATACATAAAAATTGTGTTTATTGAACAACTCAGTATATAAAATTATTAAATAAGTAATTAATACAATTTAGAATCATTTTTATTTACTTAAATTCCTCATAAATTCACGTAATTTATGATTTACAGTGTTCTGCTATTGATGTGCCAGATGTCGATAATTACATTGATTTATTATTTAACACATTTTGAACCTCAACATTATAGATGTTTAATTGTATTGTTTTCTTACAGGAATACAAATTTGTTGTAACAGCAAAGGATGGTGGCACTGAACCAAGAATAGCTACAGCAACTGTAACTGTGGGTATAATTGACACAGAAGATGAAGTACCAGTTTTTAAAAGAACATTATATGAAGCAATGGTCCCAGAAAACACTGCAGATTATGTTGTTACAACTGTCAAAGTAAATTTTACTATTTTTTTATATATAAGCAATTAACTAACTAATTTTAATTATTGGAATACTGAAAATATATATAGCCTATTAACCAACATAATCAAATTATCCATGAAAATTTCATTATAAGTGTTTCCTTATTTAAGATATTTATATATATTTTTAAATTAAAAGTAAAATTAATGTAATTTTGTAATATTAATTCTTGGCGGCATAAATCGAATCAGTAAGATAATCTGTTTCAAATTTTTAAATAAAATTGCTGAATGAAAAGACTAAATGGCAAGAGGGCTTGGCTAGATTGACAGTGGGAAACATTCCCCAAGTGTTTTAAAGAATATAATTCAATGTTTCTTTATGATTAATCATGATATTAATGTAGGCTGATGATCCAGATACAAAAAAACAAATCACCTATGTCATTAAGGAAGGGCCGTTAGAGTTGTTCACTATTGATCCCAAAAATGGAACCATTAAGACTCTTCAAGGGCTGGATTTTGAAGCTGACACAGAATATGAGCTAATTGTTGGAACGCTCGAAAACAACACCACTCATAAAGGTGCCACTGCTACTGTTCATATTAAAGTTATGGTAAATACATCTTTCTACATATTATTATTTATTAATGAGATTAATTTTATATATTAATAATCATTACTATAATTATTAAACTAATTCATTTATAAAAATCAATATGTTTTGAATTACTTACTCTGTTTATATCAAAATTTAAGGATGTCAATGACGTACCGCCAGTCTTCTCAACATCACCGACACCAATCACACTAAATGACAATGTGTCAATTGGAACAGAAGTCACTAAAATGGTTGCTACAGATTCCGATGGTACTGCTCCAGGAAACAAGGTTTGAAGGATTAACATTAGATGTTACATTAAACACTTATTGAATAAAATATAATTAATTTATTGCTATTTTAGATTCGTTATGAAATAGTTGGAACGGAAAAGGCGACAAAATACTTCCAGATAAATCCAGATGATGGAACAATAACCGTGAAAGGTGATTTAAGAGAGGAATCAGACAATGAATATCAGGTAAGTTAAGTTGAGTTTTGTAGCTACCATTTTTTAAGACCAATTCTCATAAGTGTTTCGAACATGATTAAAATAAAATTTTAAGCTTTTAATTTTATTTCAGTAACTTTAATCATAATTATATTAACACACTGTTGTAAAAATTGTGTTAATGTAAACTTCTAAAGCATTATTATCTATTATTTAAACATTTGTATCTTATCTCATACGTTTTGCCACTGTTGAAAGGTACATTTGCATTCTTGAAAATTATCTTTATTCCTAATCTTTAGAAGTTCCTTACGTATTAATTCAAAACAAACTACTCTATAAAATTATAATCAATTTATTATTGATTGTTGGTAAATTTATAATTTTGAATTATCGATCAGAAAATTATGATATAATTAATTAATCTAAAGTTAAAAGACTGCACATTCTTTTATCATAAATTTACAATCACTACTTTAAATTCTTGATTTGTACTAATATATAATTTTGTATAGTGTTTAGATTAGTTATCTTTCTGTTGAATTAAGTGTGCTAAAATCCCTAACAAAAAGCCTAAAGTACCTAAAAACTGCAGGAAAATACCTGATAATATTTTGCCAATTCAGACAATATCACCAAGAGTATAATTGAAAGAAAGTAAAAATAAAGCAGATTCCAATATAACATTCAAACAATAAACAAAATAGTTACTTTCTTTTCAATGTATACTTTCTGATTAATGATTGATTTTTATTTATTTTTAATAAATTGCGTGCTAAATTTACTCCATTTTAATTGTAATCTTTCTTAGATCGATGTAAAAGCATCTGATATGGGAGAACCTCAGCTAAGTTCAGTCGCTTCTGTTACTGTTTTTGTGAGTCACGTTGCTGCTACAACACCTCCTATTCATCTTGGTTTCGCTGAAAATAGTTACACTTTACAGGTAATTGACTTTTTTTAAAAATATTGAGTCATACTTTGTTCTTTAAATTATAAACATAGTACTAGGATTAGCAAGCAAACACTAGCTAATTTTTTAATTTTATTTCTTTAGATTTCAGAGGATACTAAACCTGGCTCCCTTCTCAAATCTTTTAAAATTGCGACAGTATCATCTATACCTGGCATTCCTCTTCGCTGTTCTATTACTGAAGGGAACAAAGATGGTAAATCATTTAACTACTATTCACAACAATATTTACAATTGATACTTTTTATGTTTAATATCTTTTTTAAATTTGATAGTATCTTCATCTATCTATCGATTGATTTATAAAGTTGAGAATTAAGAAATTATTTATAAGAAAATATAATTATTATAAGAAAATATAATTGTTATTTGAAAAGGAAATTATTTTAAGAAAATATTTATTTAGTATTATAAATTATTTTTTCAACTTTTCAAAACATCAGATTATAATGCTGTTAGTAGCTCTGATGGAAACATAAATACTTTGGATTTCCATGAAAGTCAGAAAATCCTGCATGTTGCTATTTAATATCATCAATCAAAATTTATGAAGTTATCTGATAATATCTGTATTTCAGGCCTGTTTCAAGTCAACATCACCAAAGAAAAGACCTGTGATTTATCGCTTGGTGATGATAAGCAACTGGACTATGAGAACCAAACTGAATATTCCTTAAAATTAAGATTGGATTCTCTACCTGACTATATTAACCAAAATAAGAGCATTGCAATAGTAAGCTAATGAAGTTTAATATTATATGTTATATTGATTACTTTCTAATGCTAGTACAATAGAAAATAATCAAATTTATATTGTTTTACTTTTTATAGGTCAAAATTCAAGTTCTCGATGTGAATGATAACATTCCTAAATTTATTTATCCACCAATGTCCTCTCTTATTAACAAGGAAAAGTATTACGGTGCTATTGCAAAAGAAAAGAAAGATGTCAGACCAGTTCTGCAAGTCAAGGTATTATTTTAATAATTCACATTAAAGAAAACTTACAAACTTATGGATTTTATAATAATGAAACTGTAAATGATAGGCCGAAGATAAAGACAGCAGTGACCTGACTGCACTGGAATACAGCTTGGTACCTTCAGAATATTCTGATTACTTCACCATTGACCCACAAACCGGTAACATCAAGACCAGAAGATCGCTCGACAATATTGAACCGGACAGACTGCCTCTCAGGTTGACCGTTCTAGCAAGTGATGGCAAAGATAATGGGAACACTGCTTCAGCCTCTGTAGTCGTGAGTATATTTCACTATTTATTGACTGCTAATTAAAAATAAATTATTTTATTTTATTTTTTATTAATTGTTATAATTTTTAAATATTTTTATTTGAAAAGAAGAGATATGTCCAGGACCAGGACTCGAACCAGGGTCTCCAAGTTTCTAGTGTGGTGCTCTCCCAACTGAGCTAACCTAGCTCGCATCTAGGTCAGAAACATCCTTTCACAGTGAAAAGAAAGGATGTGTCTGACCGAGATGCAAGCCAGGTTAGCTCAGTTGAGAGAGCACCAAGTTAGAGACGTGGGTTACCCGGGTTCAAGTCCCGGTCCTAGACTTATCTTTTCAAATAAAAATAAATTAATTACAGATCCTTAATAATACAGAGAGTACCTTACTACAGAACTATGATATAGAGGTCAATGATGATACAATATTTTTCTCTGCTAGACATCTTGGAACATAAAACTTAAAATATATATATATTTCTATTTCATACATTTATGATATAGTAACTGGTTCACTACCAGCTATATAAAATATAGATTTTTTTGTTGTTTTCATACTTTCTTATTTGATTTCAGATAAACATAATAGATGAAGGTGACAGGATGGTCCTACCTATTCAGAAAATACCTCCAGAGTTAGTGTCGGAGAAAGAATCAGTTCTTTCTAATATTTTATCGAAGGCCTCTGGAAAGGTGGTTGGAATCGATAAAGTAGGGCCATTGGAAACATCTTTAGACAACATAACCCTTACAGCAGATTCAGCCTCGACTGATGTCTGGCTTTACTTTATCGATCCTGTTTCTGAGAAGATAATTCCAGTTAATGACTCATGGGTTACAAAGTAAGTTCTTATCAATAAAAATTTGATAATAAGTGTGTCATTATTTAAGGGAATAATTTATTTAAAAATAAATTTTATAAATTTGGAAATAAAAAATATTGTATGTTCAGTTTTCTAAAAATTCCATTTGCTTTCTCCATTAAAGGATCGTGAAGGATGATCATATCAAGGTAAATATATCTTCTGAAGTGACTTCAGTCCTGGGAGGAGGTACAGTGCTGCCACTACATGCTCCAGTAAAGGTTCGTGTGATCAGAACGGCTGTGGTTGCCTTAGATTGGGAAGTGTTCCCTTATGCTGTCATCCTTATTGCTGGGCTGATATTGATATTAGGAATGGCAGGGATTATTTATATTTGCATCTCTTGGCAAAGGTTTGTTTGGTTTTAAATATGTCTGTAGTATGAGAGGACTAAACTGCATGGACTATTTTTGAAATTAACTTTTTTACAGGTATAGAGCATATAAAGAGCGGGTTCAACGGATGTATGTAATGCCGAGATATGATCCTGTATTTGTAGAGCCTAATCTTAAAGAATATGAAACTCAGGTAAATTCATGATTTTTATATTTCATTTTATTTATATTATGACAGTTGCTCATTCAATGTATCAATGAGTTAAAGTACTTCTAAAATGGGTGGGGCATTGGTTTTAGTAATAAAAATGTTTATTTAAAAACAACTTTTTATAGTTTCTTTATTTTTTATGCTTAAAATATACTTTTAAAAAATCCTTTAATCATCTTATCACAGGTCCTCCAGATGAGTGTTCCTCTGGATGATAATGATAGTTACCATGACTTACAACTTGATTTTTCACATAAAAATCATGCATTCTCTTTGGAAAATGTCAGCTACATTACCAAGGAACATGGTGATAATGGTAAGTTTTTATTTTTTCAATATTTTTAATAATTAAGTTAAATGAATCTATTAATATTTTATTTAACCAATTTAATGAAAAGTATATCAATTTTGAAATTATTACATAAATAGCACAAGTTTTATAATATTTCAATAATTACTTTTATAAATATATTTGCTGTACATACATATTTGTACATAAAATTTATCCTGATGAAGTGCGACTTCTAGGAAGACACAGTCCTACCAGCTCGGAGGCAGCTACAACTACTCGGGCCTCTACTCTAGGGCGCCATCGCAATAACCTGCATGATGGTACCGTCAACCTATCGTATGAAAGGTGATTGCTCTGTTAATAGTCTTAATTATTCCAACAATAGTTGTATGTAAGATATAAAAGTTATTTAACTGTTACATCCATTGAGTTGAATAGTTGACAAGATGGTGTATTTGACCCCTTTTACTAGGATATATCCGGGTGAGACTTTTTTTTTTTTTTATTAATCCCTAGACAATTGAAAACCTTGTTAGAATTATGCCCTCTGATATAACACTTTTGTTAGGTCCATGGCTAGTTTACATTAATATATTTTTTTATTTTATTTGAGAATAACCAGAAAATAAATTAAATTTTCCATAACTTTACTAGATTTAAATAATACAAACATTTAATTTGATTTCAGGTCTGATGATGAAATAGGCCACAACACGAGCCCTACAAATGACAACATTACGTTCAGAGAGAAGAAGGACTACTCACACCTAGGCTTCAACTACCTTATGGACCGATCTCCAATAGAAACTACAACAGAGCTCTAGTAAATGTGATTTTTATATAGGCAATGACATTTTCCGAAAACTTATTTTTCTACGAAAGCATCAATTTATGAGAATGCTTTGTGCAGGGGATTGAATATATAAATCGTAATCAATTTAATACGAAGTGCCACCGAACATTTATGCCAAATACCGTTAGTGTATAGCTTAAGGAGAGAGTGAGACATGTGTACAAATATATGTATCTATTTTTTTGTATTTTTTCTGAACCCAAGACTTGAATCGAATGAATGTATTAAAAAATTTTTTTTTTTTTGTAAAAAAAAAGGAATGAAATAATTGTTTCGAGCTTTGAATGAATTGAAGTTTATCCAAGTAACATTAAAATAAATATTCTTTAAAGTAATATTTTACATTTTAAATAGGCATGAATTATTACTGATTGATTTTAATTTTGAATGTGCTATATTTTACATTTTGAGAGAAACGAGCATTCGATGGAGAGTAATCATTCGTGAAGAGGAGAGAATGTTATATTAATAATTTTAAATGTGATTAATCACAATTCTGATTTTATATTTGTACTGTTTTAAATTTTACCATTACTTGTTAAATGTAACACGAGTACTAGTATCTTTTTGATGGTTTTATTTTGTGTAAGTTTGTAATAGACAAAAGTGAACTTAAAGATGCAAATAGATTTAAGATTGTTGTTTGTTTCGTGTTGTCTATCTATTTTTTCCTTATTTCTGATTTTTTTGTATATTATTGTACTTATTTATTGTAAATATTTGTAAATTATTGTAATATTTGGTTGTGCAATTGAACAATGTGCCTGAAAAATGGTAAAAAATGCTCAAAATACTCAATGATTACCTTGTTTGTACTTATCGTTATCAATTCTATTGATTTAGGAATTAAAAGATACTATTCTAAAGACTAAATTATAATAAAAAAATTAATGTTTTTATGTATTTATTCCTTCTTTTTTTAACCTAATGTCTTTCTGTCCTTCAGCCTCTAACATCAACAATGCTGATTTTTTGAAATTTTCATGTGATTTATTATTATTTCTTCCTCTCTTTCATAAGTAAATGATTTTTTTTTTAATATAAAATAATGATTAATCAATAACCAAATACAAAGTAGATTTTAAAATATAATTTTAGCATTATAGAACAAGATTTATTTTTTTCAATTTTCATTAATCAATTCTGTGGAAATTTGTAGAATACTGGAAAGAAATGAGAGGTTGCAGTGAAATGACAAAAAAAATTTTTTTTCTGAGAATCTTTTAGCAATTTATTCAGTCAAGGACAAAATTAATAAATCATGACAGGATTTGTACCTTAAAATGTTTTAATAATATTACCAGTATTTTAAGTAATAAAAGTTAACTCTAACGCATTCTAGTGGATAAGTTTAGAACTATTATTAGTTTTAAATAAATACTACAGATAGCACCAACTACTATTGGATCTTCGGGAAACCACTGCGTGGCCAGAAAACTGTTTTTTGTATTAGGAGAGCAGAATCTTTTAGGAGCTAACGTATCAACAGGTAGCACTACCTGCCTTTCCTAATTTTAATCAATTATTGATTGCAGAGTTCGTATTTTAATGAAAATTACTCTTTTTATTGAAATTCTAAAGTTTCAATGAGAAAAAAGGAGGAAAGTTCAGAGTGGCAACAGTTTCCTTCAGTATTAGCCATTTTTAATAATTCAACTAGTGGTTTTTTAAAATAATTTATTTAGAAAAAAGGTAAACCTTTTTGAAATAGATTAAATTTATTAACTTTCATATATATTTTACATTAATTATCTATCAAACCTGAGTAAATTATCCACTATGAGATCTGAGTTAAATATTCTACAACCAGAGGTATAGCTTGCTCATGCTGCTCGGAAAGGAAAAGCCAAAATGTCATACAATATTTTTTTGTTTTCTAATCTTTTTTAAACTCTTAAATTATTTAATCCTTGTTTGAGTGAGTTAACAAATAATTTGGAAATATTAATAGAAATGTTGAATATTGCCTTTGAAATGTTCAATTAGCCTTGGCTAGAACAGATGTTTTTGTATTGTAATAAATTAGTTTTTGTGAAATATCTATTAATTATACGTATTGATTCTTTGTAAACTAAGCAATCCCCAAATCTGCCACCCATGCGCCGTACTGCTTAAAATATTCCTAACATATTCTTTCAAAATTAGTTAAGCGAATAACGATGAAATAAAGATTATTCTGTTGCTATGATACTTGAGGAAATTTAGATAAAAAAAAGAACGAAATTTTTTCTCATTTGTTAATTGATTTTCTGATGGAATAGTCAATTTAAAACAAGAAAATTACTATATGCGAATTTTGGGAAATATCAAAGAATCCTTAACGCCAATGGTTGAAGAGTCTTCTAGAGTTTAAGCATCGCAGAAGAAGTTACAACTCCATCACGAAGCTAATTCACGTAAGTAAAAAAAAAATTTTTATGCATAAACATGTAGGCATTTTCTCTAAGAAATCTTTTATTCTGCAACTCAATTAATAACTTGGTTATTAACATAACTACGACTTGAAGACTTTATAATAGTAAGACACTATCATCTGTGATCACAAGTGTCTATAGTCCCCAAATTTTATGTTGATGAACAAGAAAATCATGGTTATTTTATAATTTGTTTTGTCCAACAACTACTTTTGTACTTGAGTACTTTAGCCATAAAGTCGGAGCATTGTTTGGGATTTTAACAATTTCTGTTCTTGTTCACCGAATTCATAAGGTGCTACTAGTGATTTTAGATGCGTAAAACAACGTTCAAATGGCTCGTTTGCTGCCTGGTTCCTAGTAAAAAACTTATAAATCACCATTGACACATTTTTTCTTGGGGTGCAATGCTTTTCTAGAACGTCTAAAACAGAATTCACTGTTTCTACACCTGGTTTTAGCGTCGTGAATGTGGAGAGGAGTTTTAATCCATCCGATCCCAATAAGTTTTTTAGTCTTGCTACTTGGACTTATCCGCGATTTCTTCTCTGTTTCTATGGCTACAAAATAAACTTAAGTCCGGAATCTTTTAAAGCTCTCGGAGAGGATGTCGACATTGACAACGATTATGAAGGTTTAGTGAAATCCATGGAGAAAATCACTCTTTTAAAGTTCAAACTGAAACGGCATTAACTGCTCCATGTTTGGATATACTATTTAATAAAATACATTGCAACTAACATGTTAAATTTATTACACGTGAACACAATAATACATACAGGAGGTAACCCAAAGTTTATATAGACGGTTACCAACCTAACAATATTACTATTGAAATGTAAAAAGAGACCTTACATAAATGTTAAGACCGTGGAAAAATTCCAACGAAAAGCCCTTAGTCTCCAAACTAAAACAGAACTAGAAAAAAACTGTCCAATATTTCGCCCATTCAGGCATCATCAGGGTAGAAAAAGAATAACAGCAAAACAAAACATGAATAATGCACCCAAGAAACATCCCACCACCATGAAGGCTCAAATGCAACTCTTAACTAACAATATTACTTGTTGCCTTTAAGAAGTTGTGAGAGAAGTAACCTGATTGACCAGACGTATGCCTTTCAAGTCAACAAGCAGCTCATAAAGGCTCAACATGTATGCACCATTATACATGTATACCCCAAGAAAAGTCTCTTCTAAGCCCTAGATTTAATTTGAGGATTTTCTTGCCATAAGTGTGGGATAGGAGTGCCAAGCCATTGCTTCCAATCCTAGGCCGGATAAAATAAGGGACCTGCGACGTTTTCTGGGTATGTTTTAACTTCTATCGTAGTTGCATACCCAGGGCGGCGGATATGCAAGTTCCTTTGAACAGGTTCCTGGCGGGAGTGAAGAAGATCTACAAGAGGCCGGTGGACCAGGATGTTGAGGCCACTTCAGCATTTGAACTCTTCTAAGCTTTTCTAAGCGATCTACATTCATTATGTAAACGCACAATAATTTTTCTTTCCTCTTCGGTCGTTTTTTTTTATTTTCTTCCCATTTTTTATTTGAAAAAAATAAAACACACTTTTTAATTATACACCTTCGCAAAGACGTCTAGGCAAGCACTGATTAGTGAAAAATCCTCAAACCATCTATCATAAGCATGGGGGGAACAAAGGATTTAAGTCCAGTGTAAGAATACTTTTGACTGTTAGTTATGAGAGCATCTTATCATAAATTATTACGTATTATTCTTAATTCATACGTACTTATTATGAGAACTTATTTATTCCACTCTAAAGCTATGAATATGTTATTACATACATTAATATTAAATAAAAATATTGTAAATAAAAAATTAAACGAAAGAAAATAAAAATAATAATGTACGAATATTTATGACTCTGTCTGTATACAATTATAATTATATAATTATAAAAAATTGGTTCCAAAAATTGGTTATAAAGCTAAAGCCCAAACCATATAACAATTACTCTAGAATGACTCAGATTTGCACAGAATTATAGAAATAATTGATTAATTGTAACGGGTGTGAAATAAACATAATTAAATAGAATTGTAAATAAATTGACGCTATTATCACTGTGACAGGCTTAACTGCCTTGCTGCGGGTATTAGTAACGGTGTTTGTGTTTGAAATAGGATTATTACGATCTTCAAGATTTATTTATTTTAATAATTGAAATTTGTTACAGTTGTTGATGACATTTCTAGTTAGTATTTACCCATTTTTAGAAGGGGATAGATTTAGTGGAGAGCCTTCGTAATTTCGTTTCTTTGAGGAAGAATCTTCTAGAAACTTGTCATCTGGTTTAGAAGCATCGGTCTGAGAAAAATATGTCGAACACCTTCCTCAACTTCCTTCATCATTAATTATGATTCATTAAACATATATATTAGTGAAAAACTAAAATAAAAAAAAGACAGATATGAAGAGTTAGTAAATGTACTTAATTCTTCACTTCACAATATATCCGCTATCTATCATGTCATATCAGAGGCCAGCTGAAATATAGTGAAGGTTATTAAAAGCCGGGTGACCAATGAGGTTGTTTTGTGAAATGGATTTGCCACGGCCTCAACCATTTAACTTATTTTATTGTATCCAATAGTTATTACCTGACCATCATTAATTTATATTTATTTTTTAGATCACTATGGCATAGTTTTTATCACGGGATGATTGAGCTCGTGCAGGCGGTGAAAAATCTCTTCTCGCATGGACTCACGGATGTGTAGGGTCGCGCGTGATGGGTAAGGCATGGGCGTCGCAGTTTCTGGCATTTGATGAAAAGCTTATTCCAGTGGCTTGTGATCCGTCCAAATCGTGAAATGATGTCTCTCCATGTTATGCGAGAAGTCCACGTCATGGACTTTTTCAAAACTCTGTCTCATAGCAAAAATAAATAAACATTCCTGACATTTCTTATTAAAAAATCGTTGAGCAGCCGTCTTGTGAACATAGAATTTATTCAATTATTTGAAGAAAATATTATAAGAAACTTTTTGGAGTAATAAACTTTTGGGGTCCATTCATATCAGTTGGATAGAACCTCAACTGACAACAGGGTAGTGTTGCTCTGATAATAGTAGGAAATGACGGTATGAAAAAACTGTATTTAATTGTGTACAGTGTTTAGTGTGTAGTGCTACAAGGACAAGAGATTAGTGTATTAGGAAGTGGAGGGGCAGTGATCATGCTGGGCTTAAATACACCTCTACCGGACCCTGAAGATAAGGCCAACTTCAAAAAAGTAAAGACAGGGAGGAAATCGGCCAAGAGGAAGACAAAGAAAGCAGAAGAAGTGCCACCCAGATTCTCCACCTAATTGGTTTCACGAACTCCTCCACTAAACCCCGAAACTACTCAACTAAACGAGGACGACGGATTGGTGGGAGCAGGCACTGAAGGTCCAGTGGTTTCATAGGACTGCATTCAGTGAAGCGAACTATCTTACTAATAATATAAATTTGAAAGTTTGTATTTTTGTCTCTTTTTCACGCAAAAACTACTGTACGGATTAGGATGAAACGTGACAGTATAGCAAGCGCGGATTTAGGGGGACCACGGTGGTACGGTGCCCCCTCCCCCGACGGTTTTTTAGGTACTGTGGAGAATCCATTATTGTACATAATTAAAGGCAAATCACATTATAATAGTTGTTAACTAACAGAAAGAACGTGAGTGAAATTATTGTTTTGATATGCTACTAGTATTATAAATGCGAATGTTTGTATTTATGCTTGTTACTCATTCACGCAAAAACTACTGAACGGATTTGGATGAAACTTATTGAGTAAAATAGGTTCTACATCATAGGCTACAGCAAGTGCAGATTTATGTGGGGACACGGGGGCATGTGCCGCCCCCGTTATAGTACATAATTAAAGGCAAATCAGGAACTTAGCATCTTGAAATTTGTAGATAGGTTTTTTGTATAGTTTATGAAAGAAATTTGGATAATTCCACCCCAATGGTTTCCCCTTTAATATAATAGGGGTTCAAAGGTTGTATAGAATCCGTCAGATTTGAAGTTAGACATCTGAAATTTTGGATGTACGAGTAACTTATATTTTTAAAAAATAATTAAATTATTTATTTAAAATGATCTTTCACGAAACTTTAAACTTTATGTGGTAGACCAAATTCCACGCGAGCGAAGCCGCGGGCATAAGCTAGTCTATAATAATAATATTACAACAAACGAGGACGACGGATTGGTGGAAGCAGGGACTGAAAGTCCAGTGGTTTCTTAGGGCTAGTGATTGCATTAGCAGGCAGCCATTCCTGCTACTGGATTCAGTGAGGCGAACCATCCACAATAAAAAATGGGTAACGAAACCACAGGCAGAACCTCTTGGGTGGTTTGGAATCCTGCCTATCTCATAGTTAAGTATTTTCGCCTTCTTTTACTTCCTCCAAGTTCCTCTCTGCTTCGAGTTGTAAAACCTTAGGATAACCTTCTTCTTTTTCCTCCTTAAGCCTTTCGGCGTGGATGTGCCTCCGTTGCGTGCATACCCCGGTTCCTGGCCAGGGCCTTCATGGCATTCAGGCCTTTTTGCTTTTCAGAGAATTTTTGCTATTCGTCCTTGAGTTTACTCAAATTCGTTAAGTATCCCCTGTTTTATGTCAGAATAGGGAGTTTTTGAAAGATCTTTTTCCATAAAATCGGAAATTTGTTCGTCCACATTTGCATCAAGGGAGCAGTAGCTTTAGGGCTTCCCAGACTTAAGCTGTGGGTGGGAGAAGAGGCCTAAGGAAATTCCAAAAGAATCAACATCTATCCATCTGAACATCCTCTATGTCGACACACATACGCTATGTGCCATATTTATTTCTTGTTATATATTTGTTAACTAATAATTTTGTTTTTACTTAAATAAACTGTTATGTTTTTCAATACAGCCCACCAGATTTTAAACATATCTGGCTGATGAAAAATTAATGGTAATATCTCTAATTTCAATGGGATTACTTTAATTGAACATTTGGGCCTCCGGGCCTGATATTTAAAAAAACTTGATCATTGTGAAAACAAACTTTTGTTGTTTAATACTTTTTTAGCAGCTGGGTTTTTACCTACACATCGGTTAAAAAGGAAGATTGGCTGATTCTTGGCGCATTGAATCTTATCGCTATAAGAGGGCTTAGGGCTCACCCAGCCTCTATAGAGTGAGTAGCAAAAATAGGAGGAAAATTTAGTGGTTGAACAGATCTAGACACACCACCTTCCCTGGTCCTCCCCCTAGACACACCCCTGCCCAACAGTTGTCCAAGAAACATTACAGTCTCAGCCCAAGATCCTTGATGGGTGGTATTTGTACAGTTTTTAAAGATTTATTGTGCTATGTTTTAATGAAATAAAATGTTTTATTAATTTTACTGATCAATACATTTTTTTGTTTTCTTAATAACTTTGAACATTTTATAAATATGTTCTGTCCTTTAAGACACTATTACCTATTTTTCTATTTTGTAAATACATATTAGCATTGCAAAATCAGTCATAGTAACATACTTCCTAAAATTATAATTATTATTATTATATTATTAAATTATTATTATTAAATTATTATTAAATATTATTATAATTGCTTTGGAACAACTCTGGACAACATACATATTATTACATAAAATTTAAGACACAAACATGGCCTTGAAACAGAATAGTTAAACTATTATAGATCCCTTAGGCATAAACACCAATGAAGAAGCCAGATGAGAGGACTTCAAACAAAAGATAAAAACTTGGATCCCTACTTACTAATCTAATATCAAAAGAATGCTGTGGAATAAGCAAGCATTGGACACACAAACCAGCCAAAGTTGTGATAATAAAAAACTTGCTGTGAAGCATCTATTTAAATGTAGAATATCATTTAGAAAGAATAAATTTGAATATCGTACAAAGAATAAAACTAAAATATAGAAGACGCTGATGTATTTAAAAGCTTACTACTTAGCTCCAAAATAGTGAAATAAAAAATAAATAAACAAATGGCCAGTTTAACGTTGGTTTTAATTGTTACTATGAAATAATGCCAATTCTTGAAAGGGAAATGGGACTTTTTAGCTGTTATTATAAGTATTGCTCATTATATTGTAAAATGGTTATCGTACATGTGAATTTTGAAAACCTAAAATGAAGTATGCAAGTTTTACCCAACTTGAATGAAAGGAATGAAAAATAAATATTAAAAAAGTTTAAAATTACATATATTTTGACTAGCTCATTAATCTTTACAATTCTTAGTCAATAAATCCAATAATTATACATACATACAAATTTGAGTATTTTGAGCATTTTGCCCTAATTTAAGGCACATATTTAAATTGCACATTCAAGTAAGTACAAACATTTACAATACACAAACATAAAACAAACACAAAGAAAAATATACAATATTTATGGTTTATTATTACTCTTAGATCGTTGTTTTAATTAAGAAATACATATAAAAATAAACACTAAATTACTGTAATAGTTCATTTCACTAATAAATTGCTATAGTATTCCATAACATCTCATGTGATGACAAATTATCATGTAGACTTTATTTACAACATTCACACTTAAATAAATCATAATGAATCCACTAAATACAATAACAAATGTCACATACCTCCTGATGGTAGTAATCAGTAAGTACCAATAACAGAATAATTTAAAATATCAATATATAAAAATAAGGTTTGACTCTGGTAGCCTTTAAATTTCACAGTATATAAATTTATATATTTACAAATCACTTTTTATTTATACATGAAAAATTAATATTGTTTTTAATCACTATAGTGTGGTTTTTGTCAATAGTTCTTGAAATTGACACAAATTCTCTTAACACTATTCACATACTGTATTTGGCTTAACTTGTTCGGTGGCACATATTATCTCAAAATGTCTCGAGGTTTCATTTTGTTAAAGTACAAAATACAGGAAGCAGATGCTCCAAGAAGTTCAATGGCTACCTACAGTTCTGTCGTTGTCTCAATGGGAGATCGGTCCATGAGGTAGTTGAACCCCAAGTGGGAATAATCCTTTTTCTCTCTGAAGGTAACGTTGTCATTTGTTGGGCTGGAATTATGCCCCAGCTCATCATCAGATCTATAATAAGTCACCGTTTTTATAAATAATTTGTTCAAGTTAACTATTATCAAATCAAAGCAACTATATAAAATTATATCTTCTTAAAAGATTAAATTGTTAATGAATTGAAGGACTAATGCAATTTTAATACTCTATTTTAATTTTAGAATATTACTCAATTTATAAGTATTTAGAATGAATATCAGTTTTAATTAATTAACAAGTGTTTTCATTTTTGCATTTGCTAACTGATTGCATCTAAGATCACTGTTAGAATAACACATAGAAATATAAAAATGTTATACTATTTAACAACTAACAATTAAACAAATAAAACACTAAGGAAATCATTGAAATAAAAAAAATAATAGTACCTTTCATATGATAGATTAATGGCCCCATCATGAAAATTGTTATGATGGCGACCAAGGCTTGAAGCTCTTGTCGTGGTCGCTGCTTCGGAAGCGGTCGGGCTCTGGCCTCCTAGAAGTCGCACTTCATCAGGGTAAATATTATAAACATAGGTGTATTTACAACATAAATATTTACAAATATAGTGATTATATCAAAGTTTGAGTGAGTATAAAATTAATAAAACATATATTAAATGCAGAATAAAGGAGTTAGTAGTATTGTAATAAATATAAATGTACAGATCAAAATAAATTATTCAAAAAGAAAAATATTTACATAAAGCCAGGGCATCATGTAATTGGGAACTCATTGAGATTAATGATTATAGGGTTAAGTGCCACTTATATAGCTGGCCTAACTATCAATGACTTTAAATTTAAGGGTATTAGAATTCATTCAAACATGCTCTGATCTAAAACATTTTAATAGTTTTAACGCGTTTGGAATGATTGAGCTATTATTATTTCAACAAAAAAACACGCAATATTTTTATACATTTTTTAATACGAAAATAAACAAAGAGGCTCTATTACAGAGACACACATTTTTTTTGAGGCTTGGTTATTTAATATATACAAAGGACCCTTTTTTCCTCTTCTCGTAAAATATATTTTATATTAAGGTAAGTGAAATTAAAAAAAAACAATTGCACACACCCAAATCATATATAAAAAGCGAAGATAAGACACTTACCAGTGTCTCCATGATCCTTAGTTATGTAGCTGACATTGTCTAAGGAAAATGCATGGTTCTTTTGCGAGAAATCAAGCTGCAGGTCATAGCTGTCATTATCATCCATTGGAACACTCATCTGAAGAACCTATCAAAAAGAAAAATTCTTTTATAATGAGCTAAAATTAGGCTAAACAATACATTGCAGTATAAATCATTCAATCGATGGGCTATTAATTTTTTTTTGTTAATAGCAACTGGAACTTTAAATATAATCTTTTAAATATATCCATTCTGTTAGTCCTCTATTTGATTTTTTTAAAACTTATTGCTTGAGAAATAAATAATAAAGGCCTAATTAATCACCTGTGTTTCATATTCTTTGAGATTAGGTTCTACAAATACAGGGTCATATCTCGGCATAACATACATCCTTTGAACTCTCTCCTTGTGAGCTTTGTACCTATAAAAGATAATATATTAATAATAACAAAAGGCATAAATATTTATATTTCTACCAGTTATTCATAAATATTATATATTCATTAATTATTACTGACAGTGCCACCTACAGTATAATAAAATTTTAATTATAAAAATTGACAATTATACAGACCTTTGCCAAGAGATGCAGATATAGATGATTCCAGCTGTTCCTAAAACAAAGATCAGCGCAGCAATCAGAATGGCAGCATATGGGAAGACCTCCCAGTCGAGGGCAACCACAGCCGTCCTGATCACACGCACTTTCACTGGAGGGTGTAGTGGAAGCACTGTACCACCACCAAGTGCAGTTGTTATCTCTGCTGTGATATTTGCAAATATATCTTCATCTTTGGCAGCCCTAAAAGCAGAGGTAGTTTGTAATTATTTGATCAATAACATAAACCTTGTTACTATGAATTAAAATAAATAATAATAATAAAAAATAAAAGTAAATAAAACAACAAATGAGTAAATACATACTTAGCTATTTGGGTATCGTTGATAGGGATTATCTTCTCAGAGTTAGGGTCGATGAAGTACAGCCACAGATCTGTCGAGACTGGATCCGTCGTCAAGGTAATATTATCCAAAGATGTTTCCAATGCACTTATCCTGTCGATGCCCACCATTTTCCCAGTTGCTTTAGAAATTAGCTCGGAAAGGAGAGAATCTTTTTCTGCTGCTGATTCCGGAGATATTTTTTGAACAGGAAGGACCATCCTATCACCTTCATCTATCACATTAATCTGAAATTTGCCAGAAAAAACTTTAATTACTAAAGTTACTAATATTTCACTAATATAGTACTGTGTAAAATTTTTGTAATCAAAACAGAACTTAGAACTATATTATATACAGTTATGGAAGTTACTTAAACTAAAAACAATATAAATAAAACACTAGTTAAACGAAGGTGTATATTTCGTTCATTTAACGTCACTTCATGCTGCTATGGCTAATCGGACGATGCTACAGTGGGAGCTCTAAATTTTGCCTATCCAGGTCACCTATATAAGGTCACCTGTGGTCTAGTGGTTAGCGTAACAAACTACTAAACCCAAGATCGCGGGTTCGTAGCCCGGCAGGTGGCCCTAGGATTTTTTTAAGGGAGTAAAAAATCCTTAGTTACGCCGTCCTTCGGAAGGGACGTTAAACGGGGGTCCCGAGCCTGTACGATGTCAGGTACTCGTTAAAAATCCCTATCCTAATTAAAACTGGGTAGGCAAAACTTAGAGTTCCCACTGTAGCATCGTCCGATTAGTCATAGCAGCATAAAGTGACGTTAAATGAACAAACAAACAAACAAAGGTGTATAAATAATACCTACCACAAGACTGGTAGATGCAGTATGAGCATTCTCCTTACTGTCGGTGACAAGAACAGTCAGCCTTACTGGAAGTTGATCAGGTAAAATAGTATCCAAAGATCTACGAGTTTTAACACTACCGGAATCAGGGTCGATGCTAAAATAGTCAGACATTTCCGAAGGGGCTAAGCTGTATCCCAAAGCAGTCAACCCATTGCTATCAACGTCTTCAGCCTAAAATATGAAAAATTTGCTTGTATTCATTTTTTACATGTAAGTTAAGAAGAAATATAAAATATGGACAATTTCTACAGAAAAATCCTATGATGGAAATGTATTCTGTTAATTGTTAATAAATTGTATTTTTAATATAATTATTTTATAAAAATCATGACTCAAATTTTTAACTAAAATTGCATTGAAACATGAGTGTTTAAGTAATGAAAAATAATTATTTCAAAAACTTCTCCATATTGGAAATTCTGTAAGAAATCATCAAAATCGAAATTTGAAGAAAAGTAAGTTATATCAAATCTCTTTACATCAGACTTTCTACTAAAAATATTACTTAAAATTAAGATTTGCAAAGTTTTCATACTTACTTTAACTTGAAGCACAGTTCTGACTTCTTTTTTATCCTTAGCGACAGCACCAAAATATTTTTCTTTATTGAACAATGTTGAAAAGACAGGATAAACAAATTTTGGTTCATTATCATTGACATCTAGGACTTGAATTTTGACCTAAACGGTTCAAAGTAATTAAATAAAGTAGATAAGTAAATTAGTAATACTTAAAATAATACAAATAGGGAAATTTAGTTATTGAACAATTGTATGTCTTACAGAAGTGACACTCTTGTTTTGATTAATATAGTCTGCAAGGGAGTCCAATCTCAATTTCAAAACATATTCATTTTGTTTTTCGTAATCGAGCTGTTTTTCTCCCAGCATTAAGTCACAGGTTTTTTGTTCAGTTATATTCACATGAAAGAGACCTGAAATTCAGAAGTAAAAATTATAATTAGCAACAGAATATATCTAATTATTATTCCAAATTTAATAATTAAAGGAATTAATTCATAATAAGCATTGACCTTAAGGTTGGTATACATGGAAGAACCTTCGAATGAAAGCAATTTGTAAGCATGAGTACTAAGAATGCAGATTGAAAAAATAAACAGTATTGAGTTTCAGGATTAAGAAGATTCCAGTGAAAATCGCACAAGGATCATACACATGATTACTATCATGCCTAATTAACTTTTTTTAAAATTTAAAATTCCAATACACTTTAAAATTAATTCTTCAGGTATTTCGCAATGTACAAACGAATTTTCATTATTTTCTGGATCCTAAAAGTAGACTTTTTCTAATACTACCCACTACTATTTGAGAGAATAGATGGGACATGCTTTGTTGGCACAGCTTATCAGCCCAGAAGTACGCCATATATGTACTGCTTCCTTCTGGCAACTCCAGAAGAAGAATGATGGTCATCAGTATGATAACCTCAGGTTATGTTGAAACAGAGTAAAATAGTAAGATTGAAGTTCCAATAGTTCTTGTTAGAAAAAAAATTAATTTTTTTTTTTTAAATTTAAACAAACTTATAGCTAATAAATTTTATAGTTAAAAAATTTTAAGAAACAACATATTCAAATATAAATCTAATCAACAGCACAGTTGTTAGCGGTAACAGTCGACATGTTCTGGGCAGTATCAATGAAAGTCTACCTTTCTAAAGCAGATATACATGAGGATATCTACTTTTTATTGAAATCAATATATTTGACCAATGATACTACTGTAACTACTTTACAAATCCTATAAAAAAGAAATATAAATCTTTCTAACCTTCTTTGTTCCCTTCAACAACAGAACATCTAAGTGGAATGTGGTGGACTGAAGTTGAGGCAATTACAGCGAAAGACTTGATTAGTGAATTTGATTTTGTATCCTCAGGCACCTAAAACAGAAAAGGAATTGTATAAAAATTTAACAAATGTTAACAACAATAAGTATTGGAGAAAAAATATGCTAACATTTAAAAAAAAAGTTAATTAAAAAAAATAGGCTGAAATTTGGTTACATAACAAAAATTAGGTATAGCAAGATGTCTTGATTATTGTTTCTACGGCCAACCATTTTCATATAAAATCAACCATGAATTACTATTAAAATTATTATTCTTAGGACTTTTATGCAGCAATAAATTTAATCACAGTACATAATTTTTTGTTAAAATTTATTAAAGCAATTGAAAAACTAAAAAAAAATTATTTTCATCAATTCATTTC
This sequence comes from Arma custos, assembly GCA_037127475.1. Classification (NCBI taxonomy): domain Eukaryota; kingdom Metazoa; phylum Arthropoda; class Insecta; order Hemiptera; family Pentatomidae; genus Arma; species Arma custos. Next base: position 111,713,109 of record CM073760.1, read on the forward strand.
AGCAAATTTCATTTGCTAAAAAGAAAACAAAATATAACACAATTTTAAAAGATAAAATTGGAATCAAACTAGAAAGATATATCTTGGCATACACTAATAAGCAATCTGTCTTATACTTAAAATATTTTCATTATTACCTGAAGCGTATAACTGTCGTCAGGAAAGCCTAAGTGTATAGGAGGAGAAGCGACAGCAACATGACGCACGAATACAGGAACAGATGCGATTGTACTCAACTGAGGTTCTCCTAAGTCATATGCCTTAACATCAACCTGTCAGCAACAATACTAAAGTTAACACAATTGTATAAAATATAAAAAAAAAACATGCTCCTTCAAAAAAACAACATAACTCAAAAATTGGCATTTTTGGGTTGTGCCTTCAGTAGCAATTATATTAATTGAAGCTGTTTAATTCAGGAATGACATATCTGATATTCCATATCCATTTTTAAAAGAATAATATCATATTCTGAGTTGTACTGTGCTTGAACTTGAAAATCATGGCATAAGTTAAAATGAAAAAAGGTTCAGGCTTTTAAAAATTTTCTAATGGTTAATAAATTAATTTCAATACCATCATTACAATAGGAATAGTTTGCTTTACCAATACTCAAATTTTTATTTTTTTAACTCATGTGGTTCAATTTTGACAAGAAATGGAACTTATAAATACCTCTGTAGACATTGTTCCTTTGAAGGAGTGTTTAATTAAAAATAATTAAAATTATTATAAATTAATTTACAATAATTTTTTATATTTTTCGAAGATGATTTTTTGAACTATTACAATATTATGGTGACCCAGTTGGGGAATGAAGCTTTACACCTTACCATTAATTATATACATTACCTAAGCTTATTTTAAAATTATGAATTAAAAGGTTAAGGCTTGAAAACTATACCTGATATTCATTATCTGCTTCTTTTCTTAAATCATCTTTTACCATCACTGTTCCTAGGTCAGGATCAATTTGGAAATACTTGGTTGCTTTTCCTCGACCAACTATTTCATATCGAATCTGTAATTGAAAAATTGTATGAATATGTAATTTTTGCACTCGATTATACAAACATATTTTTACAATCAACAAATTTAATCAGCGAGCACTGCAGTAACCTTATTTCCAGGAGCACTTCCATCAGAATCCGTAGCTACCATTGTAGTCACAGCTGTGCCAATCGAAACATTGTCATCAAGGGTAATGGGTCTTGGTGTGGTCAAAAATACAGGAGGAATGTCATTGACGTCCTAAAATGCAATAGCTTTATAAGATGCTTTGTCTTAAATACTAAAGACTAAACAAGAGATAATAAATAGTTAACTTTGTATATTTTGTCTGGGCTTTGGATTTCCTGGATGTCATAATAAGTGACATCAAACAATTTTTTGTAATAACAAATATAAATGTGATAACAATCGACCGTAAATTAAAATTTCTTACCAGTACTTTCACCCTGACAGTAGTTGTTGATCCCTTGTGAGTACTGTTGTTCTCAACAGTTCCTATAACCAGTTCATATTCAGGTTCAGATTCGTAATCTAGACCACGCAAGGTTCTGATCGTTCCATCATTTGGATCAATCGAGAACATCTCGATAGGACCTTGTTTCATGATGTATGTAATATCCTTCTTTGTATCAGGATCTTCAGCCTAAACATTAATATGTAATCATGTAACATACAAATGGTATCAATGAAAATTACTGAGGCTTAGTTAGATATTTCTAGTGCTGGAAAATGGCAATGTTTGAAGGAAACTTGTCATAGCAACTGACTTTTGACTCATGACCCTACTGACAATAATACTTTATATATATGATAATATTTCTAGATTATCGATACCTTTTCCCCCTAATTATTGTATTTTGAAAATTTAATATGTTAAGTAAAGCTGGTGATATGATTTGCTTACTTTAACAGATGCCACTATATAATCTGGAGTATTTTCAGGAACAGTTGATTCGTATAGAGGAGTGTGAAACACAGGCATTTCATCCTCCGTATCAATAACAGCAACCGTAACGGTAGCGGTAGCTAACCTCGGTTCACTGGCTCCATCCTTTGCAGTTACAACAAATTTGTATTCCTAAAAGAAAGAAGGAATTTTTAAATACATTGTATTCATATTTTAATAATAATTTTATCATTGTGTGTTTTTGTCTAAGGATTAATAGGCAATCGATTTAATTTCTTATTCCATTTCAGAACAAAAGCAAAAAAATAACCTGTACCACTACAACCCATAAAGGGTCTTGGGTTCAGTACTTGATAAAGACTCTACTATTTATTGGACAACTACTATTGGTTGTGCAGGGAGGAGGATTTGTCCTAGATCACTCTCAACTTCCAGATTTTCTCCTCATTGTGAGACCCCACTTTATTGTGGCTGGGTGAACCCCAGGAGGGTTCTAGATCCCATAGAATCCATCTTCAGCCGCTAACAGATTAAATAAAAGTCTGCTTGCAGATTTGAACTCAGGACTGAGCAACTCCGTTTCCAAAAGTAAAGTATTAATACAATTTCAATTATAGTTAATATCAATTATAATTAATTATTAAAGATACTAGAATTACATACCTTTTGCTTTTCATAGTCCAGTGATGTAGATGTCATGATAGTTCCTGTTTGGGGATTAATTGTGAACGGTACTTCATCGGGAACTGAGTAAGTGATGTTGGCGTTTATTCCTTCATCAGCATCAGTTGCATGGACCACACCCACGTGTGCTCCGATCAGCCCCTCTTTTACTGACCAATCGTATGGTTCATCAACAAACTCAGGATTCTTGTCATTGATGTCAGATACAAGGATGTTAACCGTAGCAGTAGATGAGAGTCCACCTTCATCCTCAGCTTTTATCAACTATAATTAAGAAGTAAAACCTAATCTTAATAATTCGCTAATACATCAATAATTAAATGTAATTTGTAATGAAATTATAATAAACCCTTATTATATAAAGGTTAATACAATAAAGTTATTATAAGCAACTTAGTTCTTGGTAGTTCAATTCCTTACCAACTGATATCTAGTCAAGTCTTCACGATCCAACTTTCTAATGACACTTATCACACCAGTCTTATCATTGATGCCGAATTGTCGCAAATCATTTCCAGAAATAATTGAATAGGAGACTTCTTCTTGTTCAGGATCCAATGCCTAAAAAATAATTCGATTTTAGCTTTGATGTAATGTTCAATATTTTCTATTAAGTATGTAGTCTATGGTTGAAATGAGACTATAGCATAACCAACCATAAGTCTTCCTCTATAGTTATCTTTACGTTATTTTTTATCTTAGAAATTTTTACATTAGGTTTTTTATTAAACTATCAAACGCAAATTGCCAGTTGTTTTATGTCTAGTAGTAATAATCACCATAATTTATATAAGTTATATAATTTATAACTCGGTGAAAAATAAGGAAATTATTTCATTTCATTCAACACTTGGATTAAAAAATGGGAGAACAATTGATAAAATATGTTAAATTATATGTCCTTAATAATGTAATAATATAGCTCACATAGATTGTAGCCACCGTCGAATTGATAGGTGCCCCTTCACTAACTGTAACTTCATAATTACTTTCCTTAAATACGGGACTTCTTGTATTCGGTCCAGGAACAACATTTACTTCCACAATGGTTTGGCTCGACTTCCCTCCTGTATCTGTTGCCTAGAAAAGATTTATTCATATGCTTATTTATAAAAAGAGAAAAAAAATCCCAACAAAATCTAAGGAAATGAACGGGCATTTGTTTTAAGAATTAATTAACTTTTATAAAATTTATTGGTACAAAGTTGACTTATTTAAATTGTTTCATAAATAACTAACTATATAAAAATACTTGAACAAATTTGTCTGTGCATGATAGAATTGATAAATATATAATCAGAGATATATCAATACTTCCAGGTCCTAGTGGCAGTTAGCAACATTTTTCATTCCCAAATTACCCTGAATACAAGGGTAACCATAATGGAGGATACTGAGAAAAGCTTATACCAGCAAAAGCCGTATAACTCCTGTATTTTCTATTTATTATACTTTGTTTGTAGTAGAACATCTTAATTTTATCAAAAATTAGCAGCCCTTGGCTACAATCCCTATAGTGATTTCCTAAATCTGCCAATGAGTTTACTTCATAATGATAAACATTATTTTAGACAGACATTCTATTTTTTTAATTAACATTCTGTAATTTTAATCTTCTCAAAATTTAAGACTGACATACATTAAGACAGCCCCTACAGGTATTTATAGAATCGCAAAAGGTAAAACTAATAGCTCAACTACAGCTAAATAAATGAAGAATACAGAGTTCAATACAGCTTTTCAATTAAAATATAGTATACTATTAAGTTATAATAAGATATAATTAATAATTTATTGAGATTAAATGTAAAATTTTTATGTTCATTACAAATTCTTAGTACCTGGACAGTGATGCTATACTGTTCCCCAGCTGTCAGCTTCCCAACACTATCGATCGCTCCTGTTTGCGGGTTGATGCTGAACTTGTTCCTCCCATTATTGGAGACATGGTAAATGGAATATGATACTACAGCATTCTCTCCAAGATCATTATCAGTGGCTTGAACCTAGTAGTACATAAATTAAAATTATTATTTTGTTTCAATATCGTAAAACAAAAAAAATTAAACTAAATAACTAATTACCTCAATGATTTTTCTGTGACCTTCTCCAGCTTGTACAGAAATAGGCGCAATCATCGGAAGTCGAGGAGCATTATCGTTGACATCTGTTAATATCACAGACAAGCTAAGAGGAGCACTAGCAGCATTACCTACCTTTTCTCTGGCAACAATCTGTAACATATTATAAATTATTAATATTAATCATTAATTTATTATTATATAGAGAGATGGAATTAGAGAATTATTATTAAGAAAAACAATTCTTAATTATGCTGGCAACAATTAAGGGCCAAGCCAAAAAAAACAAACCAGTACCACTGCAACCCTTAAAGGACCTTGAGTTCAGTACCTTGGCAGAGGCTGTACTGTTTTCAACAGTCGAGTAGGGAGGTGATTTGTCCGAGATCATGCTCAACCACCTGGTTTTCCCCCTTATTGATGGTACCCACATCATATAGGCTGGTTGAGCTCCAGGAGGGTCACTACGTACCACATAATCCATTCCCAGCAATAAATAAATTTCATACATAATCTGCCACAGTCAGATCTGAATCTTGGACCTGGACCTGGCAAGGCAACTTAGTGCTCTACCACTAAGCTACTCAGTCCCCAAGGACCAAGTCAAAGATGATGTAAATGTTTTTTGTTTAAATTATCTAGTAAAGTGGGGAGAAGGGTGGTTTGGTACTTAAGATACGGACAAAGGTATTTCTCGTTCCAGAACAGCTGTGGTAGATAAAATAATGTTAACAGCCATAATTCAACCCTGCAGGATCTTGAAGCACTCAGCCTAGAAAAAAAGGGACCACTAAGAAGGGGAAGACTCTAGAGGTTAGGGATGATTTGCTTGATCATCATGAAATATTTGAAAGAAAAAATATATAAATATGTTGTATGGAGTATATAATTTAAATTAGAGCATACATGTATCATCCAGTAATTTTTCAATAGGGAATGAAACAAATAACCTCCTTGTTCAGATAAAATACGGTTTATTAAAAAAATAAATTAGAAATGTAACAACACCAATACTCCAATAATTGTCATGGTTTAATTCTTACCTGGAATTTGAACTGGCCTGGACTGGGAGGATCGCGATCCAAGTTTTCAGAAGCCACTATCACGTATCCGTCCTGATCCACGTCGAAGAATTCGTTGGTAACCTCGTAGTTGTAGGATGGTTTGGACTCGTCCGGTCCCTGTAGATGGACATTGGTTTAATTAAATAAATATAAATTGTAAGTATGTATATAATTAGGTTTAACTCCAAAATGGACCCGGAAAATCGTATAAAGAAATCTAGATGGAAAAATGGATATGTAATACATGATGAATGTTTTTTTTTTTACAAAAGCTTTGCAATATGTAATATAGTCTGTGAAATCGGAAGTCTGTGCAAACCATTAATTTATGACAAGATAATCAGATTTGATCTTATCGAAGAGATTTCAACGAAGTCAAGATTGTAATTACTCTGATTATGATTAAAGATAACCGTTTCGTACGATGGATATCTTTATTAGTCCCAGCCTACTCACCAAATCGGCGTCTGAGACGGCCAGTCTTATGGGTTTTCCATCTGAGTCCAAGATCCTCGTTCCGACAGGGGAGTTCTCCTGGACGTATCCTTCTTCGGTGGACGCAGTCAGTACCGGAGGACTAGCGTCCACTGGCTTCACGTTGACGACGAGTTTAGCTGTAGCGGATCGTCGGCCTTCAGAAGCTTCTTCAGCCTGGAATACAAGAAGAAGTAACTGTTATATTACTGCCTATAACTTGCAGATAAAAAAAAAAAAGATAAAATGTTGCAACATATAGATCCATGATGGAATGTATTCATGTCTGTTTCTAGCTGAATCAAACTAATAACATCAGAACGTGCAGTTAATTTAATAACAATTGAAAATTAATAGTGCAATAATAAGTATAGGAGCCAGTCAACTCTAGAAGTTCGCGATCAGCGTTAATCATTATAAGAGGTTTCAATCAACGGTAAGTGTTATTTTCATTACAGCTATTTTTCAAATAAAATAGCATTAAAAGAACTGTTAAAATACATCTTAGTCTACTTTTTCTACTGACTAGCCGAATAAAACCTACTCTTACATAAGTTTGTTTATTAATAATAATAACAAATCAATAATTTTACCATAACGAAAGTCGATCGAAAAAAGATGATCAGCACCGAAAAACTGAGAAATTCAAGGTTTTCAAAGCATTTTTTTTTTGCCTCTTATGTACTCTTTGAAATAAATATTAATTAAACATCAAGGGTCTGAATGAAGATCCTGAAAGATTCTTGTTAGTGCCTACAGCGTAGATCCAGAAAAAATGGATAAATATTGGATGGAAACATATGACCTGTATGTTAGCTGTTATAGTTGGTATTATGTGCCGTCATCCCTTCATATGATTCTGCTTCTTATAAAAACTTTGCTGGATTTAACTCCGTTACCAATTGGTTGGACGCCTGAAGAGGCAGAAGAAGCGCGCAACAAGGATTTCGTAAAAATTTCAGGCTGAACAACAGCCGAAAATGTTCCCGTATTTGTACGAACGAGGATCTCATCTCTTCAGACACTCCTCATCTCTTCAGACCCTTTAGTTTCGTCATTGCGGACACAATGACTACCAATCGACCTTGAGGATGATGCTAAACAGTTAATTTCTCATGTTGAGGGAGTGTCAGGTGAAATTAATGAAACTATACTTCAATACTATATAAGCTATACTTCAACCTCCTTAGGATTTAATAATATTTAAGGTTTTTTTAGCGTTTTCGCCCCACTTTGCGGCGGTACAAAAGTAAATGTTCTGAAGAAACAAATATTTGTAGAGGCAGGAGAGGGAAAATTCCCCCAAAAAATCTTCTAGTCTAAAATAATAGGAAACAAAAACTAGTTGTTTATTTTATTTGTCTACTCATTTTCTGACTAAGACAAATGAACTTATTGAAGGATGTAATATGAAGTCTGCTCATTATTTATGAAAATATCGTTCTTGGAGCCGTCCTTAAGTTCCAAATAGGTTCCTCAACTGAACCCAGATATCTCCTTGACCGTTGCGATTTATCTACCTGTTCAACTTGACCGTATCTAGAAAGTCAACAATGTAACCATAATGGGTACACAATCGCGATAACTCTATCAGGTTCATTGAGGTACCTGTTAGTGGTCGTATCTGAACTCTTGGGGTCTCCGATAGGGCTGTATTGGCCAACTGGGATAATTTTCATAGATTGTGAGGGTCATGGAGTTCATTTCACGTAGATCTTCCAAAAAAGATTTTGAACCATTCGATCATTATTTAGCCAATGAGAGATTTGTAGTGACACGAGAAATATTCCGTATGTTGTAAGGATAGCTTAATTATATGGGTTTACTGTCCTAGCTTTTAGAAATAAATGACTATACTTAAGTAAAATATAATCGAATTTATAATCTGTTGTCGGTATCACTAATCTCATCAATCTTCTTCTTGCATCTCTGCATTAGTGCAATAATCGTCCTTAGAAATAATATTCGAATAAGGATGATGAAATTCTGTAAATGTCATTGTCCGTGAAGATAGAACTAAATACAATACAGCTCCTGCTACTTTATCAGACATGAGCCTCTACCTCCTCACTTCCTACTCGGATGACCCGACGAGCCTATGTTCTCTCCTATATCGTGCTCCACGCAGAGTCCTTCATCCTCCGGAGTACGGACCGCTACCAGCAGCAAGCATAAGCATAAATATACACGGAGAAGGAAGGGCATGATTTATGCATGCGCTCAATAACAGAGCTGAAGATGGTAAGCAACACGGCCTACGTCACGAGTCGCAGTCATGATTGTTCTGTACGAGTACGAGTGTGGAGACTCTTCCCTGATACCTATCGTATAGGCACCGTTAACAATGATTAACTTCTTTCATATATTTTTTCCGTTTTTTATACTTATTGGACACAATATTGGATCAGCAGCCATCTTGGCCAAATCAAGAAATCTACAAAAAATTTTTCGCAAATTGTTCACCATCTCTGAAAATTAATTTGGGGATGATGATACCGATTTGTAAAATATGCGTCGATGGACAAAAAATCGTTGCTGAAATTTAATGTAACTATCAATGGGTCGATTATATCAACCAGAATGTATCGATATAATTTACTTATTGGCTATAAACAATATTCTAACCGTAATAACTGCTGGTTTGAGCTCGCTGTGTCAAGAACTGAAAAAGCGTTAGAAATATCATCAAATCATTATTAATCATTTTTATTGGGTTCTACTTATGCAATTTCTTGGGGATCAGGGAAACTGCGGCAGTGCGCTGAGCTGCTTGCCAGCTGTGACCAATCAATTATTTAATCTTTTAACCGGAGATGAATCCTTTGGGATCTGGAGTCCCTCCAGGGCCTCACACGGCTTTTATAAATTGATTACCCTTAGTTGGGGAAAAAGCCTGGTTGAGGGTTATCTCGGACAAATCACCTCCCTGCACAACCGTTGTGCTAAAAAGAATAAAGGCCGTCAAGGCTGGTAGTGGCACAGATAAATAAATAAAAATGCAGTTTCTAAGTCTATAAAACTTTGAATGAATGCGATCTTATAGCAATTTAAAGTGTACAACACTTTTTTTCTCTTTTACAAACCCTCGGTTTCTTAGAAAAAAATCCAGGTTAAGAATTCCACTGAGGCTAAAAGTGAAAGCCGTGAATGGCTCTAGTAAATTCGCTCATTGTTATGTGAGGACTGTCTTCTCCGCTCTGTAATTCCCGAAGCCGACTCCAGGGGCGGTCAGAGAATAGCAATCACTTGACGACTAACGCGGATTGCGCCAGTGACGTATCCACCAGATCTCTTTTCTTTTCACAGGACCTGGCTAAGGCGTCTCCTAGAACCTGTAGAAGAACTTTTTATGTTTCTTGCATAACTCAACACAGAAGAAGGAGTATTCAGCGCCCCGAGGTTATATGGGGAATATCAAGCAGGCAGGGAAACTATTTCAGTGTGGTCGTCACTTCCTGTGGTAATGTGAATGTCATCTTACAGCTTTTGTTCCCCTTCGAATAGGTTAGGCGTATTATTGGTTTTGTCTCCACCTTGGGATCCAGCTTTAAGTGTTTATAGATTTAAATAAACATACATTTATATTTGATAACTGTCAAACCGCTGAAGTTTCAAGTTGTAAGAGGGATGACACACTCGTATTAAATTATTTCAATTTTATAATTGAATCGTTTCATATAAAATTTCTGTTTTTATTATTTTTAAAATTCGAAGTGGAATTAGCGGGCTTCTGTTGTTTGCTATCTTCATGTTTACAGATAGTAATGAGCTATTATTAGTCCTATGATTTTTGATAATATTTACTGTCTCTGAAATTGAACGAACATTGTTTAGTACGTCATCAAATATTTTTCTTTTAGAATAATTTATTGATATTTAGAACTGTAATTATATTACATCAAGTAAATCTGCTGTATGAACAAAGTACATAAAAAAAAAAAACTTGTGGAGAATCTATCCATTGATAGCACTCCAATAAAGTTCTATAGTAGAAGGTCTCGAGGCCATCTTCTTTTCAGACACCTCGGAGGGTTATCAAGAATATTATGGGAAGCAAGTTAGGAGACTAGAGGATTCAAGTGTGTATGGAGCTTTTCATGGAAGAATAGGTATCTAGTTTGGGCCAAATCAGCAACATATTGGATATGAAGATCATGGTGGATGAGTTTGTTTGTGACATAATAAGGAGCATTCAGGATTTTACGAAGGATTTTGGATTGGATACGAGATGAATCGGATGGTTTAGTGGAGCCCCAAAGCTCAACTCCGTATGCCCAAATAGGTCTAATAACTGTCATGTAAATGAGTCTTTTGTAATTATTTGGGAGCTTTGAACATTTGTTCAGTAAATGTTGAAGTAGGCGAAAAGATCGAGCAGGTTCTTGTCTTTTCAGTCTAGTATGAAGATTCCAAGAGAGACGTTCGTCCAGATGGAGTCCTAGGACGTCATGAAATATGACCATGGAAACAGCGATTTTCGTGTACTTCTTTTATGAGTTTTAACTTGGACACTCAGCAGCCCAAGATGCAAGAAACATTACCACCGCGTTTGAGGAAGAGTGTTGTGACGAATGGACCATCATGGTTAGTTTGATAAATTCGAAACAGAAAAATCAATCTAATCTGGTCCATGGCAGGAATAATTCATTTATTCTTTCTACAGAGAGGTAGAACTACTACATCCATATTTTACTACAGGGCTATTGACATAATGTGACAATTTTAAAAAGAAACAAATAAACAACCTGCTTAGGTTAATCGGAAGGGACATTGCACATGCATTAATATTAAAGATGTATTCATGATCTTTCCAGACCTATAATTAACACTTATTCATTAAGGATATTAAGTTGAGGCGTCTAAGTTGCTATATAGTATAGATAAAATTAATATTTCTAAAAACTCAACTGGACATGTTGTCTTTTTGGATTCTGGTCACCGATGTCTTCCACTTCTTTTTTCAAAGTATACTAAGGACTAAATAATCGGCAACCACGAATGTATATTTCTGAATAACGTAAACTGGATAGAATTATTACTTACATATCGATCAGTGAGAGATATTGACTGGGAATTGAGGGGGGGAGCGAGTAGTGAGGCATAATGTAATCAGTTAGGAAACTTGGTTCCAGGATTCAATTGCTTACTCTATAAATTAATAAACAGATTAACTGTATAAGAGCGTATAAATGCTATGGCATTCCTTACCTTCATCCACCTATAGTTGTATTGCATTCATGCTAAGAATAAAACATATATAATATTCCATTTTAAAACTCACCTTGACAATTATCTCGAACTTCTTGGTGAGGCTGGAGTCAGCCGGCCTGATCTGACGGACCGTGGCAGTACTGGGGTTGATCTCGAAGTAATCTCGGAAAGAGGAAGGGCTACCGGATAGGAAGGAGTAGACGATGGGAGTGGCCAGGGTGTCCATATCCACCGCCTGGATCTTCTCGGGGCTGATGGTAAGCACACCGGCCAGCACTCCGCTCGACACCTTCGTGGGGAAACAATAATATATAATAACAACAACAATAAAATGATAACTATGTAGCTAACTAGTAGGATATAGCTTACCGTGCTGTAGTACTCCGGGGTGACGCAGGAGCCGTCGTGGAGGGTGCAGCCCTGGTAGATGAAGGACGGGTTCTGGTCATCGTCGTCTTTGATGTCGACAGTGAGGGTGGTAGTAGCAGACTGCCTGGAGCTCTGGTTACGGGCTCGATCCTACAAAAGAAAATAATTGATCTTAAATAAAAATATAATACATAAAATATAAATATGAGAGGAAAGTCAGTTAGTACTATTGGATACAGCCGGGAGAAATTCCGTAGCATATTTGAAACCCTGAACAGTTTATTGCTTATATTTTATGTTTATTATTTTTTAAAGAAGTTGCAAATAAGAGAGTGGGGTGAAAAATTCTTATTCAATTGAAAGGCCATTATTTTATTTCATAAGTTTAATTACTGATATGATAATTAGACCTGAAACAATAGATACAGTACAACTATGGGCATTGAAAAGTGTAAGGTACATGTCTCATAAATATTTGAAAATACATAAACAGAGGACATAGCGCTTATTCAGGCATTTTCAAATCACTGCAATGGAGATTAAATAAACCACGTCTCATATCAACAGTCAAACAAAAGGAATTATCAAAGAAATCATCGTATTAAAATTTGCTATTCTTTGATGCGATTTTTCATAGTGTTTCCTGATATAACTGAATTGGTGTAATGTTAATTTTGTTAGTTATTTTCTGGTATTTTATACCCTTAAGGCTTCATGTTTTATTTTTCCAATGCTATTCTATTAATTATTGATTTAAATGAATATTTTTATAAACTTCTATTCTGTTTATTTCTGTTAAGGAACCAATTATGGGAAGAAAACGGAAAGAAGGTGAGTACAATAATAGGAAACTGGATGGAAAGCTATGGACCCATACAAACAGGCGGGAACAGTTGAACAAATCTTCAAGGTGAATAAATATATTCAAGGTCAGAAAAGCCGAACGAACAAAAAAATAGAAAAAAAAAAAGCTAAATATAATTCTTACAGGTGCATTAAGTTATGGCGACAACACAGATATTCAACAATAATCCCTAAGATACTTGGAGGAAATGAACAATTTATGTATTCAAATAAGCTGTCTAAGTTTTATTCTACTATTAGCAAGTACAATAAGTCAAATCTGATGTAATTTATAGTGTATTTAATAGTGTTACTGTGTATAAGATAATAATTTACTGAAATATAATACAACAGTTCCTAACACCGGGTTCTGAAAAAATGACAATTATTATATATTTTAAAAAAGTGCGGGAAGCGGGGTAACTAAGTGCGTAAAGCGGGGGATACCTGTGGTGACGGTCCCGGGTTCAAATCCGACTGTGCCAGATAAATTATTTAATCTATTAACATCCATAGATGGCCCATGTGGGATCTGCTTAACCTCTTGGTGCTACCCACAGAACATTGAATAGACTATTCAATGTTCTGTGGTGCTACCCAAACTCTATAAGAGTAAGTATCCTTAATCTGGGAGCAACATTGGGTTTGAGTGTGATTTTGGCCGAATCACCTCCCTGTACAAATGTTGTTCTAAAATAGTCAAACAGTTCTAGTATTTCAAGTGATAAAGGGATAAAAATGGAAAATACGTTTATGACAGTAAATTTTTTCAATTAACATATTGCCTAATTTATTTAAAGCTTACAGGAATCCAGTAAAACGTCTTAATAATATTTAACAAAACCATATTCTAAACGAAATTGAAAAAAATTCTAGGAAGAACTATTTCCATTATATACAATGAATATTATATCTAAGCAAACAATCAAAAACCCTCAAAATTTAAAATAAAAATCAGAACAATAACATCCGAAACAAGGTCACAAAAAAAGAGAGAAATCAAGGTTCCTGATGGTTGATTAAGTACCCACCTTGTGGCCAAACTGTCTGCGTGGATATATTTCTAGAAAAAAAATTCATATCAGATGGAAACATGAAAGCTATTAGCAAACAGAGGAGTGATTTAGATAAGCTTCTCGTGTTATCTGCGTTAATCAAATGTACGGAATATATTATAGGAAATTAAGATTTAAAAACGAACAAAGTTATCCATAATGATTTTAATGTCCCATTTGTTGCTGATTTAGCCCGAACCCGATATCAATTCTATCTTGACAAACTTCATTCTCACTCAAATCCAGTTGTTTCAAACCTAGCAACCTCTTCAATTCCTCATAATCCTCCAAGGCGTCTGAAAAGAAGATCAGATAGAAGATCGTGATCTTTTAAGTTAAACTTATATTTGAGAACTACCACTGGGTAGTTTCCCTACTAGCCTTTTCATCCCAATGTATACATTCATTATATTTACTTGATGTATTATGTTACACAGTTGTAAATTTCATTAAATAGCTGTTAAGACCGTGGAAAAATTCCAACGAAAAGCCCTTAGTCTCCAAACTAAAACAGAAATTGAAATTATTATAGGGCAGATAATCTCAATTTCTGTTTTAGTTTGGAGACTAAGGGCTTTTCGTTGGAATTTTTCCACGGTCTTAACATTTATGTAAGGTCTTTTTTTATTTTTCAATATTCATTAAATAACTTTAAACAAGAAAAGAAAATTGACTTTCATAGAAGTCCCATCAATGGTTGCGCCACTTTACTTTTCTTGTTTTGTTTTTTATAATTGGAGATATATTTTTAAAGAATTATTATGTATTGGAGTGCTACCGATGGGTAGTTTCTCCACAAGTGGTTTTATTTTTCATGTCATTTGTTCATATTAGCAAATTTACTTGTAATATTATTACAGTTATAAATTAATCTAAAAAAAAAAAGAATTATTGAAAATATTTACGCTGTCTATATATGAGGCATTCTAGCGAGAAAAAAAAATGAATATTGTAAAAAAAAAAAGAAAACAGAACTAAACAATCCTTCTTGTTTAAAAAATGTTTCTAGCTTCGTGATAAGCAAAATGTACATTGACTTTTTAGTAAATATTCATTTTTAAATAATAAAAATAAAATTTCTTGAATATTAAAATTGATAAAATTAATTGAAAAAACTAATCGCCATTTTAAAAGACATATGGACCTATAATATTTTTATTAGACGTCTCATAAAAAAAATCATGTTTAACCTGCTATGACAATTCCTAAATGTTTTAATTGTTAAATAAAAATTTAGTCGTTTTATAATATATCTTTTCAATACATTTCCAAAAAGTTGAGATTCTTTTATTTATCATAAAATAGAAAACAAAGAAGACAAATTAAGGTTTTTAGGTTTTTATTTGTCTTTCGTGAATTGGCACTGCTTTGCGTAATAGATATTTGAAAAAATCTGTTATTATTATTATATAAAAAATTAATATAATGCAAGTAAAAATAATGCATCAATTTACAACATATTTTATGCATATTAATAAACCAATTATATTATGTATAACTATAATTATTACAACAGCATCATATAATTACGTTACAACCCTGCACAACCGTTGTTTCTAGACACGGTATAGTTACTGCTACCTACTGAACCCAAGCTCTTCATGGTCGTATCGGTACGGGCTGCAGGTATATAATTATGTTGATAATAATTAAATGATTATTACATTTTAACTATATTACAAGGCTTGTTCGTTTGATCACTAGTTGAGTCTTATTTTCTCCATGTTCTATTATTCCAATTATTCCTAGTATAAAGATTTTTCTTATACAAATTTATTAAGATATATAGTATCTATCTATCTCCATGGCGCTACAACCCTGAGTGGGTCCTGGCCTCCTCTATAAGATATATAGTATAGACAATCTAAATATAAATGTTATTTCGGTATTTGCCACAGTACTTATACAATTTATTTATACAATTTATTTGTTAACTAATATACTTATGTACTAATATAAAGCAAAAATGTTTGCATCAATGCATTTTTAAAAATAATTCAGAATCTAAACTGTGTAGTTTATAAATATCAGACAATAATGCCATTAAACAAAACATATTAAATATACATTTATTTTCCACTATAATTACTTATTAGAAATTTAAGGAAAAATTTGCATGAAGGCATGGCATCTCCTTTTTAGAAGCCAAGTTCACTAATTCGGCGAGACGATAGATATGATAATGCCTATAAGAAATGATAATATCCATTAGCAAAGTAAGGTTCCGTTGAAGGCTTTGATTGCTATTGAGCCAGAAGAAACAAAGTGATTAATCGCTGTCGAATTGTTAATGAGGGCCTCGTCCCTTGTTCCTTGGGTTCCTGATAACATCGCGTCGTTCCATTCTTATCATCGTCATCCTTCTCAAAGCAACAAAAACACACATTTCTGTTTCCTTATCTAGTTCAAATATTTATTTTTTTATTTTGTGGTGTATATCCTTTTATCATATTGTCTTAACTGAGAGAGGTAAAGCCATTTGTAAGGTATATCTTTATATTTTTTGTCGACTTGTGACTGATACTCAACAAGGGCATTACTAGAAACGACAAATAAATCGTGATAATAAATAATATACCTCTAAATATCATCGATAACTTAATAACAGCGGAAAAAATCTCGGATACTATGACGAGTTTTGTTATGTTTTCCATTTCCTCCAGTCTCGTATATCTTCCTTTCTCAGATCATGACCCTGCATTCTTTTCTCAACTCATTCTATCCACCATAGAATGAGTTATACCTATATCATTATCTGTGCTCTTTCTCGCCGTTTTCTTCCTTCAGTATTCCAATTGGAAATTAAATTGGGCAACCTTCATTCTTCTAAGATTCCCGTACTTTTATGTATAATTTGTAGGACGTTTTGTTGGGTTTGCATCTGCCCTCTGATTTCAACATAATCCTTTCTAATTTGGACACGCTTGTAAGTGCTTCTTTAGAAAAACAAGTTACTTGTCACTGAGATAGACTATTGGAGGAATGCTGCTGGGGTCAAATTACTCCATTTCGTTTTAACTTAATTAATTCATACAAATAATAAACCAGAGGGAAGAATGAGGACAAGAGACAGGACCCTAGACATCCTAGAGGAGGGTTGGATATCGACACAAGAGAGCTAAGAGTTCGATTAACGATCCGCTGGTGATATGAGCCCAGAATGAACTAGCGCGTGGGTAAGAGCGCACAGCCCACGCCAAGTTCACCTGATCCATTTCCGTCTCTTTGTTATCCTCCAGTCTACTTAGTCGTCTTCTTGCAGGCTATCATGTCCTCAAGTAGGTGTTATTGCCTCTTCTAGAAGCCATATCTCTTTATGTAAGGGAAGTGGTATTTAGGAACCTTAAAAAATTATACCGAAGTAGACTTATATATGTCAATGATACAAACAGAAATTATCATAGATATTTTATATTACGAAAAACATTTAATGATGATTTAAAATATAAAATTTAAAAAAAAAGTACATTGATAATAGTTCTATATTTCATTTACGATCCTCATATTGGCAATTAAAAGAGTACCAAACTTCTTTATTTATTATCAAACTTAATTTCATCATCTGACTTATTAATATATGTTCGTATCCGAAGTCTTGGTGAATAAGTCGAAGTTTTCCCCAAATAACTTTCTGGTACTGATGGATGAGTATCATTTCTTCTGGCTCACTAGTAAACAAAGCCTTCAACGAAACCTTTCTTTGCTAATGGATATTATCATTGCTTCTAGATAGTCACCTAACGTCTCGATGAATTAGTGAACTTGGCCTATGATAAAGGGGATGTCGTCTCTTCATGCTTATCTTTCCATACATTATGGACATCTTTTCAAAAACTGTACATATAAAAAAATTAAAAGTTTGTTTGAAAACAAAAAATATGCTACATAACACAAGAAGGGTTTAGTATATGTTAGAAACTGCGATGTTTTAAATCCAACAGTAGGAAGATGATTTGGCCTAGACTGCTAACAAAATGCTAACCCCCCAGACTTTCCACAGAATCAAAAATATCTACTTTATCTAATCAGCCACAAACACCTACATATCAATTATCATCGATTAACGGATGTTAAAATAAAAAAAATATATAAAAACATTGACGAGAGTAGTACCGTAGAGAAGTTTTAACGAAAACACCTCAAAAGTGTAAAAAAACTATAATAACGACTGAACGATATATATATCGGTTAGAAAACTGACGTTGAATCGGATATTATTTGAGGCGATTTCAACGCAATCCGACACCCTGTGGGATGTTGTTTTGATAAAGGGCCTCGTAGGATGATCGGAAATGACAACATTCAACACATCCCACCTCCAGTCCACACCCCATTCAGGGCCTAACTGTAGTACTAAAACCTAGGGCTAAATGTAAGGCCTTGAATGTGTAAAATACAATCCCATCAGGTAAAACGAGGTGGACAATTTTGCTGTTTTATTTTTTGATTTGTATTGTATGGGCCTGACGTTTCTTTGTTGCTAATCGAGCACTTTCTGCGCTAGAGCGGCCGCTCAAAAACCGAAAATCCTTTTATTCCACAAGATCAACAGCAAAAACTGTTTAGTATGTATAAATGAAACTTGCCTAACTTAAAGCCCATTAAATATCTATACCTACCTATCTACGTTCTACGTACCCAAAAAAAAAGAAGAGGAATCAAAGAAATAATAGTTTAATAAATAATTGTTCAAACCGGGTGACACAGATAATGCTCATTAAACAATTTAGCAACAACAATATTTTATTAGTAGGTACAAACAGTAGTAAGACGAAATAATGGTTTTATTCTCATTTTAATTTTATAAATAAGATGTAACACTTGAATAATTTTATTGAATTTCAACCTCAGGACGATTACTAGAATCAAAGTAATCATCTATCTACATATTAATAACATTTAAAAAACTAGATAAAGTTACAAAACCAATATACAACAAGCTTATAGCTTATTTTATATACCTTCTCAAAAATGTTTAGAATCATACCAAGCATATTTACTACCAGATGATTCAAGTAGTACGGAAAAAAAACATCCGTAGTTGGCTTGAAAACATAAGCAGGAACTGGAATACATTATGTCGCTCTATGGCACAGGGACTTTACTATATGAGGTAACGCCATTTGCATGTATTATTATATCGATATGAATAAAATCTCGACGCATAATTTATCGATATTAAAAACGATATGCTAATGAGCGAGGCGTAGGCAATTAGTTATGGATTGTCCGATCGGTGGCGGCCCGAAATAATCGATGATTTAGTTCTTCGCCGATCATTATTCAGGTAAGGCCGTGAATATCTTCCTGCTCGAGGAATAACCAATCGGAGAACAATGTGATAATAGGACCGGGGCATATGTCATGGCGAACCAATGAGGTAACTGGAACATTCTTGAGGCGTGTTTGTCCTTCGCTAACTGTCTACCTTACCTTAGGTGCCTATATATTTTTTCTTCCATCCGGGTTTTTAAATATTCAAATTATATTTTAAAATATGAGCTGATGAGTGGAAGGAACTCCTAAAATTGGGATTCTGATTTCCTGACCCAGAGTTGAGTAAGGGTTCGGGAGACCATACTGTGCACATCCAGTCTCAATGATTGTTTTAGAGAAGCACCGATGCTTACCATTATGTACCATAAGAACCATAGGTTGAGAGGTCACTAAATAATTCATTTTCCCTTTACACTACCCCTATACCCCTTTATATATTAAAAAAACTGTACACACTTCTTCATATTTAAAAAAAAAAACTGTTGCACTACAACCCATGGAGGAATGGTTCAATACATGGTAGATACTTGATTGTTTCTAGGACAGCATTGTGTAAGGAGGTGATTTATCCTAGGTCACGCTCAACCGCCAGATTTCCCTCCCTTATTTTGGGTATTATCCCATACAATCCATTTGAGACTAAATAAACGTCTGCCAGTGAGCGGGTTTTGAACCCAGGACCTTTGGCATGGCAATTTATCGCTCTACAACTGAGCGAC
Organism: Arma custos; assembly: GCA_037127475.1. Taxonomy (NCBI): domain Eukaryota; kingdom Metazoa; phylum Arthropoda; class Insecta; order Hemiptera; family Pentatomidae; genus Arma; species Arma custos. The sequence continues at coordinate 111,732,804 of CM073760.1, forward strand.
TACGTTCCTTGCTCTTTATATGCTATGGTAAAATCCAGGCACATATATTAATTTTTTTTTTAAAGATTTTGATTTTTAGAGTATAGTGAATGTATGAAATTTACGAAAATTCTGATTACCAACAGGTTTCTTGCAGATATAGCATATTTCGATATGCTACTGTAATTAACTAAAAGAAATGTTGACATAAATAATCGATATTTTTTGTCAAGTATGTAAGACCATCAACTAATTTAATGGGGTTTTTAAACATTAATTTATTCAATTGTACAACTGTAACATATACATCTAGTACAATGGCTATATGGATAAATAAATACATGACAGGACATGCAGAGGCACTAACCACTGGCAGCACTCTAATAACATTTCTATAATAGAAGGTCCCGAGGCCATCTTCTCTTCAGACGCCTAGAAGGATTGTCCGAGATGGAATTGGATGCAAGGATGGAAACTAGTGGGTTTGGATGGGCCTGGAGTTTATTATGGAATGATAGGTATCTGGAATAGGCTAAATCAGTAACATATGGAACGTTAAGGTCAATATGGATGCTTTTATTTGTGGATGGTTTAATAAGGAGCATTTAGGATTTTGGATTGCAAGGATTGAATACGAGAGGAGTTCCATGGTTTGGTGGAGCCGCACAGTTCAATTCCATAAGTCCATATAGGTCTTATAACAGTCACATAAATAAGTCTTTTGTAATTGATCTGAAGCTTCGAGCGTTTGTCACTAGTATGTGTTGAAGTAGTCGGGAGCCTCAAGCTGTTTATTGTCTTTCCAGTCTTGGTTGAGGGTTCCAAGTAAGACGTTTGTCTAAATTGAGTCATAGGTAGCGAAGTCAATGGTATACACCCCCTAATCCATAATGAACGGCTATCCCGAGAATAGTTGAACCATTTCGCTAACCTAACCATGGTGAGGTAGACACAATATCTTCTAGATACCTGACTCCAATATAGGATATTCCGCTTGTGGGCGACATTTCGCCAGTGACCTGTGTCCTTCGTCAACAGTCACAGGTCCCGTTCTACCACCCACCCGCCGAATCTGGGTCACAAGATATATGACTCATTCCTGGGTATGGCGCTCAGGTGACAAACTTAAGAACGTAAAATTTAATACCCGAGGGTTCTGAGATCTCGAGTATCAAGTTAGATAATAACTCACAATTATTGGAACAGGATGAGAAATTAGCAGACAATATTATTGATCGCATAATATTATATTATATATCGCATAAACAAATTAATGGCATGCGATTCTCAGTGAGCCAGATATATTCAATAATATTTTAATTTTATTTAAATAGAAGAATATTTGGAAAACCCGAGGAGGGCTCACTTAATCTTTTTATTGTTTATTTATTTACCGTCACATTATGCTACAAAGGCTGACCGGACGATACCATATTGGTCCTAAACTTTGCCTTACCAGGTATAATTAGGATAGGGATGTTGAGTGAGTAACTGACACCGTATAGGCTTCGGACTCCCATTTTACGTCTCTTCCGTTGGACGGCATAACCAAGGAATTTTTCTTCCTTTAAAAGATCTTAGGGCCAGCTGCCGGGCTGCGAAAACGCGATCTTGGGCATAGTAGGCGGTCGTTAAACTAACCAATGCGCTCAATCTGTCCCGTGACCTTTCTCAGGGTTTTTTCAATATCTTTTATAATAAAAAGACTCCACAAATAACATTATCTGCAGCAGCATTCTCAGGTAAACCAGAAATTCGTCTAATTTATTCAATTATTCATTCAAAGAACATGGATGCTTCTTCAATTCAAAGAACAATTCTTAGCTTCTTCTTTGCTATCTTCAGAAACTAAAAATGGTTAAGTACTATATAGGCACAGTGCGGATTACCCTTTAATGAGGGTTTGGAACTTGAAATAGGACTTGGACCATGATCCAAACTATTTAGGCGCTCTTTTGTTCGAACAGGCATCTTTCTTCTATTGTTCGATCAATCATAGACCTCATCTTCTTGTTTACCGAGGACTACTGACCCCAGGACGAAGGAAGAGGGTGACCAGGACAGAGAGGACAGGACAAACCAACTAATTAGCTGGAGAAGAAGACAATGGAGACTTGACAGGTGATTGGAGCCGCTCCAGATCCTCGGGCTCCGTTAGATATTGTCTACTCTCGGCTGTCTTCGGCGGATAATGAGAGCACCCATCGCTAACGGCCGTTCTTCGGGTTTATTTATTTACATTTTATTTTATTAAATACAATTTAGTCTTAGTTATATATTTGATTTCTGAACATATAATAGATGGTAAAAGAGATTTTATTATTTAAAGTTCAATAAATTGTTCTCTTCCGATTGTGAAATTAAATTTATCAAACATGCTCATGCCACCGGAATTCTGTTGAGAATACATAGAAGTTTTTATGTTGAGATTTTTTGTATAAGATAATTTAAAATATAACTCTCCAATCTATGCCCATTAACGGGCCTTCAACATCTTCGGCATGTCCTCTCCTATAGGCCCTCCGGACATCTCTTCATCCTAATAGCCCCACGGACAGTAGAGGCCCGTTGGTCTCCTAAGCGCCAGAGCGAATTGGATATGCACCACCCAAGTCCACTCCTGAGGAAGCCGACCGTAGAAAATAGCGAACTGTTAAGAATTCCCTCCTAATTGAGGAGGAAAATCGGAAATAGCCCTCACACGTACTCCAATCGCTTCCAGGACGTGAGTAATAACATCACAGTTACCTGTCGCGTAGGGGAACGTGTATATAACTGCTTATCTTGTTATAACGATATTTTATAATACTTTAGAAAAAAAAAATCTGTAACACTAAAACTCATGAATAGACTTGGGTTCAGTATGTTATCTCTAGACTGCACTCTTTCTTGGTCAAGGTCTTGTGTGAAGTAAGGTGGCTTGTCTTAGATAACGCCCGACCGCCAGATTTCTCCGTCTAATGTGAGTCACCCACTTTATAGAGGCTGGATGAGCCACAGGAGGGTTCCGGGTCAAAATTTTAAAATGAGAATTACAAACAATATATTTTTTTAAAAATTACAACTCGAAATCTCACAACATGTTTCCACGATTACGAGTTAGTGTTGGTCACTTTAACCACAAAAAAAGGGATAATAGATTGTGTCATTCGTGATTAAGAGAATAGAAGGGGTAGCATCATACAATTTCTATAAAAAAAAAAAGTAATACGAAAAACATTATTAATTTGTTCTATTCTTTGTTGTTTATTATAACTTCACTCTATCAATAAAAAACTATTGTGCCTAAAAAAAAAAAGAAAAAATCAAATCGAATTCAGATCATACCTCATTGTTTTGATGGAAAGTTTTGTCTCATAGTTACGATAAACAAATAGTTAAATTATTGTACACATTAAAAGTACTTTATAATACTAATAGGTAAAAAGTATTATCTCAATATAAAGAAAATTAGATTTTTTTTTTATGGTTCTACTCAAAGGTTAGAAATTGACATTTATATTCGTTCATATTGTGAAATATACATACCTTAGATAATAATACTTATACCAGATATAGAATCGTAAATTCGTTAAAAAAGGTCAAATGGAATCTTAAGATAGGCCAATACAAATCTGTAATAGACTAAATTAAGAAATATTGCTTTGTAACATTCGTACTTTTTTTCAACTAACGGTGAACACCACTAATTATTGAGTCATAATTTAAAAATTTAGCTTTATTCTTTGGACACCATGCATTTAATTTACTAAGAACACTGAGGTATTCGGCTTAAGCAATTTATTTGTAATTTATTAAAACGTCTAAGTTATGGACGTTTAAAAATTAGAATACTTACTTTTAAAAAAGGATAAACAAAATGTAATTAAGAAAAAACAACTAGTAATTACTAATATACTAAATGTGTTATCTTTTATAGTAAAATTATACTGCCAGGAAAAATTTATTCACAATTTAGTTACCACTACTTTTGCATGATGTTACTAATTGATTATTCATGGGGAATATCAAATCCTAGATTAAAGATTAATTTTTTATTTATTTAAATAGTTCAATAAGTAAATATCTTCGATATAAGTAAGAACATATTTCTAATGATTATATCTAATTATAGTTAAAGAAATGTCGTAGGGAATTGGCCCAGTCTTCAGACTGCAATCAGCCACTGGTCCTCCAGGTTGGGCTTAGGGTCAATAACCCAACCCCGTAAAAATATAAATATTTTGAAAACTAATGTCAGCCTCGGAAAATCGGACCGTCTCAACATGGCAAAGACTTCGGCTTTGTGTAACGGACTTAACATTGGATCATAGAGCATCCGGAGTCAATACAGACCAGGTGCCGTCCAAACGGTAGTAAATGAAGTAAAAAGCAAGAATGTTAAGATGGCATGAAGTATGTATCTCGAAGTAATCCGTCAGGACGCGGATAGTTAAAGAAATTACTCTAAAACCGTGAATACCTTCCAATTTAGTTCGTGGAGTGCATATCAGTCAGAGTCAGTGCAGATCTTATCAAATAATCTGCATAGCGAAAGAAACGCCAGATGTTTATATAATTAAAACTGCACTATATACTTTCATACTTTTTTCATAATAATTTAATATTTTATTTATATCTTATACTTTGTTTGATAGAATATAAACAGCCATATAAATATATCTATTATCCTTTCTAGACTGTATTGTAGATTAAGATATATTGTAATTATAAAGTATTTAATTTAAATCAAATAAATAAAGTAAGCTCATTAAATTTCAATAATTATTATTAACTGGAGGTGGGGCACTGAGCGAAAATTCCCCATGCGGTAAATTTTGAACTTTCATTTTTCAATTAATAAAAAAAAACATATTTTTTTTATTCTATTAACATTAATTCGGATAATTAAAGTAGTTTGAGTTTAATTAAGAAATATATCTGTTACTTAAAAACATTAAATTTTGCTCTAATGACAGAAATCCTAGTTTTTTAGTGATTCACAATATCATTATATTTTGATATTTAAAACAGGATTAAATACTTGACTCCTTAGAGAGAAACCTTTAAAAGAATACGTATTTCCTTTGAATTAAATTCTTCTAATTTTGACATGGGAATGGGTTTTTACGACATCACTAAAATATTATTTGATATAACATTTTATAATAACACATATTTGGTCAATGCTCCTTACTGAGTTTTATATTTTATTCAGTGGATTTTTTAAACATTTTATTTCCAAAAAAAAAATAATGATGAAAAGGAAATACAACTTTCGTGTTTTGCTTTTTAAATTTTGAATGACCTTTAGTATCAGGTCTACACACTAAGTTACTTAACAAGAGGTAACTAATCCTGCGAACGGGCGACTATACCAGGTTAGCCCAAGACCTTGGAATTTCGATCATATGACTAGTTCGTGTTGAGAACCCAAAACCTTTGGTGAGAACTCCTGGAGGCACTACCGCGTCGCCAGTCCCTTAAAGAAGTTGAAGGCTAACAGGTCAGGGATACTTCATAGGGCGACAAGAAACCTTTCTCATTTCTACAGAGGGCGACAAGAAACCTTTTTTCATTCTTTAGTTATTAATATGACATGTTGACTTGCTCATGCATTTATGCATATATAAACCTTTATATCTTTTGTCCTAATTGTAAAACACGTTAACTCCATATAAGGTAACATCCAGTTAAAAATCATAAAAACTAGTGTGACGATATCCTATAACCGTAAAACTTTGACGTTTTATTCGGTCAAAAAAAAAGATTTTTTTTTGCCTTCTTTCGTGTAGTAATAAACGTCATTCAACGGGCCTGGTCGAAGTCAAAGAGACCCCATCCTGGTTTGGAGAGCATTAACAGCTTCAGGAGATTGCTCGATTGAAAGGCTTTCTGGAAGGGTGAATAGCCAAAATTATATATCATTATTTAGGGAAAAAGTGCTATGGATGTCTTCAATACTTCTAGTCGGAGAATTTTCTTCTTCAAGATAATGCTCACCTTCACAAATCAAAAGTAAAAATGGACAGACTCGATGAGAGGGGAATCAAGCTGTCGGAATGGCTTTCCTATTTTCCAAACCCAAATCCCATCAAGAACTTTTGGAAATGTCTCTCGGGTGACTTTAGCCCGAAAGGAGTCCATAATTTTGATGCTGATCAGAGAGATGTACAGAAAGCAGCGAGAGTTGTAACTCATAAAAAGCCATATCTTTCGAAAAAAATATCCTACTACCAAGCTGGCAACCTGCGGAATTAAAAAAAAATTCTGAATAATATATATACGAGTAATATTAAAGGTTATTTTATAGCTGAGAGTATGTTGGATCGCTACATCCGGTAGGACGAAGCGGGGAGATGAAGAGGAATCACATGCATTGCTGCTGATAATGAAGATAATGGGTCATCCTAATGAGAATCCTCTAGTGGCCCTTACGAGCTCGCCCATCTCCTCTATACCACGGAGGGCTTGTATCGATCATAAGGAATCCCGGCCTCTTCTTGATACTGAATGTACTATCAGACCCTGAGTAAGTTTAACTCAATAGGATAAACAATCAAATTCAGGTATTAAGTATATGGATGTATACTAAACCATTACTGAATCCAATAGATAAAATGATAGAAATTCAATAAGAAATTATATTTTTTTGTTCTATCTCCTCCAGTTATTTTCAGTTACTTAAAATTACCGACAATAGTTATAACTTACATTAGATAACATTATTCAACAAATTAAAATGAATCTGAAACCATATTACTACATTAATGCTTTATTGTTCATTCAGTATGTCTGTATTGGTTCATTCAGTAGGCAAATATTTTTTAAGAGCTTGACGAAATACTTGAATGTTTGCAAAAACCTGAACTAATTCATATATAAAGAACAAGCCTTCATGGTCATCCATTTATGATTTTCAAGAAGAAAAACGGAATTAAGTGGAGGTTAACAATTAAATATAAGTATTTTAAATTCATATGTTAATGTTAAGTAACTGTTATTGATGAAAGTAACTGGCGAGCATAGAACGAAAAATAGCCCCATTTGGCATTAAAAGTTCTCCTTTTCTTCTTAAGCATTTTTTTTTTAATATTGTCTTCCAAATGTAATGACCGAAAATTGTATTACGTGTTTATGAAGTATAGAAAGTCGACGTGGTAGAATGTGAACAGACATCACCTGTGCCGTATATTGTATATATACCTAAACATTAAAAAACAAAAAGGAGAAAGAAATCTGGGCCAGACGTGGTCATTTAGCCTTGGGATATGGAACAGCTAGGTCATGTGCAAGACCATGTGCGGTGAGGAACCTGTGAAAGTTCCAACATAGTGGCTTATGAGGTCGCGGTTTTACACGAGGAAATTATTGTTATCGTTCCACAATTCCGAGTGTAGGCTCTCATTTCAAAGTCATTTATTTGTGGGCTTTGGAAATTAAAATCAGCGCCGGCCTTGAGCACGCGTACGTCATGCTTATTAATTATTCCCCAGTATCTTATTTAAAACGATTCCGTCATGTCAGAGGGACAAATTGGTCTCTCCGCCTCGTGGAATATGCGTGTGGGCAAGGTAGGGAAGCGGGTCCGGGATGTGTCCGGATTCCAGAGGGACAGCCCAATGCCACGAGGATTACGACATCTGGGATCATCGGATGACGCTGGCACCTTCTGGCGTGGCAGGCGTCCAGAGCTGTCATGTGTCAGGTGTAAACGGTGGTAACACCTGAGGACTATCTCCCAGCTCAAAACCGATCGTTCTGTAATCGGCCGTGACTGCCTTCTCATGTAGATTTCGACACTGTAATATACAATATAACGAACTTAATGACACCAGCTACCGACCTTGGGAAACGCTACACTTACCGACCGCATTGAGACTTGACCAGAATCTCGACTGCTTGACCTTATCCTTGGCTTTGGAAAGTCATTTCCTTTTGTAATGTTGATAGTTCTATTGAGGGCTTCCATCAAATATATCTTATTTATTCGTATAGCAGACTTCCGAATATTGCTCAGAACTGCATATTATGCAACCAGCCACGAGGCCACAGAGATAGGAAGATTACCCACAGGTTTAATTAATATGGTTATTAAATTTTATAAAACGAAAAACATTCATCAGTCTTCATACCCTTCATCCCAACTTCCGGAAACACGAAAAAAGCGTTGAGCTCTAGTAATTTTTCCGAAACAGCTTTTTGAGCTAGCTGGAGTTTTTTTAAAGTAAAATTTTCTATTAATTAATTTTTTCTGTAAATTTTTTAAACAAAAGTTAAAATGGAGATATCTAAGTACTTTGGCAGAAGTTGCTACAATTATATTTTATATTAGTATCAAAAGTGGCTCCAGATTACAAATTTTAATATGAATACGGTGGAGAGTTTAGACAGGACTGTGGTAGAAAATTCTGTATTATATAATACATTCTCCTCTTATTACATTCTACATATAATATATACATATGTTTTAGAATTTAGTAATTTTATCTTATTACATTTTACTTACGTACTGCTTACTTTGCTGCCTAAAGGCATAGGATATGAAGTGTTCACTTAGCCCCGTAAGATAACCAAAAGCAAATCGAATCAACACTACAATGAACGATCAGTCACAGCCCATTCAGTTGAGCTACTGTTCATGACAGCCAATAACTGTAGCTCCAATCAACAAGAGACAATGATGAAGCAAGTACTATTCTATTAGGAATAATAAGGAATAAACCTTTTGTTATTCATTCTGCCACTGTATAAATAGGTCACGCCCGGCAAATCACAATTACAACTCTAGTCGTCTGGTTTCGCTTTAATCCGACTTATACAAATATGTTCAGGTAGTACTGATTTGTATTCGCTATTTGTATTTTATTTATTAATTAGTTTAATAGAGTTTGTTTGTCATAAATTGTAACACCTCATTTTGTCTTCTATATTTAGCAGAATAGAGGAGATAAAAAACAATGTTTGAAGGTGCATAATTCCTTGGGATCAATACAAGATATATTTCACTATGTTTTATTATAAACATTTTTATATTATAAATTTAGATAGTTAATTTCTTTGAAAGAAACCTATGAAAATTCTTTCCTTCTCTCTAAGCCTTTTGCCATCAGATTTGACTTGATTAAGTAATGACTCAGGTCATGATTGCCACTGATATTGAATCTAGGGATGGCACACCTGTCATAACCGTACAATGTTCATCATGAAAAACGGCATTCCAGTATGAAATTAAAAAGTCAACCACTGCGACCCATGAAGGGGTGCAGTACATGGTAGAGACTATGCCGATTCTAGGGCGATTGTGTAGGATGGCGGTTCGTCCGAGATCCCGCTCAACCGCCATGTTTCACCCTTATTTTGGGTACTGAGCCACTCCGCTCCCCTATTCATGCCCATAATTAATACTAATTATAACAATAAAATATTTATTTGACACATATATTTTATGTATTCTCTCCTTTTGGCTACATTCCTTTAGGGATTTACATGTAAATTTGAGAGGAAAAATTTACCATTTTAGGCACTCTTAGCTAACTTGATATCCCTAAAGAAGATTCCTGCTCCAGAGGTGTTTCAGTCCACTTATAGTGGTAATAAGACTGTCAGTAATGTTTGTACCAGTAACTTTGGGTGTCCAACTTGTGAGTTATGAAGTTTTTGTTGTGTTTAATCCAGGGGTCTTAAGTCCACGTCTCTGTGTTTGTGATTTATTAATTACTTCGAAGGGACGGTCTATGAAACAAGCAAGGAATTTCGAGTGAAAAATTTGAATAGTCTGCTTGTGGGATTTTTCTTGTTAGCTAAATACATATATCGAATATAAACTAGGCCCAAAGACGCCAGAGTATATATTGACAATGCGGATAAATATATTAACAAGGTTTCACTTCTTGAACATTTATATACATACATGTAACCAATGCGGTTGAATAATTTAATAAAGTACTCTACTCACGCTGGCCACTACAGTGATGAGATATCTCTGAGTCTTCTCGTAGTCCAAAGGCCTGATGACGGTGACCTGGCCCTGGTGCGGGAGGCTGATGGCGAAGTGCTGGGAGCCGTCGGCCACGGTGAGCCTCTCCTCGGCGCCCCCTGCTGACCCCTGCACCACCCTGTACTCCACTAGCCCGTTCGCTCCGGCGTCTGGGTCCGTAGCCTTCAGCCCGGTGAAGATGGTCGTACCAACAGGGCTCAGCTGTAAAGCAAAACAGTGTCATCAGTCTAAGAAAAGTAATTGCACCAATAAGTTCTGATATATTTACGAAATAAGATTATAATATTATAGAAGATCAAACGCTCAAATATACATAAGAGAACTGTTGACATTAAGGAAACAATTACGACCAAATAGCCTCAGATCTCAAAATTAAAAACACGAAACTTTTTCCAGGCTGAATTATGAAGCAAAGAAAAAGTAAATTTTCTTGTTATTGTAATTTTTTAATCTATTCCTGAAAAGAGAATTTGACAGCCAACTCTTTAATGAAATTTGTATAACCAGTTGTTCTTGGTGGATCGGAATTCGCCAGATCTATGTCGTTTGCAACTAATCAATTTTTAATAGCCTCGTGAAGAATACTATTCGTCGATACATCAGCATGTTATCAATACAAGGGCTCAACATATACAATGCAATTACTGCGGTGAATAGAAGCTTCCGATATCGAGATCCCATTAATTAGGATTTCGAAATTAATTATTTAACGAGACGACGGCTGAACTATTCCTTCCCCAATTGGTTCGCTTTGCATATTCAACAGGTCCTCATCCCAAGCGGGGGTCATTTGTATCCCGATGGCTCGGGTTCGATTCCGGCCGTCGGCGTTTCAGTTTCATTACCTCAGCCGCTGTCGAGAACTATCGTGGAACGATCTCCGCCTAATTATGTTAATGTATGGAGATGCGTGTAATGAGAGGGAGAGGAGGTAGCGGAGGGTCTATTAGGGGATTGCTCTTCGGCAGGATTCCTTAGGGTGTCCTCCGCGGCTACAAAAATCTATTAATTTGGTTTAATTCCGGAAAAGAACAAAGAGGATGGTAGGTAATTATTTATTATAGTAAAGGAAAACGGCAGTTTCCATAGCAACTATCATTAGATTTAAGGTTACTTTACTTGCCTTATAATAATTCTCCAACCATCCAAAAGTAAAAAAAAAATTATATACTTCTTCTTTTTGAAATGAAAATGTAATGATAAGATCCTCTTTTCCAATAATCTTCCATCCCATTCAAAGGTATACCCATTCACTACCTGTTACGTGTTTACAATGTGCTGTGCTTCTATTGTCAATGCCTGGGATTGGGAGACGGACTAAATCAAATGAAATTATTAATTCTGTTATTAGACGTGAATTGCGGGAACTGTTGGCTGGCGAGACCCTAATTGGGCTCACCCAGCGTTAATAGCTTAGATATACTTAAATCAGGGAAGATCTCGGCATATATATATATATATGTATATATATATATATATATATATATACTTTCATTTATATTAATTTTTGCGGATAAATTATTGGTTTCGAAAAAGTACCGTCCTTACCGAGCACTGAACTCAATGACCTAGTGTAGGAAGGGGTGTAGTGGTGGATTGTTGGTTTTTAATTAATAATCAAACAAAGCTACTTCATCTGATTAGTTAAAATTCAGATGAAATGTGTTAAATAAATTCCCCGCCTACTGAAATAACAAAAAAAAAAAAAAAGGATTCACCAGATAATGTAGATTTCTACAGATACTTTAATGAGAGAAACGTTCTGAGGTAGCGGGGGTCAAGTAGTAATTTACGTAATGTCTTCAGCGTAATAACACTTAAAACTTTCTAGTGACATAAAACTAGCATTAGGACAACAGGAATCACCGAAGGTGACAAACTATCCCCAAGGGTCACCTGTGGAGTAGGCTTCGCCGCCCGGCAGGTGGATTTAAAAAATCCGATGTTGTACCATCCCTCTGAAAGGATGTAAAAAGGTGGTCCCGAGCCTGTGCTAGGTCAGGTACTCGTTAAACATCTCAATCCTAATTATACCTGAATAGGCAAACTTTATGACCTACTGTAACATCGTCCGATTATCACAAGCAGTATGAAGTGACGTTAAAAGAAACCAACAACTATCTCCCCAAACATATCCAAATGTTTCAGAACACAAGATAGTACACTTAATTCCATTCAACTAAAAGCGCTATTGAGAAGAAAATTGGCACATACATAGTTTTTCTATGTTGTCTACAATTTACAAAGACCACTCAACTAATAAAGTGTTATAATTTTGAGCTTTTTCTATTGAAAACCGTTAAAAATATAGTTATAATAAATAAGACAATAAGGACCTGCCCATCTTTGATTTTAATGATTCTATACTACTTTACCACCGATAATTTTAATTTCTTCCGCTGAAGTTATGTTTCTTTGTTTAAGAAAAACATGTAGGCTCTTAAATAATATATTAATTAATTTAATTTTAAATATGAAGAGACGATTATAACACAGTTTATGGGAAAGTATTTCATAGATTGAGACTATAGATTATCACCATCCAATACTATGATGCGTCTTTTTTAGATGGGTTTTTCTATTTATGATTTAATTATTCTTGACATTGGTAATAACTTTCGGAGAGAGCACAGGATAAGAATTCGGTTCCTGGCCAAATTTCTGATGCCTATATATCAGACCTCAATGCCATTTCGGAACTGGACTAACTCTTCGAAATTCGTAGAGTAATATATCAAAGGCAGCGCGGCACACTGGCGAACTAGAAGCCGTAGATCACCTGAACTATATATCTCCTCTGTGTGATCTACGCCCGTTCCTTCGTCGATAATTGACGGCTTCCAATCGGCTTTTTCTCTTCCGGCGGAGCTTATGAAACCTAATCTGTTAACGGTTAGTTATACATTCCATAAATCAATAGCATGCTATTCGGAAACTTCAGCGACTACCTTTTTTATTTACGTACAGATTTAAATAAGTAAAAATTATGTGTTCATGACGAATTGAACAATGAAGATAATTAAAAAAAGTTCGCTCGGCCATGACTGATTGTGAGAAAGAAATCCACAATTTTATGGACTTAATTCTGAATATACTATTTATTGTAATTCATTATAGTACTAAAGTAGGGATATCAGGTTGCTGTATATGTAGGGTGATCATAATTGTACATAAGGTAATAAAGTTTCTGGGCTTAGTAAAGAACGAATTCCTAAAAAGCTAAGCACTGTGCCAAATGGAGAGCGTCTGAGAGGTAGACCGAGATGTTGGTGGGAAGATTGTGCAAAAGGTGATTCGGCGGATTTGGGTTTGGGCAGTGGTCCGTGGACGGAAGTTTGTAAGCTGAGATTGGTAGTATCGCCATCAAGCCTTCGGCTTCGCTAAGCCTAATTATTATTATTATATGAATTATATTGTTGATTTTGACCCGTTTTGTGATAATTATTTTTATGGAAAAACGACTTGGATAATGGAATGATTGGACTATTAAATCGCTGGTTTAGATGTAATGGAAATCCACCTGCCAACAAATTGCAGTGATCCTGAAAGTATTTAGTTGTGCAACAGACAACCCCGGCGGTACTTAGCAGGTGTATCTGTCGTTAGAGACTTGCATAAGGTGTGAACACAGCCGTTAGCTCCGGCACGATCTGTTCCTCCACTAGGGGAAGAGAATGGCTCTACAAGACAGGACCTGTGTTCTCTTTCAACACGACAGAAAGCCATACCATGTTAACAGGCACCTCTGCCAGACCTTGCAAGTTACTTCTTCAATGGGGATGGTTAACTCCATGCGCCATGTTTTCATGACTTTGTTTCATACTAAATGTAAAATTATGGATTACATTATACGTTTTCAAAATTTCAAAACCGTATAGTGAGACGTATAGTAAGGCACACCTCTCTACAAAAGACGAAATCAGACATAATACTCTCGGACGAGACTCTCGGACTCCCGACGGTAACGCACTTCATCACACGGAGGCATATCAAGTTCTTTGATAGCCTCCAACACTGAACGAACCCACTATTCTACGCACTTACACCGACAGAACGACCTCAGCGATGGCAAACTCATGTACAGACACTCAACATGGACTGAGTAAACTACTAACTAACTCCAATCAGACAGAACTAGTGAGCCCCATCACTAGAACTCCACTCCTACCATCTAATAAATCAAGAAAATCCTATTCACATTTTCACATTTCCCCTCTTAAAATGCACCTGCTGCAGTAAAAGAGATGCTTTCTCTCCCTAATATTTATCTATATATAAAATTAATATTATATAAAAGCCAAGGGGCTAGGAAAAACAAACAAACATTATACGTAGTTTTACTTAATGAGCTAAAACGTTACATTGTTTGATCATCATTCTTCAATTCAACAATCATCATTCAACAATGTAGCAGGTGTTAATTAAAATGCAAATGACAGTAATGTCGATACTCGTCAAATGTGAAAGGAACTGATGGTTGTACCAAAAATTTAGGTTTACCAACCTTTGGGTTTAGAACAATTGAAATCAAATTGGTGGTATGAGGTCTAAATTCTTAACTTATTAAATGATCAATTTAAGCTATACTAAATGGTTAGTTTTTACGAGACAGGAGGAACGGTAAATGGAAAAGCCAGTAAAAAATATTCCGGTATTTCGGACAACACGAGGAGTAAAATTCCATCAAATTAAGGGATATATTTTAAATGTTGTGTACTTTGATACTGGCGATATAAATAATTGATATTTTATAGCAAACGGGTGACAATATAAATTATTAATATAAATTTCCCTCGTAATTCAGTAACCACTTATTATTTATAAACACAAAATAGAACATTATGTAAAAACATGAATAAAAACTAGTAATATTACGTAAGACTAGAAATTGTGAGCGGCGACGAATAAAGACATTAACACTGTGGTTCTATGAGGGCGAAAAAACTTTAATAGAACTAACAACCTCAGCGGATATTGGCGAAAGTTTTCTCTAATAGCTGAGTTGTTCTAGCAAGTCTAGTTCAGGTAGTTCTTCTAGGGCGTGTCCGTCTCAGGATGTCTTGGTGCTCCCCTCGAAGTTGAAGTCATCCACTTCCTTATTTGGAGGTGTTAAAAATACCTCTACTTTTCGAAAATGAAAAGCTAATGTCGCAAACATAAAGTAATTTCAGAATCATATCGGTCTTGCAAAGAGACGATTTGACTGAGATGATGTTCAACAGCCAAGTATTACCTCCAGTTTAGATACCATATTAATAGAGGCTGGGTGAGCCTCTGTAAGGTCTGCAGATCCCTCAAAGCCAATTCACAACTGTTAAAAGAAAAAATAATTTATATGCCTTAACCGGTCCCCAACGCTCTGAGCTCAGTTAATCCAAAACCATACCTACTGATCTTTTCAGTTTCAAATAGTTTGATACGTAAAAGTTTTATGTGATAATGCAAAATCCCTATCTCACCCCTTAAGGGCAGTTAAACTAGTTGTATATTTAATCGTTCATACTTACCGATTTAGGTCAGAGTTGGGCGTATTCGTATTCGCGATAATACGAATATCACTCAAAGCAACCCCACCTGCGAATAAGAATACGAATATTCGTATTCGCATATAGGAATACGAATATATTTGTATTCGCAAATGTAAATACAGATATTCATATAGTCAGACGTATAAATACGAATATTAGAGTGTTCGCAGAAAATTATGTGAATATTCGCGTATCCACAGAGAAAATTTGCGAATACGAATATCACCCAAAGCACCCCCACCTGCGAATAAGAATACTAATATTCGTATTCGCATATGGGAATACGAATATATTTGTATTCGCAAATGTAAATACGAATATTCGTGTATTCGCACAAAAGTATGCGAATATTCGCGCATTCACAGAGAAAATTCGCGAATACGAATACGAATACACCCAATTCTGACTTAGGTAAATTAAAACAATGGCCCACAAGCCTAATAACTTTAAGGGGATCCGTTCATTATCAAGCCTGACAACTCTACAAACCCATCTCACTATTCGCGAAGCCTTCACTTGGGTTATTCCAGTGTTAAAACAGTGGGTGCGGTGTGTTAACTCCTAAAATTCCAATAAATGTTTCCTACACATTCTCCACAGATTAACGTTACTTCTTTACTTACAGATAGATGGAAGTGATATCTCTATAATCACAACCCACATGAAGTCATAAGTTGATAATATATAATATTTCAGAAAACATTGATGAAAGTAATAATTCTGAATTATTCCAAAAAATCAACTTAAATATTATTGAGTACTCCTTGGAGTTTACTTCGAGTTAAACTGTAGTTATTTTGTTGAGTAATATCTGTATGTAAATATATGACGGGAGAAATGCTGTAGGTTAGAAAAAATTGGGTGGACACATGCACACATAGCGCTTACCATAAACTCTTAACAAAACTCTAATCACTGGGATATCTTGCCCCAGGCTAACTGTCCTTGATGACAACGACACGATTCTTTTAAATTTTCCAATAAATATTCAAATAAACCTCTCGAGTCGATTTATATTCCATGATCCACTGTCCACTTCCATCTACTCTAGATCCATGACTTCGGATACTGATTCCTCAAGTTGGTGTAAATCTGACGTATCTGCGTTGTCGAACGGACATTTTCATTACCTCCTTTCCACGCAATTAAACTTCGCAACGAGTCGAGGTTTGAGTTGGAGATATTATTAAATAAATGGGAGATCTGACATTAATTTATACTTGATATTTTTCGTGAAATAACTCATAGAAATATCAAAATGCAACAGACGTTTGTCAATTATAAATATTTAATTCAACGTTGTGAGGAAAATCGCGATTTGAAACAGTTTGTTTCAAAGTAAAAGATATAATACCATGATTATGTGCTACTTCAAAACTTACTAGTACTATCCTCTTACTACGTATTTATTTATTTTATAAGTTCTGTGGATACTTTATCGGTACTGTATGTAAATGTGTGCCACCAATTTTGCAACACGAAAGTTATTTAGCCAGTATCAAACTAAATTCTCACGTTTTTATAGGGATCAACATTATAGAAACATGGATGAATTCTATAAATAATTTGTAATTACTTATTACCAAAAGATTCGGAAAAGGACCAGCGTCCTACTAATGTGTCTATTAACCCCCTCCTCCCCCCCAATTTTATGTTATCGTTCGGCACATATTACGTCCAAATTTCGATCCAAAGAGGAAACTCAGGAGCTGAAAGTAATCAAATATAGCGGAGATATATACATATGTGTAAGTATATACATTTCCACTGCGTATACAATATTTAATATAAAAAACCCTCGGTGGGATTATTCCAATGTTTGTCAAAAGCTTATTTTTTGGGGGGGAGATGGGTCGGAAAATAAAACTAAACGGGCTGTAAAACAAATTTCTATAAAACGGTGTAAATATGATAATTAAAGATGAAAATAAACTTGAAAATTTACATTTAAAAGAGAGGAGATAAAATTTACTAAGAATTATAATTTACTATAAGCCCATGGAATTCTGAGCAATTATGTGATAATTACATGCAATTAATCAAAGAATGTAAGCGACTTCAGTCTATCACTATTCTCACGCACATCAACTAATTATCGATTTAAACTTTTTGGTTTTAATCGGATTACCAATGATTTAGTTGTATACTCTTTTTAACAGTTCTTAATACTAAAGAATTCTCTTCTTAGGAACCTCAAATAAATATTTAAAGCTCGTTACGAGTTTTGAGGAAATGAGTTTGGACACGGTTACCTCACCGCGGAGGCCAACCTGGGAATACAGAACTAAGGTTGAGGTAACCTTTCATAAGAGAAGACGCCACGGCAAATGGAAGATGAGCCTGACATTTAGTAAATACATGCTAATGGCTCCCTACAGCTTTCTCTCCTATCTATGGCTAAAAAATATTATACAAATGATCATATTTCACAACATTTCCTGTTATGCTAGATAAGATTTATTAGTTGTTTTTTTTATCATAACGGCAATTCTGACGACACCCAATGCATTAATAACGATCCGATTTAGGCTCAATAATTTATTTTTAGGTGACAAAATATTATGAATGAATTATTATATTTCATATTACTCAAATCTTTATAGATAATATCAGTAAAACTTTAGAAACCTGGATTCTGATTGAAGCGTTGGCGTTGGTAGTAATTAATCATAACAAAGGTTCAGAAAGAAGAATAGGTAAAAACTGGGGGTGTGTAAAGTTCTATGAACGGTTGGAGTCAGCATTTTTAACTTTGAATATTCATTTTCAGTTGTCAAAACAGTTCTTTTGCCTCTCATGTAAAATTTGATTATCCAATGTTGTGAGCTACACAACCTGTACAAACGTTCATAGTATACAGTTCGCCACAGTTATCCTAAAAGCTTCTTTTATCCTAAAAAAGTTATCCTGAAAAGTTCTGTCCAGATATACCTAATACCGAATTGTTTGTTTTCGTCGTTAAAGTCGAAACTAAATCTGGAAGATGCGAACATTCAAATATAAGCTGAACAAATTGTAAAAATATTGCAAACACTTTTAATCAAATAGTGAGAAAATTACTAATTAGTAGGGAACTAATAATAGAACTTTTAACTTCTCTTTCCTATTATATTTTATATTATATTTGTTTTATTATTATACTTACTTCTTAGAGTCTTAGGTTTGTGCCTATTAGGTTTTATTTTATGTATATTCTTAAGATATACTTATAAAATTGTAGCTTTCAGAATTATCATAGACTGGACCTGGAGTGTGATAATGAGAACTTACTAAATAAAATAAATAATTTTTTTTCCATCGTATAGGCCAGAGTCGGCTATAAACATTCAATAATTCATTTGAAAACTAATTTTGAGTAGCCGATTCTTTTATTTAGGGTTATAGACATATCCCTATCCATATATCATAACGATTTAATTCTTGAGTTGTAAAATTAATATAAGTGCTTTAGTTGAAATAATTAAACTTATTTTGCCCGACGAGGTAACATATGTATATGTACATATATATTCTATTAGTACCTCAGAAGAAACCAAATGGAATTTTCAAAAATTAACTTTTTCATATTTTTCGCTATTTTAGTCAAACAATTTTACTTTTTAAACGATTACACTTTAGGTTCAGAACTTTTAAAACAGCTAAGTGTCGTTTGAGGCTAACTTGCTGGACTGAATTAGCGACGAGAAATGTGAAAAATATTTTTTTTAAACGCCTCATACGAAGTCTTGGAAGTTTATTTAACATTTATACAACGTGAAGTTGCAGGAATTTTAGTCTAATCTTAATTATCACTGGAGTCGCTCGGCGTCTTAATTTTTTCTGTTTCACTCGACATTGCAGTTAAATCAGAGGAATCAGTCACTTTTGAATATTCTCTGCCTACCTTTTAGCCTGCCACTGTTTCATTTTTTCCAATCATTCTTTCTAATATTAAACGAAAATAATTGCGATAAATTACAAATATTAAATAAATTTTATTACATATAAACATCACTACTACCACTCTAATGATAAGTGATATGAGAAGACCTCCATGCTCCTATGATGATATCTCACCCTACTTACTACAAACTATCCATACCATATAATTTCCATCTTATCTCAAGTTCTGATATTTAGTTTGTCTATATTATTTATTTTTTTGTAAAAATAATTTTATCTAAGGTAATCGCTGGGAGGCGGATGCGGCTTACAATAGACACTTATCTTTTTTGCAGACCCCGAGGGCCCAGCTAGTTCCCTATATTATTAAACTTAATATTACTGATATTTCACTGGCTCTGGGAATATTTCACTTTTTTTCTCCGCAAACTTGTTCTACAAACCGAGCTATGTAACATGTAAGAGCTCTGCTAAACCGCCGATCTCGGACCCCAACTCTCCTCGAAGCCACAATTATATCCTAGATCCAAGGGAGAGAGCTCTAGAAAATACATTGAGTTCGACCTCAGGAGAATATAGGATTCGATTTCTCTCGGATGTATTAAGGCATCCTGTAGAATACAGCCAACTAGGTATGAGGAGCTTCTGATGGTACCAGCATCCCGCGCCTCATTTGTGGTCCCCAACAACTACAAATCTTATCCGATACTCACGTGTAATATAAAAAATCCTCTTACAGCATTATAATACAGGGGAAAATAAAGAACAGAAACTTTCTTTGTGATTTTTTAAAATAAGCAGAATTAAGCAGATTTAGCAAGATAGAAATTTCGTCTTACAAGATTGCTTTAAGAAAGCGAATTTCTAATTTACTATTTCTTTACTAACAAATTTGGAATCAATTGCCGCTTTTTTATATTCAACAATAACTTCTTTAATAAAAAAAAATCGAAAATTTGAAGCTGTAGATATATAAAGGTAATGTAAGTTGCATATTACATAGATAGATGTGATGTGATGGGAATCGATATATTGATTGAAAATACAAGAAATTGAATGATACACAGGCAAGTAGAGAAACTATCCACTGGTAGTCCACAGAAAATATCACAAATTTAACTAACGAAAATCACGAGACTATTTCTTTTTCAGACACCTCGGAGAATGGTCAGGAATTGAAGAGGTTACTATGTTTGAAATTAGTGGGTTTGAGTAGGAATAAAGTTTGCCATGAAAGGATTGATATCGGAATGGGTCCAGATCAACAACAAATGAGACATTCAGGTATTGGGATTTTTAAGACGGATTGGATACGAGAGGAATGCTGATTAAAGCATTTGTCTAGTAAGTCTTGAAGTACCTGAAATGACCAACAGTTTCTTGTCGATTTAAAATACCAAATTTAATCTTAATTTTTTTATTTCAAGAGAAAATAATGTTTCAATAATGAATTATTTGCTCAATGCTTTTTAAGAATCATAAAAATAATTATTTTGTACAATCACAATCAATATGATCTAATTATTGTAGACGATGAGTTCACTGGGAGAATTTTGCGATAGACATTAATGGTAACAAACTGTCAAATCTGAGATTCACCGATGATGTACTTCTCATTTCACACTCACCATCTGAACTGAAGAAAATGCTAGAAGAGCTAGTCCTAGTAGGAAATGAGGCTGGGGTGGAGATAAATTTTAACAAATCAGTCTTGATGACAAATGCCGAAGAAGAAGAAATATTTCTCGGTACCAGCAAACTCCAATGGGTTAAAGAAACAATCTATCTAGGGCTACTCATATAATTTGCAGATAAATCCAAGAAAGAGGTGAATAGAAGGATTAAAATAGGATGGTCCAAATTTTGGTCACACAAAAATATTTTTAAAAGCAACATGGCCATACATCACAAGAGAAAATGATTTTTCTTTTTTGATGTATGGTCAGTTTTTGATGCTTGCATCATTCCCTCTTTAACTTATGGATGCCAAACTTGGAGCCTAAATATTGATATATCTAAATCCTTAGCAATCACTCAGCGTGCAATGGAGCGAAGTATGTTAAGGAAAAGTAGAAGGGAGAAAATAAAGAAGACAGAACCACGGAAGCTGACTGGTACACGCGATATTCTCAAGACAGTATCTGATCTTAAATGGCAGTGGGCTGGAGACATTGCAAGAATGGCATCAACACATTGGGCTAAGGCAACAACGGATTGGTATCCAATACGCCGCACTAGGAGAAGAGGGAGACCAGCTACGAGATGGCGGGACGACATACAAAACTTCATAGGAGTATTATGGCACCGTTCTGCTTGGAACAGACGTAGCTGGGGTAAATTGGGAGAGGCTTATGCCCAAAGAAGGGCCTTTTTTTCTTTTTAAATAACCTTGTAAATATAAAGACTATGTAAAAATTGTACATAGAGGAAAGAGGAAAAAAATAAAGCTTATTATTATTATTATTAAGTTTACGAAATAAAGTCGTAAAGTCTGATGGTCGTTAATTTATTCATAAATGCTGAATTGATTTCTCCTAAAGGAGTAAACTGAAAAGGCTTAGATAGGAGATAGAGCATTTAGTACAGGCCAGGGGAACTCCTGGAGCCATAAAAAGACCAGCGATCAGCTGAGGATTCTCCAGAAGATGTCTCAATATTTCCAAAGTGGACCCCCTAACTCACTGGCTTCATTAAAGTCACTCAGTTTTACGACCAAAGAAAGGGGAATTTAAATTCAAAGATCCTCCCCCCCCCCAGGCAGATCACCCATTAACGATTTTTCTCTTCTTCGAGCTTTATGTTCCGGTTCTTGTCTTCTTGCCTTCTTCACCGCAGGGCTTCGAATCCCGTCATAAAAATATCGGTTTACTACTGATCATGGCGATTCCTGGACATGCGCATTTTACTGCCTGTTCCGGATATAAAAGAAAACAGTAGAGATAAAATTCACTAACAACGACGATAATTTAGTGATAAAATATTTTAATCAATGCAAGACATTGTTTTTTTTATTGGAACGTGTCATTAACAACGGATAGTATGCAGATGAGTGTTTTAGTATATAAATAATTAACAGCATACTTATAAATTAATACAATTAATTTAAGATATGACAAACAACTATATCAGTCAGTATCCCTAACCAAGAAAACAAATTTAAAAGAAGAATGATTAGATAGTAACCTTGAAAAGAATCTCTAATAATTTCTATCTGAGTGTGCCAGGAATAGTAATAAAAAAATGTTTCTGGAGTTACATAAGCGGATTGTAATAAACGAAGTTTTTACAAAAAAACATACATGTTTATTTGTTTTTCAGATACCAGAGATCAATATAAAACTCAAAAAGAGATAAAAATAATTATAACAAAAATAATGCAATGCAATTGGAAAGATCAAAAACACAAAGAGTCATGTCTCCGATATACTGGGAAATAACTAAACTATCAACATATCTCCAATTCAGGAATCATCAGGACATAATCCGCAAAATTCACATAGATGAGGATTTAAAATAGTATATTTATCAGATTAACATGCCAGCTGTATCAAGCAATAGCAGCATTACTTCAAGACGTTCAATCAAATACTGAAATTTCAATTCCAATCCAACAAATGTCCGGATGATGACTGAATTGACGAAACGTTCAATAATTATTTTACGATAATTTTAGAAGCTTTGTCAATTGTACTTAGGATATTGGATTTTATTCATATTGACCATTGATAGAAAAGAATATGATGACTCACCTCTGAAACTGATACTTGGTAGGGGGTGTTCTGGAAGACTGGAGGGTTGTCGTTGATGTCGGAAACCCTGACGATGACGGGTATCGTCCGCTTCTTGTTGGTGCCCCTCACCGTACAGGTCACCTGTAAAAGGAGAAGGAAAGTGAAACATGAGTACAGGATGTCCGCCAACCCTCTTCTTCTAATCCTATCGCTTTCCTTCTCTCATCTACTTCCTAGTTTCTATTCTTACTATTTAATTCATTATCATTCTTATCATAGGTAATAACTGTGAATTTGATACAGCAATCTGGCCTACGTATATAGATAAATCGTAATTAATTAGAACAAAACAGATGACTTTTTTTCTTACTCTAAACTTAAAATTTACGACCAATGCGCAACCCATACAAATATTTGACTTATAACCTTGTATTTACAGATTATTATCAAAGTTATTACAATTAAAAATTAAAAAAGAATATCCTTTCTTCGTAATTATTATTATTATTATGCTCATCTATTTTTTCACGCATTTGCGGGTTCAAAATCGAGATGGGGGACAAGTCCATCTGCAGGACAAAGCCATCTGTAGTTATTTAATTTTTATTTGAATTTTTTTAACAATAATTTAAATTATTATTATTTAATTTTCATTTGCACCTACGCAATTGCGCATCCAGCAAATTTGACCGAAGTGTCTTTCTCTTCGCTTTTCTACATGATCATCGAGTTATTTTGAAAAAAAAAATATCAATTGTTGAGTCGGTCTCTTGGCCAATGTCTTTTTAATCTTTTCCTATCAAGTCCAGGTAACAGGGAGTAGGAAAGTGGAAGAACGAGTGGGTTTGGGTGATATTGTCTGATGAGTGGAATGTTATGTATTTGTTATGTATGGGATGTTATGTATTGATTTTATAGTGGGAATGTTCATGTCGATGTGTATATTGGATATTGGATATTGGAGATTCATGGAAAATAAATATTTCTTTATATCCATGGTAAATAATTATCAGGAAGTTATAGAAATTTATTGGACTAGTTCACTTTTCTCTTATTCAGAATGTAATCAATTAAATACAGAATCTTGATTTTGTACAGTCTTAATTACTTATATGTGTATATTGTGATTCGAAATGTACCTTCGTGATTAAAAAAAAATACTAAAAACATCTGACTCTCGATAACACATATAAGTAATTAAGACTGTACAAAATCAAGATTTAATTGATTGCATTCTGAATAAAAGAAAAGTGAACTAGTCCAATAAATTTCTATAACTTCCTGATAATTATTTACCATGGATATAAAGAAATATTTATTTTCCATGAATCTCCTCAGGCAATATTGAGATAATAATCCCAGGAAATTGTAGTCATCAGTTAATGTCAAATTAATATCAATGAAAAATAAACTGTATACCTGGAAGACTATATGCGACAGGTTGTCCACGTCCCTGTCCAATGGCTGCAGGAGCTGCAGTTTCCTCCCGTTGAGAATGAAGAGAGGGTTTCCTTTAGGGAAGACAAGTTCCAGCTGGACTTCGGTAAAAGGGTCGCCACGGATCGGCAATTCCAGGGGAGTCGTTTCTTGAGAGATTTCTGGAACAATCGGAAACACCAGTTACATAATCATACTTGATAAAATCTTTATTTAGAAACATTAAACAGAGAGAAAGAGCTCTTCAAAATTTTTGTTTTGTGGTGAAGGAATAGACACAATTTCATTAATTAAAAAACTTAAGGAAAGGTACCACTTAATACATATTCTAAAATAATAATCTAACCTAATATGGTTTATATGATAATGATTATTTGTATAATTGAGACAATATTTGAGAATTAAAAAAATTACTAAAAAAACAGAACAATTATATTTTATTTTTCCTGCTTTTTATTGAATGTTTATTATGCCGAAGTCTGAAAATCGGAATTAATCATCGGAATAATTCGGAACTCCTTAAAGAATCATCTCCTTGGAAGAATCATCCTTGGAAAAAAAATAATAAGAATCATACTCATAAATTTTCATCACTCATGGCATTTGGTTCCACCATTGTTATTCTATGATGGCACATGGTACATGGTACCAAGCCACCTGACCCTAATGCCTACCGACTTCTTGGACAACATCAATCACTAAAGCCTTCGCAATCTTAATCGTATCTCCTCCCCGTGGGAATCTTATTAACGGTTGCTGCAATAATGATTCATTATTTATCCTCTAGAAATTTTAATTATTGATTGATTAGCGGTGGTGAGAATATTACGTTACTTATCGCGCTATTAGTTATGAGAAAGGAATGCATCGAATTCCTTTTTTGTAAGATGATAAACATTCCTCAGGATCACGCGGATAGTAAGGGAAACAACCGTAGAGAGCTGGCATCAAAGAAAAAATATCGATTTAAAAAATAGTGAAACGCTCGGCAAACGTAATCGTTAAAAATGAGGAAATAAATGATAATGATAATAAAATCAATCAAAACAAACTGTTAAAAACTTTAGAATTGATTCATAATTTTATTTGGCAAAGCAACATTAATAGAAGACAATATAATATGTATAAGGCTTTGTAAGAAAGTTGTAATAAATTAATTATTAAATAAAATAACTATCAGTTAAACTAATCGAACATGTCAGACAACCTCAAAAGAGAATTGACATTCAATCTATTTTGGAGGATCTTTTTTAACTTTGTTGGTATTTATAATAATGGATAACAAAACGTTTACATATCTCCATGGTAAAACATAAAAAGTTATGTTTTATTTTTTATCTGGACAAACGTCTCACTTGGAATCCTCATATAGTACTGAAAAGACAAGAAACTGCTCGACATTTTCGCCGACTTCAACATTTACTGGACAAACGCCTTAAGCTCCCAATCAACTACATAAGACTCATCATACGACCTGTTTGGACTTACGGAGTAGAGCTTTGGGGCTCCACTAAGTCATCGAATTCCTCTCGTATCCAATCCTTACAATCCAAAATCCTTCGTAAAATCCTCAATGGTCCTTATTTTGTTAAGAATAAAGTCATCCATAACGACCATAATGTCCCTTTTGTTGCTGATTTGGACCCCCCGGTATCTATCATTTCATAACAAACTTCATTCCCACTCAAACCCTCTAGTTTCAAACCTAGCTTCCTCTTCATTCCCGATAATCCTCCGAGGCCTCTGAAAAGAAGATGGCCACGTGACCTTCTTAGTTGAACTTTGATTTGAGCACTACCAGTGGGTAGTTTCTCTACTTGTCATTCTCATGTCATTACATTATCTCCAAACTAAACCTGTACCATCTAATACAACCTATGAAGAGTCATTGGTTCTCTATATGATAGGGACTGTGCTGTTTCTTGTTGCTTCTAGGACAAGGGTAGTGATTTGTCTGAAATAACGGTCATCCACCAGGTGAGCCCTAGATTCTGAAGGGTCCAACCACAACTGTTAACAAATTAAATAATTTATCTGCCTCTGCTGGGATTTGAACCCGGAACATTTGGCATAGAAACTGAACACTCTACCACTCAGCTACCCACAAAATAAATTAACAGTTAATATAATTGAACTTGTAGATGTTCTCAATTGATAACAGATAATTGGTGTAGGTACTTAATAGGATTTATTATAGATCAGAATGGATAACAAAACACCGATATGTCTCTTAATTAATAACAGCTCTCAAATAGCAAGCAGCACATAGGTAGGATAATATACCTTGGCAGAACATAGCGTCGAAGCTATTTCTTGCGACAGAATTGAGTGACGATAAACGAACAATTAGATTCGAAAATAGCTCATCAAACTTATTGACTTGTGCTCCAGCGAATGCAACCACTCAAGGCTACACGTGAGGGGGTTACGAAAGTCTTGATGATTTGCCAGGCAAAAAGGGAAAATGTTGTTGACATTCAGCATCCCTGTCTTCAAAACCTTTAGCATTTATTATTAAATCGTAAGAAGGAGGCAATATTATTTCATACAATAAATTTATGAATTTATTAATATGTCAATATTAAGTAAAATCTTGATCGTACTGAAATACGCAGGGACATACCATAAATAATTCAGGTTTGTCAAAAAATAATATAACAATGTGCATAGCATAAATAAGTGAATAACATTAACATATAATATAAAACACTGTTATATTTTAATATTCCTTGTGTAACAGGACCGAAGAAACCACAATCACCTGTGCATTTATTTCTGACCATATTATTACTTCATACTAGAAATAACACTTTTTATTCAGGGCACAACTTAATCTTTAAGAAAGGTGAACATTTTAACATTAATTTAGATTAATATTGTAATCCTCTTGTTTAATAAAATAAATAAGTAATGCGTTTGAGAATATATTTCTGAGAAAAATAACAGTTATAAACTACAGCAACATTTTTTATTTCGCTTTTAAAAGAGCGATTATTATCCGGTTAAAGATTGTTTTCCGAGATATCGCTATAATTAACATATATTATATTTCTCTGGAAGTATTACAGTGACATGTCTGAGCAGAGAATTGAACATTGTCAGAGCTAATAACCAACGAACCGTTTTAATGAAAGTTTACGGATAGTTTGATTTCTCTTACGTAAGTATATTATGAAATATTATGATTATTATATTATTAAATATTGTGAAGAAATCTCGTGGAAATATAATATGGTTGGTCTAAAAATAGCTATTACCTAAAATATGTGAGAACTGAGAAGTGAATTTTATGAAACTAAAATAAAAATTTTTGTCTGTGGGGTGACATCAATGCCTTGTCGTTTCAGGCCTTATCGTAGCTCAATATTTTTTTCTATATTGCGTGATAAAGATGTGCGATTTGTTATAAAATTTACAATTGATAATTTTATTTTTAGATATAATGAGAAAATTTGTTGAATTCAACACCAAACTATCTTAAATTAAAATTATTTAATTTTTCATATAGTTATTTATACATTTGGTGAAATACGCTAGGTATTTTTAAAGATATGTTGACAAGATAATTAAATAAATAACAATCATTTTGTGAATTCATCTAAAATTAAATATATTAATAGTTAAAATACTGAAAATAATGCAAAGTGAGAAAAAATAAAATAAAAATGTTCATAGAAAAGTATCTATCTATATTCCTAAAGTAAAATAGATAATATTTATAAGTATTAATTCTCGTACCCCCTGTGGTTAATCTATCATATTTGGACTGTATCGATAAATAAAAACAGCGCTACAGCTCTTCTCTTTTTTTTTCTTTTTTGAACTCTGTTCACAATAATTTCATTACCTTTAGTATTCTGTTATAATTTAATATTTAAGAAAGCTTAAAAGTGTTCTAGGATAAACCATAAACGAAAATAAATCGTCTCAAGTTAAATATATTTTGTAATCAATCTCCTGCTCAGGCAATTGCATTAATATTACTGTGATTATTATAGAAAAACTGCTGAAACTGTCAATTCTGGTCAATGAAATGAATGAAGCTAAAGCTAATTTCATTTAATTAAAGTATATTAAATAATTAAATTTATTACATTCCATTAAAGTGACGATTAATTACCTGTAATTATTATAATTCGCAGATCAGATTACATTTACTGATGCATCTGTTAATGAGAGAGTTAATCAAATAAATTATATGATGTACCAATAAAATGGGAAGGATAACACATAAAGGGCAACTGAATTTTAATTACTTTAGATAGCACATTAAGTAATTAAGAGAATTAAATTGATAAAACTCCACTTCGATACGTCCACATCTCAGCTGAACTTCTAAAAGCACGATCTCGAAGTTTAAAACGACATGGGGGTTTTGGAAAGTTTCATATTTTTAATTAGATCATCCCATTCACGTCAGGCACGTATCTTTCCTTTTTAATCAAAACGGATTTAACACGACTATCGAACAACACAGGTCATGGAGGTCAGTTTATAATATTTTGATTTATTAATTTTGTTTCCTTTACTAAGAAATGGTTGGAAATCATTTTATCATACACTCTGTTATTATATTTATAATTAGGTGAGACCGTTAGTGTTAGATGCCGGGTTCAGAACAGTGTGGGTTCGATTCTCGTTCGATTTTGATACAGCTCAATTAGTTAGAATGTTAATATCGCCTGAAGTTTTGTCAGCTAATTCCCATATTATATATGTTTTATATTTTTCCTATTATAGCAAGAAATTTTACATTAAATATTTCCTTCATCAAGGAGCGGATAAACAAGATATTGAAATTTATTTTAAAAATCACTTTTTATTTGAAGCCATTACGTATATACACGCATATACCATAAATATTAATAATTTCCTATATATATCAACTGTTAATAAAATATAGTGCCTGATGAACCGATACCTTTAACATTTGTTAAAAAGATCCTCGTTAAAACTATTATATCTCTGTTGAATGATAATAGTTGACCTTGATAACATATGTGGAAGAAAGAAAAGAAAATTATAAAAAAAAAAAAACATTTACTCATTTTAATATTTTATTTTTATTTTTTATTTTTCTTACCTCATTCTTTAATTTTTAACAATTTCTGTTTTATTCTTTATTGTGTATTTTACTACCTTCCTGGAACTTGGTTGTTAATACTATACACTCATACATTTTAACCTTTATATTTACCCTGCTGGGCAATTTTTCTATTTTTTTAATTTTCAATTGCCTGCTTTTACAATACTTTTATTATTTATGTTTACCATGGTTTGAAATAAATTTTTAGTACTATTTTTAATTCTCAATTGTCTGTATTGTGCATATAGCCCTGAAGAAGACCTACAAAGTAGGTCCAAACATTGGCTACTTAATAAACTATTCTCCAATTCTAAGAGAAATTCATTGACCTCTACCCGGACCAATTTCTTCCACATATTATATCTCTGAATTTTCCTTCGATCCTTTCACAATTGGAACGAAATTTATCAAAGTAATAATCGCATAGATAACATAGATATTCTTATACAATAGGAAATTTATAATAATTTAATTTAAAATTGAAAAAAAGTTATGAACCGCCAACAAATTCATTCAGGAAAAGTACTTTGAGCCTTATAATGCAACATTTTTTCCATAAATATTTCTATAAAAAACGTTAAAAA
Source organism: Arma custos (assembly GCA_037127475.1). Lineage (NCBI taxonomy): Eukaryota > Metazoa > Arthropoda > Insecta > Hemiptera > Pentatomidae > Arma > Arma custos. The sequence goes on from CM073760.1 coordinate 111,763,010, forward strand.
CGGTCGGTGGGTGCATTCAATAAATTTCACAAAAAAAAGTCTAACTTATTACTTCGTAGAAATATAATATGTCGGTCATCATCGGGATTTATGTGATTTCTCATTAGTACTTTCATAATTTAATGGCCCATTCCTTCTAGTTATTTCTATCGTTTCTATTTATATAACCTGTTGTTTTCATTGATACTGCACTGATGATATTGTTACTCTCCTTTGTTCTTTTTTCATCCCAGAAGATAGCCTAGAAAATAGACCGAAATATCGGCACAAATAAAATAAGTTATACTTATTTTTTATAAAGGTTTGTAGCTACGCCCTACACCGTTTTCAAAATTAATCAAGATATATCCGGTCAACTGTTTCCACATCTATATTTATGTGTCATTAGTTGCGGCAGTTCAACTACAAAGTAAAGAATTGCAGCAATCGAATGTCGTTGCATAATGTACCATAAAACTTAAACTTTTTAATGAGAAGTGAATTTTTTCAGAAATATTAAGGCGTTAATTTTTTATCTGTAAAACTGAAAGTAATTAAGTGTGTCCTTAATCATTTGTGATATGAGAGCTTTTTAACGAGCAGCACATGTTTTTCAGATTTCTAATTAGCTGAAAAATACTAAGAAAATCGTATCGATCATTTATGCCTGAACTAGATTAGAACAGTTTCGACATGTCATTCCTCACAAAAAACCGGCATATTAAGGAGACGCCATAATATCATTAGCCCAATACACCTTTCTGGAATAATGGACATGATTAAGATAATTACCCCAGCCATCGAACACCCACCTATATCTCGATTAGGGTCAGGCAGGGGAAATGCTGTTAGGATCCTGTTTAAGAAAGATTAGGTATCCAGGAAGATATCAGTATCTAGGTTGTGGTATCAATGTGTGTCTCCTGTGTGAACTTCAAAAACTGCGGTTACGTTTCAGCATTCTTCGAGATACCTTTATCGTCGTGGAAGACTCAGATTGGTCCTATGCTAGTTCAAATAGTATTGTTATTATAAGTTGCTTATGTCATATACGGATTTCTTGATTAAAAAAATCATAAAATTTAATAATAATAATACTAAAAATAAATAAATTATTAATAATTATATAAAAAAGTACGCCATAGATTCTACTCATGGGTACCTAGTCATTAAGATCCTTGTAAGAAGGTTGTATAATAATATTGTTGAAACTTACGTTCTTCTACCTTCTACACATTGAGGATAAAGTTGATAGAGCAAATAGTAGAGTTCAGATTACTTAATGAATTGTTACAGGTACTAATTGACCAATTAACAACTGACAGTTCAATAATTCTACAAGTAAAAACCCATTAAATTACTTTATACTTTATTTTTTACCAATCCAAAATTATTTTGAAAATAAAATTTTACTTTTGAAAAATGTTAAATAATTATTGAAATATGGAGGAGAAAAGTTCAGGGTGAAGGTGAAAAGAATTCCCTAATAGTAAGCTACTAACTTATTTTAAAATTCGACAGGTAAATTATTTAATATGATTTAATCGGTATTAAAATATATATGTGGGTATATATGGAGCATGTGGGATCATCATACGCTCCTGGTTCTCACTAGTCTCTATTAAGTGAGTAAGATTAGGAAAAAATCTGGTAGTTGAGTGTGTTCTCAACCAAATTACCTACTGTAAAACCATTAGCTTAGAAACAGCACAGTCTCTACTATGTACTGAGCCCAAGAGCCTCCATCCGGATCATTTTCCTGTATATAATGTTTACCAATCAATAATTATTCGAAGTTTTATAAATAAAACAAATCATTTTCACTATCTTCATTCCTTAAGTATAGTTGGTATTTTTGTTCCAACTAAAAGCAAAAATCCAATTGATCAGTTGAGGAGTTTCTACAATTATATTTACATAATTGTAAAAGGAAATCCGAAGAAGAAAAACATTTCAAAAACGAGACACTATCAAGATACAAAGATGCCTAGGAAACATGGAGCTAATAAAACCGTAGAAATCATAGAATTAATTTCGAATGCCAGAAATCCAGATGCTACAGTTTGGACGTGGGACATTTTGAGATCGGAATCCAAAGGATGAAGTCATTAGAGAAGGAAAGGGAGATCATGGATAAGGCCGCTTGTCTCCGTAATCACTGGAGTGCCCTGGAGTCATGGAGTCCTGGAGAACTATTATCTAACATCAAATATTTCTAGGGACAAATAACATTGAAACGGAAGATATTTTGTTCTTGGCTTAACCACTCTTATGGAATGAAGTACAGTCGTCTGCAATAGAAAGAGCATGTTTTATTATATGATAGCAATTGAATAATAATTTTAATGATTCAGGGCTTCATATGCATCAAAATATGACGAGTCAGCAGGAAAGGTAGAGTGGAGGAATTAATAAATTATAGCAAATGTTTAAATTGGGAATCTAATTTTAACTAACTGAACATCAAGATTTCCAGATTTTGTTTTACCAACTTATACTAATCTAGGATATGTAAATCCTACCTGTACCATTACAACCCATGAAGGGCCTTGGGTTCAGTACATAACATAGGCTGATCTGTTTCTAGTACAACGGTTGTTCTGGGAGGTGTTTTGTCCGCGATCACGCTCAACCACCAGGTTTTCCTCCTACTATGGATAACCACTTTATAGAGGCTGGGTGAGCACCAGAAGGGTTTTCATATCCCTCCTCGGGTGTTAATACATTAAATAAAATAAATCTGCCACTTCAGGATTTTAACCGACACCTTCGTCACGACAACACAGCGCTCTACCGCTGAACTACCCCGGCCATAATGATATCAATATCAATATGAACGTATTGATGTTAATACCTACACTTTGGAAAAATGATCTTCCCCTTTCTTTCCCTATTTAGTATACACTATACAATTGTGAACAACTTTTATAGTTTTTCAGTATTAAAACCAGTACAACTAGAACCTAGAAGAGCTCACTAATAGTTGTTCCTGTTTTTTCAAAAATGTGACGTCACCTTAGAAATATTGGTGCAATACAAATAATGATGTTTGAATGACGAATGCTCCTGATTGATACCACTATATTGTCTGACGCCAAGCCATTGCAAACCGGATGCCTAGTGAGTACCTAGGGAGATCCTAGCATGAACAAAGGATCGAACAAGACCTGCACTGAATACAAAGACATGCAATTTATTTCATTTATGCGCCGCTATTGCTAAACTAGCGAAGTAACTCCTTCCAAATGAGTACCTTTCAAAAAGTAATGGGGGCCGGGGCGACCTCGAACCTCTGCTAATGCTCCCGCCGATCTTGACATCAATGGCCAGGATCGCTGGTTCAGGAGACCATGTGCACGTAATTGAATTAACGAATGTAGGATGTGAATGACTCCTGATCTGATTGTCCTTTGACTGAGATCCGCTTCATAAATATCTTGGATCGTACTCTCGAGATAGCATCGACTGATCGGGGGCTGACTTTGGCTTCATTATGTTCGAATCTGATTGCATGCCCATTGTCCATGTTCGAGTGCACTTCGATGTCCAATGTTCTTTTCGAAAGACTGAAGTTCATTCTTTGACCATCTCCACTTCAACTATCATCAGTCTCAAATATACTGACGAATTATCGCCAATTCTTTGGTTGACCTATTGCAGTAAGCCAGATTATTCTCAAATATTTTAAATAGCAAATTTGACCTCTCAGGAATTCTGTGGTCTATCTCTTGGCCTCCTTCCATTTACTCGCTCTCAGACGGTTCTTCTTTGGTTTATTCCGAGAAGAATCAGATATTCTTCGCTTCTGCTGTGTGATCTCGGTCAGTCTAGCTCCGAGGCTAGTGCACCTCCGATTCGTAGTCATTGGATTATAACTCGTCGAACCTTTCTTTGGACTTAACGAAGGTAGGTATAAAGGTTGTTGGACTTAACAATGCATATCGCACTAATATCTATAAAATGACAGCTCAAAAATATATATCTTTTTTGGTTGAGTTATGACCAGAAGAAATGAGTAAATACCATCAAAACTATACCTACATTGGATTCAGAGCTTGTCTGCCAGAAGCCACTTGTGTAAATCAGCTCACTAATAGTTTCTTCCGCTTTGGACTTATGTCTTTTTAGAAATATTAGTGTGATAGATATATAATATTTGTTAAAAATGCTTTTGAGAAAGGGTCCACGAATCTCGAGAATTTAAGAGTACTGGGGGAAACGCCGTTTTTTTGTTTTATGATTTTACAGGATAATTATTTAGGTTTTCACCTTTACCTCTCTTTTACTTATAAAACCAAACAGAATATTCTAGCCTTAACAATATTCTGATCCCCTTTCATATCAAACTGTTTGAGAATATCAGTCAGTTTAATCTCGGAACGTTACTACGTGGTTACCTGTCAGTATTAAATAACAAATCACAGTACTGTTGTATTAATTCAGCAAGTTTTGTTTGTTGATGAAAACAATAAAAAGCTTTGAAAATAAATTATTTAAGTAGTGACCTATGATACGATGTATGTGATTATTTCTTTTAATTATTTTCTGAGCACACTTGGATCATTCTTTGATAATTGGATTTAACGCATCCAATTATCAAAGATGATATTACTATTAAATACACAGATTTAGAAGATATATGAACCCAATATTGCCCATCCAATGAAACATTTCTCACAAGAACGCCAATTTCCAGCCCCCAGACTATAAACATTTATTTTTAACACAAATAGGTTGTCATAAACCGGAATAGGTGGGCCAGATCAAACATCGTCTGGGCCATTTGGGAATAGAAAGCTTCCAATCTAGATAGGCTGCAAATAACCACTTCCTGTTTCAACGGTGGAATAAAATCTTAGTAGTTTTGTGATTTTAGGACAAACTATTTATCTTACAGTAAAAGTTAAAAAAAAAATTGTATAACTTTTTTTATACACTTTATTGAAATATTATTACAATCTGCCACTTGTAGGCAATAGCGCTAAATAGCTATATGATCATTCAATAAAAACAAAACAATAAAAATATATACATGTGGAAATAAAAACAAAATAAATATTTAGCGAAAATGAGGATAAAAAATAAAGTCTAAAAATCAAAATCAGCTGGTTAAGAGCGTATGATATCACACACACACAGGTCGTGAGACGAGAATCTGGCCAGTGCCAGTACTCCAAATAATATTATTACAACAGGTCTCGGAGCCATTGGCGGTTTAGACGGGGGGTTATATGGATGTGTGGAACTGGATAGTGACTGAGCCAGGGGATTGGAATGAAAGGCAAGGTTTTGAAAGTTTGAAAATTTTTAGGGATGAGGTCGAGGACGAAACTATTGACAATAGCTTTCAGGAATTTGGATTGAAAGGATTGAATATGTCTGATATTCGATTTTTTTACGGTATCCCACATTTCTAGTCCATAGGTTCAAATAGGTTTGATGATCGTCTTGTATATTAGAAGTTTATTGTCTGTTGAAAGGTCCTACATAGTAATCTGTATAGTTGGCTGAATCATCTATTAAGTTCTTGTCTTTTGAGTCTGGTATGAGGGTTCACGTAATTCTTTTATTTAGGAGGAAGCCAAGGTATCGTACTGGAGCTGGTTAAGTGCTATAAAATTTAAAAAATATGTAGGTACCACTAAACCCCATGTAATGGTGTTACGGACCTGTATTTGGCAGGTATCAAACTCAACCGCTATACTAAGTTTACCAGTCTGCTCAGAGCTTATAACCTTTTCAGGAATTCGTTCGTTACTAAGCTCATCAACTTTTTAAGCTCAATTCAACTATAGCGACGCTAAAGATATATAGCTTATTATACTACGAATTTGAGCAAAAATATATTGGTCATTTATTTGTACTCCGAGGTAAAGGACACACTGCTTATTTATTCAGGAGATCTAATATTCCATAACTATTAAATTTCGTTTATTTGATACTTATAGAAACAGCTTAAAGATAATTGGCTTCAAACTTCTCAAGAAGTAATTAGAAGTATTGATCGCAGTATTTGTTTATGACGACTCGCCTAAAATATCACCTATTTTGTGGAGGTATTCTTTACCTCCGGGGAACAGATATGCCAACTAAAATATGATTTTAATGATTAATTTATGTTTTTTTAATGCATCGTAGAACTTATCATTTATTTGACCTCTCATGTAGATATAGAGTCGCGTTACTGATATATTAATTATTCATTAAATTCTAAATGAATATATTTATTCAATTATAGTTGGAAATATAATGAAAGATAATAGGGGAGGACTGCTATGCGTAGGAATTCCGAAGTAAATTAATCGCGACTGGACGGAGCGCGCGGTGGGTAGGGGCACGACCGTGTTATTATGGTCTCACTCATGCTCTCTAGTTCCTACTTCCCCCACTCCTCTCATGTAATAACTCTCCCATCTCTAATAGTCTCATCTCAAACACTATCGCATTATTAAAGTTTTATTAATAATCTAGATAAAGGCTTCCAAATATATATTTATATACTTAGCGGTGTAGTCGAAGGCGCGTCAGCTTGTGCAAGATGAATCGTGAAACGCATGTTCGGCGTGAGGCTATGTTATTATCATCGACGAGTATACCGCTACAATAATATTAATGTGTGAACATTCATATTATCCGAAACATTCGTTCAAACGCAAAACATTATATTTATTCCAAAGAACAATTAAAATTTATCGTTTATGTTAAGTTTCAGAAATTTTAACACATATTTTTTTATTTAATATTATTAAATTTATTTCAATGAATACCGCGTTCAGACAAAAACAATTTATGATGATTTCACATGATAATATCTTGTATTCGTTGCATTGCTAACTGAAAATCAAAAATCAAAAAACTAATCCATTTGTCTAAATTTTACAAGAGAGACAGAAAACTGATGAATACATTAAATAAAATAACTAATAATTATTCTTTCCTTGCAATTCATTTTTTTTGTGCATTATAATTACAGACTATATGCATACAAAATTATCAAAAAATGTTGTGAAATTTATTTTATTTTCGACATGGGCATGTTTCTTTCAGCTAAGGAGTCTTTTAGGTAAATAAATATTCACACATTTTTAATTGAAGCTGGATTTAATACAATTAAAACTCTAAAAAAATTATTGTACACTTGTTGGAAGAACGTTTTAAGCCAGTATTTTCATTTGGACTAGTTGCGTTTCTACAGTTAGCGACACAATTATACTCCACTTTAATTTACAATTTCCAAGTTTTTAGAGAACTTCGGACCAATCTCCAAATGGAAACAGTATTTGGGAAGATAATGCTACTACTGGAGTGCTTCATTCTATTGTAGTTCGATTAGTTTCTAAAACAAGTTAATGATTTGCAAATAAAGTTCTTTACAGAAAATAAATGATAATTCGAACAAATTAAAACTGGTTAATTAGAAACTTACCCGTTCCTCTGCTTTCTTCGATGTCCATAATTATGTTAGACTGCCCGTTCTCAACCTCACAAGGTCCTGAAAACATAATAAGATACAATTAAAAATGTATTAATTATAATTAACACTAACCATTAATACAAAAGGTAAATTTACAATTAAGCATCAAACGTTATTCTACACGATTACTACGGTATTTTATTATATTATTACGGATTACACTGAGGTGTAGTTTCCCTCATCTAGTGTAAAAACATGCACTTACCATAGATGTCTTATTAATTCAATGATATAAAATAATCAGTCCTAATTAAATATAACATTAAAATTTAAATAAATCCAAGGGTCAATAGGGACAAAAAATAAAGCATTGCATTTACATTAATTAAAAAATATTAGTAACAGAATACATTGTTTTAATTATTTGGTTGAGATCAATGATAACAACAAAGTCAATTGTTTTTTGTTTTATTTTTGAGATGGATTTTTCCCGAAAGATCTAACCTTTCAATTTTCTCAAGACCCAAATGAATTATTTATCTTACCATTTTTACAAACAAACGATTTGAAATTTTTTCCATTTTATACTTTTTCTCACCTTTTTTTTTTTTAATTCAGGATTTTCTTTTTAAAAAACAGTTGGTGCATACATTTATTTTCACAACACAATAGAAGAAGATCATGGAAAATACTTACCCTTTGGTTTTTGAAAAAACATTTAAGTCTACTTCCACTTAAAAAAAACATGAAAAAAACCTCTTTAAATGCAATGAACTAACTAACTGAGGGTAAGCACTTACACGAAAAGCATGGACAAACCAGATTAACTGATATTTTTAGATTTAAGATTAATTTATTTTTCCTTCATAAACATTAAATCAGTTATCCAAATAATATTTTTTGTGCATCCTACAAACAAGAGAAGGTGAGGAAGCTGAATCCTTAAACAGAATCCATCGAGACTCAACCCGAAGTCTTCCGCTCTCTAACTAGCCCATCGAAAAACAGTTTTTACAAAGGATGACTTTCCTAGCCGTCAATGGAAAATAATTGGAAAGTATTTGTCTGCTTCATCACTCGCTCCTGATTGGACAATAACTAGAGAGGAAGGGGAGGACTGAACAAAGATCTTCCGAAGCAACCTTCACTGATAATGGCCTACCTGTCGCTCTTCGTATAGAGAATAAATCGATCGACTTTCGATATTTCGCAATAGGAAATAAATCGATTGAATAATTGACACTCGATCATGCGAGTAGTTAAAGTGCATTGAGAATTGAGGAAGCGGTGAAGTAGTGAATGAAAATTTAATGAACTATTTTTGAATCATCTCGGAGCAATTTATAGTAATTTAAATTTATTATTATTTGTAACAATTATTGATTACACAAGGGAACAACATTTTTGTTGCATGAAATATTTTGACTAATATTCTACTTCCTCGAGGTGCTGATTTAAGATCTGAAGTCAGTTTGTTTGTATCAGCTTTACTTTTGGGGTTATAATTATAAACTGTTTTTTAAGATGAAAATATTTTTTATTAAGAAAACTATTAAAAAAATTACCACTACATATCAAAAAATTTTCTTTTGTAAGATTTTCTGGCTTGATTCGGTTCACGGGGGCTGTTTTTAATGCTCCAACAATAGTCCGCCATCATGTGAGCATTCCAGTGACCTTGGTAACGTTCCTCCATAGTTCGAATGTCCTGATGGAACCGTTCCCCTTGTTCTTCACTCAGATCACCAAGATTTTCAGGGAAACGGTCCAAATGGCTGTGGAGGAAGTGTACTTTGATGCTCATATTACAACCAAACTGCTGGAAGTGTAACAACATTAGTTCAATATGCTCCGCATAGCTTTCTTCCTTTTTGTTTCCCAGAAAATTTTGAGCAGTCCAAACGAATTCATTCCAGGCATTTTTTTCAATATCAGTCATGTAACTAATAAAGTTTTCATCCTTTATCAACCTTCTTATTTGGGGACCATCAAAAATTCCATTTTTAATTTTTTCTTGGCTCAAATTAAAGAACTTCTTAGAGATGTATTTATAGCAATCACCACCCTTGTTCAAAGCTTTGACAAATTGTTTCATGAGCCCTAGTTTGATATGCAAAGGTGGCAGTATTATTCGATCCGTGGGCACAAGGGGCTCATTTATTACATTCAGTTGTCCCGGAACCATAGATTGCCTGGAAGGCCAATCTTTTCTAATCCAGTGCTCAGACCTAGCTCTGCTGTCCCATAAACAAATAAAACATGGATATTTTGTATATCCACCTTGTTGTCCAAGAAGAAAATTCACCATTTTTAGATCAACACTTATCAACCACTTTTGTTCGTTGTATTTGATTCTATCCATTACAGAAGCTACAGTAGCATATTCTTCTTTGACTGTAGTTGAATGTGCAATCGGTATCGAACCCAGCTTATTGCCGTTATGCATAAGTACACATTTCAGGCTACGTTTAGAGGAGTCAATAAAAAAACGCCATTCATTTGGATCATAGTTCTGTACTCCCATTGCTTTCAATAAACCAGGAGCATCTGAACAAAAAGCAAAGTCGTCATCTTTAGAAAAGAATGACAGCAATTCTGCCTCTCGGTTACGATAGTATGAAATTCTTGTTTCTGGGGTTAAAAGATTTCTTTGCTTTAATCGAGAAGCTAGAATCTCCGATGTCTTTTTAGAAAGACCAAGATCTCTGATTAATGCATTGAGGTCTTCCTGATTAAAGAGCTGGGGCTCAGAAGTAAAATCAGGGTAAGAATCACTTGTCCGACTTTCATCACTTGAAGAATAGTTTTGTTTTTCTATATCATGATCATTTTGTACAGATGAAGAAGCTTGGGGTACTGGTGCATCGCCAGAGAACAAGACTGGTCGAGTAACAGATAACAAGTTTGGATAAGACCATTTCGACCGGTTATTTTTATTAATTCCATTAATATCAATCACACAAAAATAACAATCAACTTGATGATTATTAGGTTCCCGCCAAATCATTAGTGTTTGATACTTAAAATGGGGTCTTTTCTTATTTGCCCATAATCTCAAAGACTCAACACATGTTTTACATACCATATGAGGGATCCAGTACTTGTCACGGATGTCCAAAGCGAATCCAAAGTAATCAAAATATACCTGTGTTATAAACTCTGACACACTTAGCCTACAATTTTTGAATGTATATTCACCACAAATGTTACAGAAATAGTTTGGATCGTTTCTACAGATATTTCTTAACTTGGACATTGTTATTTAACACAAGAGCACAAACTTTTTCACTAAACAACTCAGTTGAATTGAAGTTTGAATGTGACTAGTACAAATATATGTTTATCAGCTGTTTGCCAAGAACAAAAGGTGCTGGAGAAAAACTGAGGCTAGATTTGTAATCACCAACCTCTAATTAGTAAACAACAGGCCTAAAACTCCATGCAACAAAAAATTAATAAAAATTTGTTCCCTTGTGTTATTCAAAATAACGAAACTGAAAACCGATATTAAGAACACTGTTTATTAAGAACCAAGGAGAAGCAATTCATTTTTTATCGACAAGGGTTGAAAGGGTGGTAGAGCGCTGGCGCTGACATGCTGCGACAAAGGTACCGAGTTCAAATCAGCAGATTTTATTTAATCTTCAAACAGCTGGGATGGGTCTTCTGGGATCTTCTTGGCACCCTCCCGAGGCTCACTCAGACTTTATAACGTGGTTACCCAAAATAGAGGGCATATCTGGTAGTTGAACGTCATCTACGACAAATCACCTCACTGGGCAACCATTTCTAAGAAACAGTACAGTCTCTACCATGTACTGAACTGAATGTGTTTTTAATGGTATTTGGTGGATTTCCATTTTCTTCTTCAACTTTCTAGAAAATCTTCCAAATTAACCATAGTTTTTCCGTTCTGTTTTATCCATGTCAACAACCCTATCGAATAGACCATATTTTTGCCGAATCGAGATAGTAATCTGATAAATATTTGGTGGCTTTAGCCCATTTACCCAAAATATCATTCGATTTTTCTAGAACAAATATAATAAGCAAAACGATTTGAAAATGGGACTACAAAAATGTGAGGAAATGACATGAAGACTTACAAGGTGTTTTATCTAGGACATTCATGTTTTATCATACACTTATAAAAGCATGTGTTAAAAAATACAGTAGAGGATGAAATGGAGTTTGTAAATAAGGTACATGAATCATAATAATATGAAGGATAAATTATGTCAATGAGCTTTTGATAATCAACAAACTACAGAGACATAATGTTATACTTGACGATAGCCCGTCTGTTCCTATTACTGAAACTCGGTGTGTCAGTTGTGGACATCGAGTTTGAACTATACCATTATATCTTTAGTAACGGTGTTTTTTACAAGTTTAAAGTAAATTGTGTTTGAACACACAACAGTTCACACCATTAGGAATTAAATGCCATGAAAACGTTGGGAACTACATTAACCTTAGATCTGACACCCGATCCTGGACCGCGTATGGCACGCTTTTTCTGTCCTATTGAACGTTTGGCGCACGAACTTGCCCCGCCTCAGCCAATGAAATCCCTCCAAACGACATAACAATTAGGCTACACAAGAAAGGTATTCACACCTGGGCGCGAATGTCCTTTGAATTTCTCCTTAACCGAGAGTCGGGGTTTGGCAACGATTTCTGAAACTGCGCGAATGATCCTTACACCACCTGAGGATACTCTCCCAAGGACCTGCGATCCTGCAATTATTATATTCACATCAAAGATCGTGAGAAGCCGAGTCGTGTCCCCGACATTGCAGGCGTGGAAGGGCTATCAGTCAGAGGCAAGGTGATGCCTTAGACCTCAACTTGGTGAGAGGTCTTCCACCTGCACTTGACAAAAGAACTCAATTTCAAAATATATCCGCAAGACCTATTTTATTTTTCTATTTTAGTGATTTCATTTTTCTTTTTTATATATCTATTTTTCTATTTTAGTGAATACCAACTAAAGTTTGCAGTAACCGTTTAAATTGTAATTAATTTCACGTTAATAGTTATACAAAAAATCGATTACATCAAGCGCTGAAACTTACAGTTTTTGCTATAGAAGGCTATGCGAAAACAATTACTACAGCAACCCCGCTTACTCTGGTAATAAGATCAATAAAAAAGAATATAGAAAGAAGTAAATAGAAAGAAGTGAATAGAAAGAAACAGTACTGTTGTAACTGTTGTTTGAAGTTTTTCCGTGTTAATTTTTATAATTACATATTTTTTTTAATTATTTAATTTCTGAGAACGCTCACGTTCCGGATACTCCAGCAAAGTGTAAGGAACGGACGGACCTTGGCAATGTACGATCCCTCCGACCTCCCACTAGGCCGCCGACCAGAACGGAGGTGCCTGCGACTAACGGAGTTCAGCTGTTAATGAACCAGCTCATAGGCCGTGAAATAGTTCGGGTTGATGAACGTTGTTCCTCACGTATCGAGCAGCAGCGAAGGAGAAAGAGAGTGAGTATGGAGGCGAAGGAAGTGAAATCCGGAATGTTGTAGTTCGTCCATTCAACATTAATTAATTTATACTAGCAATAAAAGTTATAAATTTCATAGAGGTGAATAGGTTAACAAAAAGAGATTTCCATATATTATACATCTGCAATAAGTTGACGCCTGTACCATTTATCAAAGTATATTAAGCCATGTTTACTTTGAAAAAAAAGGGAGTGGGGTAGCTCAATGTAGAACACTGATTTTCTATGCCAAAGGTTCCGGGTTAGAATCCAGTAATAACAGATTAATTATTTATAACAATGGAAAGAATTGGTCAGGGGGTGCAGTCAAAGATAAAACAAAATGAGCAAAACTTATTTTAATTTACCAACGTTTCGGGCTAAGATGTAGGCCATCTTCAGGGCTGGGAAAGAAACATATTACTTATTTAATTTGTTAACATTGACAATAAACCTTGCGGGATCCTCCTCTAAATTTCAGGTGCTCACCCAGCCTCTACAGTGGGTATCTTTAATTGGGGGCGTGATATCGCACAAATTAGCTCCCTGCACAACCTTTGTACTAGACAGCCCCTAACATGTACTGACCCCAGGGGCCGCCATGGGTTGTATTGGTACAGATTTCATTGGTGTATGTACATAAATTAAGTGAATGAAGGTCTACATCCTGAAAAAGAATGGTAATTTAAGCATTACTGTTTAAAGAACAATAAAATGCATTTTGAAATTCCTTGTGCAAGATTAGCGCTCAATGAGGCAGCCTGACCGAGCGGGGAAAGTGGAGCTTTGATTTGCTCCACCAAACTGTAAACTATTTTCTGGACAGCCCCGGCGACCAGTTTCCACAAAACCACTCCGATAGTTCCAATCTTTCCAACTAGCCGCTAATAGCTTTCTCTTCGTCTTGTTCTGAGACTATTCCAATCTAATGAGTGCTAAAGTTCATGAGAATTTCTTATTATAATAAACTGAACTTCAAAGTAATATTATTCCTAGACATGGCGGTAGCGATATTCATGAGACGTTTCCTGATTACTTGTAAGTGAAGTTAAGCTCTATATTGACAATCGTATCGTATCAGGATAGTACTTCTCAATAACATTAAAGAACCACTTGAAGACGATGATTTCACTAAATTAATTAGATATATAATTTAGAACCTAGCAACAAAGACTTTAGAAAATAGATAGATCAAAATTATGAGAGGACATATTGTTGTTTGTTCACTTAACGTCACTTTTTGCTGCTATGGCTAATCGGACGATGCTACATTGGGAGCTCTAAATTTTGCCTATTCAGATTTAATTAGAATAGGGATTTCTAACGAGTACCTGGCATCGTACATGCTCGGGACGTCCGTTTAACGTCCCTTCCGAAGGACGGCGTAACTAAGGGTTTCTTACTCCCTTTAAAAAATGCTAGGGCCACCTGCCGGGCTGCGAACTCGCTATCTTGGGCTTAGTAGTTTAAGAGAGGACATGTTGATTACGAATCTACTCATAAATTAACAACTTTATCACACCTTTCCTTATTTCGAATTAATATTAATTATAGTTCCTTATTTTGAAAACTATTAATTGAATTAATAAACATAATCAAATATTGATAGTAATCAACAAGAGAGTGGATACCTACTTTTACCACAAACTTAAAACATTCCAATACACTTGTCGTTACAAACTAGCCAAATTTCTTACAGTACACAGATCCACTAGCTCCCACACCTAATGAAACTACAATAAATGTAGAAATATTTAATGATGGAATTGGATATGACTTTAGAAATGTCTGTAGGGAAATTTTGGTTGGTTTATATTTAGGCCATTAAGCTAATGTAACGTTATTCATAACTCAATAAGTCATTTTACACTGTCAATTTTCCTTCTATAATTTGTTTTATCATTTTTGTCGTTAATAGTTTACTCATCAACTAAATTATCAAAAACAGTATTATTCCTTGATTCATAATATTACACACCCTACAATAATACCATAATTGCTTTGAATTCCTCCTACTAGTAATGACATATCTTATAACCCTTATATCTTACATTTTTTATGAAGTTTATAAGATATGCCATGAAGTTATTTGTATAAGTACCAGTACAATCGATAGATGTACGATGCAAACTATAGGAATACCTAAAACCATGAAGTTAGTCCAACCCTGCCCTTGGGCTTAACCTGCTAAGCCCTCACGACCGTATTGTAGTGCGGGTAGAGTATAACCTACTCCCTTCTTATTTCTTTGTTCAATTTTTTTCTGTCATCACAACTACTTTATGTTGCCTTTATTAAAAAAAAAAATCACATGTACATATATGATTGATAATACACATAACACTCAATTTCCAGGCTTTTTACCAATTAAGAATATAACCATTTTATTTGGGCTTGAGCGAACGCAGGGTTCGCAGCCGACAGACACCTACACACACCTATTTATACATGAATAGTTATACCATGAATTGATATCTATTCTAACCTATAGCCACTAAGATAATCGTAACTTGAAGCCTTGAATTTTATAAACACAACTAAGCCATGAATCGCTTAAAGGTGGCATTTATAGTGATTTTTATCGTTTTGTTTCGAGGCGTATTTATCTGACGCATAATCCGCTCTATAGGAAATTGAAGTAGCGAATTCACACTTCATTGAGGCAATAAAATATTAAATTAATAGCTTTCTATTATGATCACTTTGTATCTGGTAGAATATTATGACCGTTTTTATGACATGACCGTATAGTGAACAGGGAGATGTCAATATATGTCATGAAATAAAACAGAATATAAGAATAAAGCCCCCTTATAAATAAGGATAAATATAAATATTTGAAGTAAAATAAAAATTAAGGTGGATAGATTTTTTTTTTATTCATTTTGTTTGTTGCCTTCGCTTTAAATCTTCGAATTCATCGTTTGTGTTTTATCGTATTCAACACAAAATTTACTCAAACCATTGATATTTTTGTATTTTAGTATATTTTCATTTAGTATATTTTAATGGCAATTTTTAAAATCCAGACAAGATTTTAATCAAAAGGTTTCTTTTCCCTTTTAACCATTTCTAAATCATTTTGAAGATTATTTTAAATCACATTAAATTTATATAAAATAAAAATTGAAATAATCGTAAAAAGTTGGTACTAGAAAACTAAATCTAGCACTCGACTAAAATGTAAAAATAAAAATCATTTTGTTGATAAATATCCTTCATACTTGGCGCTTAAGAGCACATTGAATGACTTGGTTATAATTTTTTTTAAATATAACATAAAAAGCCACGGATTAAAATATAAACTTAGGACCGTTATTCAATAAATAAATAAATGTTCCAGTTGAATTCAAATTTATAGAAGTAAAAATAAATCTAAACTATCTAAATAATGTACTGCACATATGACATGCTTTACTGGTATGTGTGGGTCTGTGCCTTAGATTGTATTGCAGTCATATCAATATGGTTGTGCAATTGTGCTGAAGGTTTCTCTTAGAATCGTTCCAAATTACTAATAGCTATGCATAGATCTCAGGGTGATACGTTTATTTAAATTAATATCACATAACTAGTACTTGACTATTTATTGCTAAATTGTGAATAATTTATGGAATCACAGGAGATAATTTACATCTCTTCTTTAATTTAATACAAAATGAAAATTAGAAATTATCTGATTGATAATTTTTAAGTTACAAGCATAAAAAAATTGTATTTGTTTTATACTGCTCAGAAAATATGGACGTCATATGAAGAAGAAATTTTGAAAACTATTTTTGATGTACTTTTTACCGTTACAGATCACCATTGTTACTGAAGTTTTTACCATTTGAGAGGTATTGTAAACTTTCAAATAAATGATAATCCAATGGTGGATGCGACATCACTTCCCAATCAAGCTCCAACGATTGTCGAGGCGAAACACAATTTGCCTTTGCAATTTACAAAAAAAAAATAAGAGTGATTAATGGCAGGATAGTGCCATGGCAGGATCTGGTCAAATCCAATTTTGTGCATTCGTTTTCAAAGAGTTATCTGATTTGAACGTTAGGGTTCGACAAAAAACGTGAAAAAAAACATACTGAGGGAAACAAATCATTTATATGAATCAGATCTTGTCTGCCAGGTTTTCACTGGATGAGATAAAACTGCACTTAGCTAATATGCAAACATTATTCAAGGGTCCTACAAATTATTTTTTTTTATTACATATCAGGGAAAATTAAAAAAAACTATCATAAATATGAATATAAATAAGAGAAAGATATGTTGAAATGATATGACACATGAGAAGTAAAATGATGTTGAAATAGACACGACATCCTGCGGTGCAATACACCCACATTTGCAAGGATGTCAAATAATTCATTATTTTTAAAATATAGTATTATATTCTGTATTATTATTGTTGCATATAAAAATACAATATATTACGATTGTAATTAATACATCATGTTTTATGGCTGATTTTTGTGCATTAGAAAATTGACCATTCATATATGGGATACCATACTTAACTTTTAAAGGAACATTTATTTTTATTTAGAGCCATATATCTGTATAATTGTATCTAAATTCATCACTTTTACTAAACGTCTTCATTGGGATATAGAGAAAACCAATTAGTATTTTAATTTTAATAACGGATAACACGTTTATTTTAAATTTATTTAGTTTTTTTTTTCATCTATAATATCTCGTTAAAAATAGCGAGGTATTCAATTTATTCTGCTATGGTTAATCGGGCGATAGTACAGTTAGTCCTAAATGTTTCCGATCCAGGTGTAATCAGGAAGGTATCTTTAACGAATTACTAACATCGTTCAGACTCGGCACCCCTGATTTATGTCCCTTCCGAAGGACGGGATAACTAAGGATATTCTATTCCTTTAAAAAAAAATCCTAAAGCCAATAAGCTAAAGTTTTCAAGACGGTTTAAATATTATTTTTAAAAAAAGTATATTATAGCAATATCTACTACAGTGCCATAATGCAGTGGCAATAAATGTCACGGAAAAATGTTAATAAAACCCCTTAATTTAAAGCATACAACCACATAAATACATATATATATATATATATATATATATATATATATGCATTTATGTGTAGCTACCATTATGTTATTACTAATATCTTACTGATTTTCACATATATATTTTTTATTAAGCGTTAAAAATATATTTCAGAATATAAATTATAGCGCAGACCGATATTAATCCTCCTTCACGAATTGTATTCGATAATAAATCAAAAATTAAATGCTCCCTCAGGTTGGCAAATCCTTAATCTTTTCGGGGCTCTTGGGAAAGGTAATGCATTTTTCGACGTTACCCAATAACCCCTGCCCAAAACGAATTCCCTAAAGACCCGAGGATATTGTATATCATATTTCATGTTTGTTAATGCCCTTTCGACATAAAGTAAGCTTAGTGAGTAATATAATATAATATCCTACAGGGAGCCTGTTTTTGTTACGATATATTTCCAGACCTCACCGTATTATCCTGCTTAGAACTGTTTTTGTCCTAGGCTACGCTATTAGCTAAGGTAATACCGAAGGGTCTAATATTTATAGAGGTAGTCAGCTTTTCAAGGGTTTATTAAAACATAAAGCAAGAATATCCTGTACTGTATTCAAATTATATTTTACTAATGATAAAAAAACTTGCCTATTACTTTTAACAAAAAGTTGTAGAAAGGTTGACAAATTTTAATGGCTAACAAGGAATGACGAAATCGAAAAAAGTAAACATATTACTTTCGATATTCTAAAGATGAAGAGGGTTTACATTGAATCAAATTAAAAATTCAGAAGTCCGCCTTTAAACTTGAAGAATTGAAACTGAAAACGGTAGAGGTGTTTAGGATAACAAAATTTGTTAAGGAAATATAAATAAATGAAAAATATATCTGGAAACCTTATAACGGCTGACTTGAACAGAGCTACTATAGTTAGTAAAATGAACATAAAACACCATAAATTAGATCGTTTTGGTTTTGTTTTTTTTACAAACCCGCCTATTTTTAAAATAAATTTCGATATTTTATGTGTAATGTCGCTATTAAGAGATATATCAGGAAATATGTATCCATTGGAAGGTAACAGAGATTTAACCATAAAAATGTTCATATGTTGATATTTTTTATAGTTGATATTATATTCCTTCTTGGTATAGCAGGATATCTTGATAAGAAAATTGTATAAACATAACGAATACAACCCGAATAAATGTTTTTACATAACCTTTATTACTTCAGTATATTCCATATAAACTCCATGGTTTGTCACAGCCTACCAACATAATTTCTAGATGCACAGTGGTCAATAAAGGACTGAAATTATCAACTAAAGTAATTATTAAATATTTAACTGTTCTAGCTCGTTTCCTCCATTTGAAACTTTCATTTCTGCCTTTAAAGCGATTCTAGCCAGACCTTCTATAATAGTAATCTAGTTCCCTCCAGTGCCAGTCTCAAAGAAGCCAAAATCTCATATTCTCTATCCCCTTTTGTTCACTTCTTGCACGACATCTCCGCACGCCAGGCGCCACAAAGCGACTTATATTCGTTTACATATGACTGCTTCCTTAAACACATCATTTCCTAATCCTATAAGCTACTTACGGGCTCTCAGTCCGTTTTTATCCGTAAAACCTCCAATCGCGGTCCCTTAAAAAACTATTTATTTCTTTATCTTCTAAATTCTTTATATTATAATATTATATATTTTTAAAATTTATTATTATCAATGATTCACTGGCTAGTGTACACTGGATTGTTTACTAAACAAGACCTAAGGTAAAAAGATAAATTAATTCTTCTAGAGATGTGTTTTCGATGTTGCCAGACGCTCTCATGTATCACTGGTATATTCTTTTTTGTCCTAATTTGTGACTGCAATCATTTATTGATGCCTCCTCATTTCAATCTTTAAGATTCAAATATACTTCCCTCCTGCGTTATTCCACCAAGTACGATCTAGGTATCCTAATTCCTTCTTGTCCTCGTTCATACAAAATTTACATAAAAGACCTGGGCATAGAGTTCGGGCCAAATCACCAACGAATGGGACATTATGGTCCTTATGGATGACATTATTCGTAACAAAGTAAAGAGCGTTAAGAAATTGGATTATAAGAATTGAATTCGAGAGGAATTCGATGGCTTAGAGAAACTCCAAAGCTCTACTCTGTATATGACCAACTTAAATTTGAAAACGTATTAAACGTAAAACAAGAAAGTTACAATATACGGGTTCCAGGAAGAATCATCCGACTCAAATAAGCTGGAGAGGTTTCCTCCAGATCTCGGGATCTTCTGGACGAGAGCTGTTTGAGAAACAACTCACGCGAAGTGATATCTATAATCGTTCGCATAATAAAGGCTCGTTAGAACTGCCTTCAGGGAACTGTCTTGAGAATAAAAGAAAAAACTCTGAGACAAACAAGGGCATAATTTTTGTCCAACAAGCGGGTCGGATTTATGCATTTAGCATCCAGCGGTTGCACTCGCGTGACTGGAGAGAGCTTGCATTTTCTGCCAATTTGGATATCTCAGGTTCTCATCTGGGCTGATTTAAGCCCCTCGTTGGATTCTGTTCTAGAGCTCGGGCCTAATGAAGCCGGCCAATTGCATCAAGAGTGTCGCAACCCGTGGCGCTCTGGTTAATATCACTTCCGCTAGTTAGTGTTCTACTATCGTGTTATATGCAAAATAACATTCCATTCTTGACTGCCTGATGGATCTAATTAGTCAGAGGATCTAAAGATAGGTTCATTAAGCGAACACTTAATCGTTACTACGATATTAATAGTAGCAAGCATCTTAGGCTAATTTCGTTTTAAAGCTATTCCTTCCCCAAAAATGATAGTTTGTGCGCTGAATCAACCTATTGGAGGATAGTGCGTTTGCAATTTATATATGTAAAATATTTTATAAAGAGGTAGGTTATGTAGAAGAGGCAATGTGGCCTACACTCCCTAGTGAAGTAAGAAAATCTTCACATAAGAAAAGAAATGGGCAAATGTCTCAATATCACTCATCAAAACTGCTTCAACCTGTACCACTACAGCGTTCGGGGTTCATTATATAATGGAGACTGTACTGTTTCTTGGACAAGGGTTGTGGAGGATTTGTCCTAGATCACGATCAATCACCATATTATTCTCCTTATTTTGGGTACCCACTTTATAGGGGCTGATCGAGCCCTAGGAGGAACCTAGATCCCATTGGATCTATCTCCTGCTGCTAACGAATTAAATAAAAGGCTGCCAGCGAGCGAGATTTTAATCCACGAACTTAGGCACGGCAAGTCAGTGCTCTACCACTGAGCCATTCCGCTTTCCTAAAATGGTTTTGAGATTAATCATAAACACGACATTGAAAAGAATGCATTTACATTTGAAAACGTTCACAATTGTTCTCGGTTCCTCTATTCAATAGATACTCGTACTAAACAAGAATAGTCACAATAAAACGAAAGAGGGAATGGACTACGTTGAAGCTGTGCAATACTGCCTTACCTAGCTGTGGGATTGTCAACAGCCTGGATAAGTGGACGGAACATGGATAGTACTATACCGTGGCTGCGTGATCAGCATGGCGGATAGGATTGCCCGTAATAGCGTACGTCGATCATGCAAATCCAGATGACAGTGCTCCCATTGTCTTAGGGCAGTCATTAGGCCATAGCAAGGATGGCTAGGTGCGGTCTTCATCCTTTCCTAAGAAGTAGGATCGGGTGGAGTACAAAGGAATTTGCGGGTATCGATTGGAAGGGGATCGCCTGTAACGTAAACGACAAGAATACTTTCCCGTATTAGAGAAACAAGTTCAGGTCTTAAGGAAGATCACCTCAGAAAGCCAATTTCGATTTAAAATAAACATTTAATATTTTATTTTTTAACAGGCATCCTCGAATCCAGCCTTCATTTGCCTAAAAATATGAAAATAAAATCGACAAAATCTTTCAATAAAGTTGATAATCACAAACATTTTTAGAAAGCTTTAGACGGCTTGAGTAAACAACAATGGGTAAGTATTGCTCCTTGAGTCTTATTCGAACATTCTAAAGGACTTGTTAGTTTTAGTCATATATTTTAATTAACTTTTGAAAATTTTCAGAAAACAAAAGATCAGCTTTGACTTTGGTTGGGAAATTCATGTACAGTTAAAGGTATCATTTTGTCATAGGTCTTGATTCTGGGGAAGGTAATCACTAACCATTAAAAAGCTGTAAACATTACAGATGATGTTATATCAATATTTTTATTAATAATGTTATACATGTTTCACTATGATTCGACTTGTTTATAAAAATTAAATTATAAAATAATAAAAGCAGAGGAATTTGTTATAAACAACTGACTTCCACAATGACTTTACTCTATACTAAAATGATTATTTGTATTATTATATATTATGTTATATCATAGAAGCTTATATAGCTTTAGTTATATAAGCATTTATTAGTTATATAAGTATTTATATATAAGAGTGTGTGGAATTTAAACCACGTACATATGTATTATTAATATCATATAAATAGATATTAAAAAAGAAAAAAAGGACAAAAAGAGATGAAATGTAAATCTCTGATAATATTGTTTAATTTTTCTTCTTTTTTGTTTTGTTTTCTTTCTTGGCATAAATTTGATATATATGTAACCATAAATTATTTCTATTATATAATTATTGTTATCTTATTTTAATTTTTTTTCTTTTCTTCTAATCTGTTCATAAAATATTGTTATTTTAGGTAATGCACATTTTTTTTGTCCATTTTTTTATTCTTTCTCACTTACTAAATTACTTGTAATAATTAATTAAATGTAATTATTTTACACTCTAAGACATAATTGCTTACAATACCTGTTATTCTATAGGGACTTGACCCAGAATAAATAAATACATTATTATTATTATTATTATAGAGCACAAACAAAATTCATAATTTTCTAGACTAAATTTAACCAACTTTATATGATAATCCTATTAATGATCAAGAGAAATTTTTATTGAATCCACTTAAGTAATTTATGTAATCCAAAAGAGAAAATTAACAATCTTCAATCTTCAGAAAAATACAGAATTCATTTGAAAAGGCTTAGAAAACCCTAAAAAATATTTTTAAAAACATGATTTGTTGAGATTGTAATGTTTCCTTTAAAAAATGTTATTAAATGTAAATCTGAGAGGCATTATCCAATGCCCTTCAACCAAAAACCTATACCAATCTTCCTCCGTCGTTAAAAACACATTTAAATAAAAAATCTCATGGAATTTAATTCATTTATGTTAATCTCTTAAACGAACCGAAATAAAAAAGGTTCGTTTATAATTGATATTTTAAAAATATTGGTAATTGTTACTGCTTTCGTAACATTAATATTATATAAAAATGACTTACCATTTTTGCCATGAATTCGGTGAAGTACTGCCAAGAAAGTGAAGAGAAAAGTCACACTCTTCATTCTGTAAAATGAAAAATTTCTAAAATATTACTAAGCAATTAAACTTTGTTAGAAATGATTTATCACAATAATTTTTTCAATATAGAATTATAAAATTCGCAACTGTCTTCATTCTTAAATTTTGCTATTAATGATCCTTAAAATTAGTTCAGCGGTTTCGAAAAAAAGTAAATAATGTCAGTTCTATATATATATATATATATATATATATATATGCAATAAAAATAATACGTATTTGCAGTTGTTCTTTTGAAGGTGAGATATCTGTGCTATTTTTCGGAGAACTTTACCATTATAGGCACTCCTTGACTGTTTGTTAATCAAGATGTAGAGAAGAAATCTTCAACATCGAATTTGTTTTCCCCTGAGAATATTGAGTATTAAAGATGCTTACGATAGAAAGTCAAATGACGTTAGAGAAGTATGGGTGGGGTGAGGGGTTCAAATCCCGCTTGGCCGGCTTTTATTTAATCTGTTAGCAGCCGTAATCCTATGGAATTCTATGGGAACTAGGGTCCTCCTGGGGCTCATCCAATTTCTATAAAGTGGGTACCCGGAATCAGGCGGTGGAGCTTGATCCAGGACAAATCACCAACCAGCAGAACCGTCGTCCAATAAACAGTATAGTCTCTACCATGTTCTGAACCCAAAACCCTTCGAGGGTTGTAGTGGTACAGGTTTTTTTTAGAGAAGTATAATGGCTATTACCATTTCGATACACTCAGAAATGGACATTCCTTAGCGAGGCCGTGAAGTTATCGACCACGAAACCTTGAAATGAGAATGGTTTGGAAGGAAGGGTAACAAACTGGCGAGATCTGGAGCTGCCTTTCAGGCATTTCCAATTGTCTGCCATGGGTTAATTGCGTATTTTCTGTTAATTGAGTGCTAAAAGTTATTTTCTAATTTCAGGGCTTAACAATAAAGCAATTCCGTTTTTCTAAGACCTTGGAACAACGCGGTGAGAAATATAATTGCAGGGTTCGCGATGTTTTCGCAGTAAATATCTAAACGAATGGCATAGTTCCATTTTTAAATTCTTTCCTTTTTCAAAAGAATTTTTTTTATTCCGATATATTTATGATTTTTGACCCTCAAGAGTTGGAAATAGATTGCTTTCTGTATTTATTGTGTCCTAAAATACTTAAGTTTTTGTTAAGATGTGGCTTTTTTGCCTCCATTTTGACAACATTGAGAATGAAATTTTTGACAAACTAAGAAGTACAACTTATTCTTTAGAAATTCTTGTTGTAATAGAAAATAATACCTAACTTCAATTAAATCCTTCTACTACATTTTCAAATTATAATATTGATGAAATTTCAAAGTTTAACTAATGTTTTATATGAATAAAAAAAAATCGCTTCTTGAAGTTAGTTCAAATTTAAGAGGTACCGCGGAAACATGAATGACCACTGAAATAATTTTAGTAAAGACTTTCTGTATTGATAATCGCAGTTTAGTTTAAAATATTTGGAACGGAAATTCATTGTGGCTTACGATTTGTACAATTTATTACGGCAAAAAATAAATATTGGGTCTTATAGAATTATTAATAGAGAGATATAGAGAAAGATAGTTAGAGGAAAAGAAAGAGGGAGTGAGATAGAGAGTTAAATGAAATTCGGGACAAAAATAAACACAATTCTTCACAGTTTTTATGGCAATATAGTCACTGTTTCAAATAAAGTGTCAATTTCCCATTCAATCAAGTCATATGCGGAATGATCAATTTAATATTTTTTTTTTTAATTGCTCCAATATTTTCCCTTATTAATACGGTCTATTCAATAAACCAATGGCAAAATTTAAATCTATTTTGACCTTGATTGTTTTATACGATTTAATTAATGCAATATATTAGTACGTAGTAGTTTGTTTGTTCATTTAACGTCACTTTATGCTGCTATGGCTAATCGGACGATGCTACAGTGGGAGCTCTAAATTTTGCCTATCCAGGTTTAATTAGGATAGGGATTTTTAACGAGTACGTAGTAGTTTTCGTCATGCTAAAAAGAATTAATTTATCGCAGATGTTTAAGAGTGCTTTTACAAGTAGGCATATTTAAAATAATTTGTGTATGTATTTTTTTCTCTTTGGTTATTTTTGGAAGGAAAAATTCCCTCCTTTCCCCTTTCCTTCAGCCAACCGAGCTGCTTCCACAGGTTAATCAGGTCTTGCGATTCGTCCTGACTCGGTACTTGGAGGAGCCCATCCGCTCAACATGGATGGAATGCGTTAAGGTAATCCCGGCGCCGGAGCAACCTATATTTACGAAAGAGATGATTGGGATGATGAGCCTCGAGCCCTTGGATCGGACATTTCGTCGGCCACGACCAACCGGAGCTTCATCACATTCTGTTTTCTCAACGAAGAAGATCAGCCCAGAAAGTACCTCCTGCGCTCTAGCGGTGATGGATGAGAAGAATGTAAGGATAGTTAAGGTGTGTGATTATTCATTAATTGAGCTTTTGTTTAAACTCGAAATTCATCAATAAACGATTCCTGTAGTTGGATTAAAAATCAACCTAACTTATATATCCAAACATGAATTAGGGATTTTTTTATCTTCTACCTGCCAACGCAACAATCAAAATTATTTATGGATAAATTGAAACTATGAATTTATAAATATCAATAAATGCAATCAGATTTTTGTTAATAATTACACTGGTCGACAAGATTTTCTTCACAAGAATACTGATTAGGAAATCTAGTCAGTTTTTCATCTGAATTCAGATATGTTGACAGAATTTTTCCATCAGGTAATTTTTTTGTGACAGCTACTTTTTAGAATCTGATTTCAGCGGGTTTTTTTACCTGTCATAGGAAAGTTTACCTCATATGTAGCGATTTTATCCAAGCTGTATTTAAAGAAATTTGATTTGTAATATTATGCTGAAGAACCATAAAACAAGGCTCGGCAGGTTCATTCGTGTTTGGACATGCTCAGACTTGTTCATCTGGCATTGTGATTTAGCATT
The DNA here is from genome assembly GCA_037127475.1 of Arma custos. Classification (NCBI taxonomy): domain Eukaryota; kingdom Metazoa; phylum Arthropoda; class Insecta; order Hemiptera; family Pentatomidae; genus Arma; species Arma custos. The sequence goes on from CM073760.1 coordinate 111,789,363, forward strand.
GACCAAACTGTAGTCAAAGTATAAGCCATGCTAAGCTCATTATTTGCCAGTTCAGTGTTAAGCACAATTGACTTAACTAGGCTCAATCCAATAGCAAATAAATCCGTTATACACAAGAATGGTATTCCGAGACACACCCAGGCGCTTCCTGGCATTTGATACCTTGTGGCCGCAAAGTTACCGAGTTGCAGCCACCAAATGTCAAGGCTGCCCATTGCGGCAGGTTAGTCGTGCTCCCTCGCGAAATAATTTCGACTTTTTCCGTGTGAATAGACAAAAATAACTTCAAAGTATATCTATCAGGCATATTTTTAAAAATATCATTCACAATACCGATATTCATCGTAGTAATAATCCTTGATCAGGTGTATATAAATATATATATATATATATATATATATATATATATATATATATATATATATATATATATATATATATACAATTAGATGTTTATAAAAAATGTTTTAATATTAAAAGACTGGTGAAAAAAAATACCAGATATCGTAAAAGTTTCTAGAACAGGCCATTTTAAAATAAAAATAATCTAAATATATTTGTCAGCGCTTATGAAAATATCTATGTATATATATATTTGTATATATACACATAGATATTTTATGTTATAATTATATAACAAACAACAACTGAATTATATATATTTTTTTTAATTAATGAACCATTTTTATGATAGTTGTACTATGAATTATTTTTACTGGTTATTTTTTCTGTCCTTGGTAATTTTATTTTGATCGGATTATTAAAATATCATATATTCATTATCAGTAGAAGAGAAGTTGGGTTTTCTTTTTTTTATCCGTTTTATGTCTCTTTAATTTTACTTTTTTCCATAGTTGCTCCAAGTCGGTTCAAACATTGTTTATTAACGGTCAACTGTGGTCTAGTGGTTAGCGTAACCAGCTACTAAGCCCAAGATTGGGGGTTCGAAGCCTGGCAGGTGGCCCTAGGAGTTTTTTAAGGGAGTAAAAAATTTCTTAGTTATGCCGTCCTTCGGAAGGGACGTTAAACGGGAGTCCCGAGCCTGTACGATGTACAGTCAGGTACTCGTTAAAATTCCCTATCCTAATTAAACCTGGATAGGCATAATTTAGTGCTCCCACTGTAGCATCGTCCGATTAGCCATAGCAGCATAAAGTGACGTTAAATGAACAAACAAACATTATTTATTCTTCATGATTTTTTTTTATATTTGAACCCACAACTTATGACATGTATACCAAAACAGCGGTGGTAGATAAAGAGCGTAAGGAAAAACGGATGTTAGGAGTCACATAACAAAAATAATTTGCATAAGAACTGCCTTGAGGCGATCCCCAGTTAGCCGGCCTTAAGCTCTTCACAAGTTTTTCAGGGGATTATCTCATTCCCACGAATCTCTGACCAGTAAATGGTTAGAGAGAAGAAAATAATATAGCCATTTTTAAAAATAATAAATCCAGCAACTTCTAGAAAATAATAGCTGAGGTGTAACTTCATGAGGACAGTGTCTTTGATAAATCAGTAATACGTGGAATGGAGTAACGTAATGTTCAAAGAGGCAGATATTCATAAATCTATTATCAGTTGATCAATTGATAAAATAACTAGTGAGCACAGTTATACTACTATGGAATATATTGTGTCTTTAACGAACAATAGAACATTAGGAACAAGAAGAACATAGGAGGCTGTGATCAGAACGGGTGTTTCACAAGGTACTCTTCTCAAGACGCTATTATCTAACTTTATCTATGCCAACCATTAGTGTAAAGCTTCTTCAGCTATTAATGATACACAAACTAGATATTTATCTGTTGAAGCATTTCATTTGTGATGTTGAATTATACTAAAAACTTCAAATTAAAAAAGAAATTCCCAATACGATGTAGGACATGCGTTGTGAAGGTATGCCAGTCCGTAGAAACTAACAATAATGAATCTTAAAGAGGTCATTAATAGTGGCCAATAGGCTTGGTCACTAATGAGCACATTTATCATTGGTTCGGAAGTGGAACCAATCAGGGCCTATGTAACAAGCGGTTAATTTATATTCACATTTTGCTTTTTACAAGCTCCTTAGGCATTGTGGGGAGCAGGTGATTAAACAGCTCTTGGGTGTCTGTGAATGTCGGAGATTAATGGACCATCTGAAGGGGATAGTGTTAATACTTCATTGTGTCTTACGAAAGCAAAATGAGTTCAATTGGTTTCGGATTAATTGCATTAATGAGTGACGATATTTTCAATTGACTCAATAGTGGCAATATCAATCCATATATCATCAATTATATTACTATATATCAGCGAAACTCTTTTGTCATAAATGAATCTTTTATTAGATTGAGAAAAATAGGCTTGGATAATTATTCGAATGTTGACATAAAGACAGAAGATGTTCGAAATAAGATTAGGAGAATCTATAAAATATAGCGAACCTGTATAATTATGAAACTGGAAACTTATCAGTTAATATTTTCTCTTCAGGTAATTAAGAATCATTTTTTAATTTACTTATTGTTGTGTATTTGCATTGTATATACAATCTACGAGACTAATTCGTTACAAATAAGCTCTCGTTTTATATGTTTTCTTGTGAAAAAGGTGGCATGAAGACTGGTGATAGAAGAAGAAAGCCACTCATAAAACCTATTTAAAACACAGTAAGAGTATAGTCTACATCCTAGCGCTGCAGGAGGTCCTGCAGTCTTGGCCCGCTTGAGACTTGGCACTCATCCGCTCAGTTATTCACGCATAATAGAAAAACTATTGTAACGCCACTTTTACAGTTAAACATATTATCTAATAATGTAATTATTACCTTCCAACAGTAAATATAATAGGACTAAACCAAATTTATTGAATACACATGGTGACAACGAAGCTATATGCTGGTATTTCAGTTTTTGAAAGCACATCGGCTAATGTCTAAATTATAGCATTATCTCAAATTTTATTTAAATTTTCTCCATAGACCAGTTTGAGTTTATGTGTTTTATTTATCAACGTTATAATCGAACATTTCCCTAATTGAGCCATAAGCATTGACGACCTACATGACAAACAACAACAACAAATGCAATTTCGAAAACGTTTTCAACGACTACTTATCAAGTTTTCCGTTGTTCCCTAAGTTCCTAGGTGGGTAGATAGTAGATACGTAGGTGGATGGATTGCGTTAATAATGATCTTACAGATTTAGTTTTAAGTGAAGATAAAGATTTGTAAATAACGATTCGTGATATAAATATAGAACCGTCGGGTTCATTAAACGTTATATAAAAATAAGGAAAAAGAATCTATTTAGGAATTCGTTTAGTGCTATTAAAATAATTATTCGTTGACTAATGCTCAATCAAGTTAAATACATAAATACAACGTAAATGAAGAGATGGCTTTACGGTGACATCAAAGAAGGAGCCGCAAAGAGATTCAGAGACGACATATTTATGGGAAAAATAGTATTTTATTACTATTATTTTCATATGTTGAATAATTCAATAGCAAAAGTTCCATAAATAAATAACATTTATAATATACTTTTACGCTTATTTAAATAAGAAAAAATTAATTATTGACTCAATATGGATTACATCATAAGGTAATCTGAGGTCTGAGAGTCATAAGGTAATTTTTCTGTTTCTAAATTTGAAAATCTTGATCCTAATAAATAAGACTTCATAGATATCTTGATCTACTTTCTTAGAGGATTAAGCAGTAGTAAATTTTACAAAGGTGTCAGCGAAAGAAGAAAGGCGCAAGCTATAAGAAAATTTAGGACCAGCACATCATTTTTTATTTCTTCATATTCAAATACAAGGTATAAAATAAATGTCGCTCAGTGCCGCCGGTAAACTCTGCTTCAACACTTTCCTTCAGTAAAAGCGAGAAAAAAAATAGCAATAAAACCATTGGCAGTATGCCAGGTGAAGTAAAATCCTCGCCACATTTTACACTGTATCTTTTACAAACGTCCTCCATTTTGTCAAGAGTAGACCTACTATTTCTTTGTTCTCCTGAGAACACATCACTTTTCTTTTCTTCTTATTTTTTTTTTTTTTTGCTTCCAGAATTTTCAACTAGTCGCATAAAACAGTACCCTCTCCCTTCTGGAAAAGATTGTCCAGATCCTGGGAGACCAATCTAGAGCCATATCTCTTCGAGGTATCTACCGCCGCACCCACAACAGATCGGAGCTGGATATCTCAACCATGTCCTCCAAGGGTACACTTCTTTTAAGTAGTTGTCGGATTTTATGTCACTCGTCAAGGTCGCATACGGAATTCCGACCACGTATTAATAAAATAAATCCCGAGTTATGACCTGATTTCAACAGGGAGATAAAGACAAGCCACCGAAAATTTATGATGTAGGGCTATACTGGAAAAGAAAAGATTCCTTAAATACATTTCGGGTCTTTTATATTCCTAAAACATATGTGTTAAGTAGACAGTTGTAGATAAAGAAGTATTTTATTTTGTCATTTACACGAACATCAACATATTTCTTCGATTTAATAAACGTATGGATGTAAATAGACTCTTCAGTTCTAGTACGTATAGGTGGCACCATAGATGTACTAGGTCAGATTTTTACTGGGTTGCTAAGCGATAAATCTCTAAAGGAGGGACAAAAAAATAATTAATTTCCAAAAGTTTTATTAATTTCTGCAAACTTTGGAATAGAAATACATTCATTTAAGGACACTTTGATTTAAAAAGAAAAATCAGGTTTGCTTTCTAGAATAATATTTTATCATATAAACAATAGTTACTGATTATTTTCACCATGATAGCTGATTCAATTTGAAAACAATAATAAGGGTGTAAACTATAAAGAAATAATTACAGTAAAATAAAACAAAAATCCTAAGGACATTATAAAACAGTACGAGGATTTGCGCCAGATTTCTTCACGAAAATATAATGACCGTTTCTTGTTTACTGTTTTTATTTAATTACAGATACTTCGTGGCCCGATATCGTGGACCAAAAAATCGGAGAAGGATTACACAAATAGGTTATTTCACACTTTTAAGGATAATTCCAATTAGGATTCCAAATGGAAGATTCAATTGCGGAAATATTTCAATTCTTACTGCTCACTGCACCGGAGCAACTATTTCACGAGAACAAATATTATTAACGGTGAAAGTTTTGTGCTTCTCAAAATTATAATTTTCGACACTGTCGAATAACTGAAATAGATCAAAGTCCGTTATTAAGATTAAAGTGAAAAGATAAAAGTGAATATTATACTTTGGGAATTAAAATACATAAACAATATCAGGAGTCACACGAGAGAAATTTTTAGATCTCGATAAGTCTTCACGCGGACTGCCAGTCCCTCACGCGTCAGCACATAACTTTCCGTTATTTATAATACTCTTCTGAAACCTATAATTCTGAACATATTGGTAATTATAGTAAATCATTCTTTACTGTTTTGATCATAATAAGAAAATAAAACTGTAGTTTGAAATACAAATTGTAAATATACTGTGAATAACAAGAACAGGTATAGTAATCAAGACTTTGCTTTCTTAAAGAAAATGTAACTTCTGACATATTTATAAAAAATATTATTTTTGGTAAGAGTGACCCATACTACCTTAATAATCTTGCCTATAAATGTAAGTCTCGATTTAAACCGCTCTAGAATAAAGCCGTTCTACTACTAGAAGTATATATTTACTGGAGAAGTCTGTGACAGCAAAAATCAGCGAAGATGGTACTAATAAAATCTGGTGTCTATTTTATGCCGAGGTAGTTACTGGCATAGCTCCATAAACCTCAGGACAGACCGCCTGGACGTACTGTCCCCGCATTCCTTATGGCCGCTCTAGCATGGAGTTGTCACCGCAGGAGAACAGGACTACGATCTTGTGGCTTCGAGGAGTCGAAGAATGTCGTGAATAAGTGCCTTGTCCGAGGATCCCATTCCAAGGAAGGGGACAAGAGTTGTTTTATGGGTTCAGTGAACCGTATGATCGGAGCGAGGAAATCGGAAACGTTCTATATTTGAATGAAATTGAGAAATTGTTGGGTTAGTCAAGCGTTCCAAGATTTGATCAAAGGCTAAAGCAACAAATAATTCTTTGTTACTTCAATGGTATTGATTTACTTTTCATTGTTCTTTAGATTCAAAAGTTATGTTGGTGAGTATTAATATATCTTTTGATGGAGTGAGATCTATTTGCGTACACCATGGTACAACAGATCTGTCTTGAGTAAACAACAGTCGAAATTTAAAAATAAATTAGTAAGAGACTTAGTATCTCAGAAGAACGAAGGAGGAAACATTGCCCAATATAATTTTCAAAAGAATGTTGAAATAGGAAACGGCAAAAAGAGTGGATAGAAAGAGTAAAGGAAAGTATGAACGGCCACGGCCTGAGGGAGGAAAATCTACAAGGCACGGTAAAATGGAAAAATGAAAAAAAATAAATTTTTGGATGAAAGATAGGATGAAAGAATCCTTATAAGAAAAAAGCATGCATAATCAAAATTACACAGATGTTTTGATCGGTTCCATAATTTAAGAGCCAATAAAAAAAAAAAAATGTAACTCCAGAGGTGAGTTAACCGTACAAAATTAATAATATTCTTCACCTATTAATATTTCTGTTAGGAAACGACTAAAGAAAAGCAATCTGCGTGTAAATTCAATTACAACTCCTGTTATAGAAAATTTTGTTTAACAAGTATCATGTACACTTTACAACTAGTCAAGTACACGAGAGTGAATTATCCGCATCGAGATGCACAACCTCCCACTTAACCTCCGCATTCTGTAGGCTTGTTCCAGAACTTGAGGACCTATTATCCTGTTAGGAGTGGACGCGGCATGCGGGAGTAACTAGTTGCAACAGAGCGCGACGATCGCTACGTGCCCCAGCTCACCTGATAAAATGTTAATAGCTCCACTTAAAGTAATAAAATAAATTACTACGTCGTGTTCAAGCAGTAAACTTAAATCATACCGAATTTTTTAAAATAAATTTATATGGTTTGTAAAACATTTACAAACCAAACCAATCTCAAATAGCCAACACGACTTTGATAGTAAATACTCATGCTGTTTGCTTCGAACTATCTTCCATACTGGTATAAAAATTATGTACAGTAATTAGAGTTTTAAGACTATCCATTTGACTAGAAAATGTTGTAAATGTTTTTGTCGTTTTTCGAGAAAGAAGCCAGCTCCAAAAAATAAAATTTTGCTTTCAATTTATTGCGATACGTAAACAGAACCTCAAACGATTCCTGCAGACATTACACCGAAAACAACAAGAAACGGCCAACAATTCAATATAGATGACATAAGCACCATAATCTATCACTTAATTATAATAAACATAGACTTTCTGTGGTCACTTGATTTTTAAAAGTTTAAAATATAAGAGGATTTGAAGTGGATAGCTTGTGTAAAAGTGTTTTTCACATTTTTTGCTAGTTAGATCAAGTTATTTTATGGTCTCCAAACATCTTTGACTACAAACATCAGAATTAGAACCGGACTAAAACCGTGAGAAATGAGGCAAAGTGCCGTGTTAGACACAATTTATTGACTGAAGTAGCCAAAATTAAAAAAAAAATCAGTGTTCTTGTTGTATTTATAAAACCTTTTAAACTTAAAAAAATAATAATAAAAAACAAAGAATGAAATAAAAATATTGTCAGGTTATTATTGTTACGAAAAACCGAAACAAAAAGCCTTAAATTTATATTAAACATTTCTTAAATTTAAATTTCACATGTTAGTTATATGATTACCATTAATATTTAATAAAATAAATAAGTAAATATCCAGCGCAAGTTGAAGCAAGTTTATATTCTCAACAATTATCATGAATATTTATGAGCTCCAAGAATATTAAAGGCATCTGTGTTTTATGGATCAGTGTTTAAAATAATACAAATATCGTGCAATCAGCATCATACGATAGCACAATCGACTTATAATATTTTCAAGGAACATTGGAGGAGGTAATGGATATTTAAATCGTATGCAAAAGAATGAAGATAATTCTCTGTTATTTCTATTGGAATGCACAAATTCTCCTCTCATGGAAGATTATTTACAAGCGTACTATCCTTAAATCGCATCATCGAATATCTTAATAAACTACTAGACCCGACAGCAATTAGTTACATCACCAGAGAATAAAAGCCTTAAAATCTCACTATGCTAATAAATTTAACATATTTTATATTATAAATGCCTCCAAGGTAATAGAGGTGAGATGAAAAGCAAAACAAAGATATTCTCCACGCTTATTTCCTTTGTTTTTTAGCCTCACTTAGTATTAGCTCATCTTTAACTCCTTTGTAAATTTATATTTGACTTCCTGAAGGGAGATGACTAATCGAATGGCCAGTAATGAACGCTTCGTGAAGTTCTTACGTCAGGGCTGATCTAACTGAAGACCTGGGAGAGGCAACTGAGTTCCAGAGTATTCCATACTATTTATCAGTAATATATTCAGTATTAATGATTTGTTTAAATATACAAGATAATTTTTTATTTTTTATAATAATAATAATAATAGTAATAACTTAAGCAGATTACTTAGTCCATTGTTGAATTCGAACGATGACATTAGTCCTAAGTTCAGATATTTATCAATTGGACATAAGGAAGAAACATGAATCAATAGGATATTTCACTAACTGAATTAGAGATAACGATAAACAGTTATTAGGCTGATAATAACAATAGTATATTCGAAATCAGCTGATGAACAAATTTCGTTCAAATTGAGACTGATTTCGAATTTCTAAAAAAATAACGGACCACTTTGGATTGCTCTGATTCCGGGAACACTTATGTTATTATTAACTTCCTAGAAAATATTATATATTTCTAATACGAAAGTACTTGGTAAACATTTGATGACTGTTAATTTCCTGATAGTCATTGGAAATTACACTTATCAATGGCGTGAACCTGCAGATTAAGAATTAAGAAATCGCAGCCTCCCACTACTCGAATCGTTGAGCAAGTTGATTCGTTCGTTAGGACGAAGGTCAGGGGGTTAGGTAATGAATTGCGACATCGAGGCACATTCCTGTCGTTCCTGGATGACCCGGAGGAACTCCGGCAAAGGTTTCTGGCACACCCAGGAGTCATTGCTGAAGTCTTTGCATCCTTGTTGGTATGTATAAAGGAAAAAAGTATCATTAACTTCTCAGCCCAAGAGACCTCACCGAAATGGATAGCTCAGTATTTTAAAGTAGTAGTCATATTTACGAACAACATTAAGAAATAACTATTTAATGCTTGAGAGAACCACTTACAACGGATCATGTGAGATTACAATAAATAATGACAGAGAAGAAAATATCTCTACAATATATTTTCCTCTCTCTCTCTCTCTCTCTATCTCTCTCGTTATTATGTTGCATACATTATCTGAATAATCTAATCAATCCTGTCATGAAAATGAATCCTGATATAAACGATGTAATTACGGAGACACGGCACTCATCCGTTTACCATCCAGGATAATCACTCACATCCTGCGAACCCGTACAGTAACATTAAAGACATCAGAGATCGTCAAACAGGATTCAGCATAAGAATGAACTAGTTGAACCAGATCTGCAACCTTAATAAATCATAACTTCAAGCGATTCCAGATACAATTGTCTTGCATTCCGGTTTCAGAACAGTAAATCGTTCGGTAGAAAGCAACTAAATTATGAGCTTACTACTAGAATTAGCATTGATTATAGCAACCTAAATCAGATATGCATCACTGGCCAAATATCCAGAGCAGTGTGTGAATCGGTAGACTATATGTTGGGTCTGGAAAATAATGACTAAAACTCACAGACGTTTATGTACACATATTTGATATAACACAAATATATTTCTCATTCTATAGTAGTCTTAAAAAACCAAGATGTTAATATGTATTATAATATTTGTGTATACTTAAATCAGAATTTAAAGTTATACTACAATTACCAATATATAAAATAAAATAGTAAATGGTGAGCATTGTTTGAAGAACGCCTACCCACGCGTGAGAGCGTGGAAGAAGTGGAAAAAAGAGAATGCCGAAAGGAGAGAAGTTAGAAGTACATACTAAACAGAAAACGATCCAAAGGAGAAATAATTAAGGGAATAAGAATTGTGGTGTCTGCGTTACTTGCTTTACATAATGCACCGTAAAATAAAATATTATATTATAATATATAATGTTACATGTAATAGTATTATAAATATTATAATACAATATTACTTGCTGATCACTAAAAACATTTTATTAGCATCATAGGCGTATAGTTCTACAAATAATTTTTTTTTCGGCCTTCGCTATAACATCACTAACTTTAATACTGACCACATTATTTAGCAGATAATGTAGTACAAAGAAGAATCGACCCAAGCCAGTTATAACCCTCGCTATGCTCTGGCCTTGGTACCATTAAGTACCTGCGGTAATATTCTCTTATCACGTCCCAATCTAAATTTCAAATCGAACCCTGTCAACGTGGACGTCCACAACACTCTCCCGTGACTTCTGAAGAATTCTTTTAAAGTAGTCGGCAGCTCTTGCAGAAATATTTCCACTATCGCTATGGAGTTTTACATAAAACAGGCATTGTGGGCCCTTATTGCCTCGCAATCTCTTTTATAAGCTGCTTACATTAAAGTCTTTTATCTCATCCGCGTCTCGTTTCTCCTTCTGATTGGTCGATGCCGGTAGAATACTAAACGTTGGCTCAAGATATCTTAAGACGTCATTCAGAAATGATAGTCAGGAGGAATCGCATTACTCAAAGAAACCAGAACGATTCTTTAATTATCCATGCAGGTATAGTAAATAAAATTATAGTACTTTATCGCTTCATTATTGTGAAGGATAGGCGGCCGCTGACAGTTTATGGTACCCACGATAAAAGATCCACAGAAGTTTCAGGCTAATAATGAAGCATATTAGATCACATAAATTTTTCACTAGTAATGTATGTGCTCACAGAATGGAAAAGAATAGAAAAGTAACTTTATTCTGGGACTAAGTTCTATTAGGATAATAAACATGAACAGAAAAAGAAACATAACATATATCTGACAAAAAGCAAGCAAAAGATAAATGGTAAAGGTAAAATTAAAATGTTTATCTGTATAATGCAATATTTTCTTCTCTCAGAAAAAAATAAAGTATAAAGTTAGTAAATATAGAAATATAAGTCTGGTGTATATAAGTTCACTGCCCAAGTTAAGGATTATATGAATCGTAATTTCCTCTAGCCATTCTAGTGGTACAAATTACAAGTTATTTTTATCTTGTTTGGACAATGGTGAATAACACATTTTCTTATTTTTCATAGACATAAATTATAATTTGTTATTTAAAATGAACTCTAATTTGATAAAAGAAACGAAGTTGTAATTGGAATTATTTTATTGACGTATTTATAGATGGCAATGGTCCAACCATTAAAATGTTATAATCTGTTAAAAATTCACTTTGATCCAAGATATAGTATTCAAAATAACAAATTTTCAGGTTTTATATTAATTAATATGCCCGTTTATGAATATTATTAATATGTCAGTTTATTTATACATAATAAAAATTGAGGTGATGAAGAATAACAATTTGTAGTGCAGCTCCCTTTTCTAACAAAATGGCCATCAGAAGCATTACTTTAACGTCGTTATTTCTTTTTATCAAAAGTTACCTTTTATCAATATATATTCCTATTAAATTTAATAATGTTAATAAAAATACATTACTTGAGCTCTTAACTGGGGTTTTTACAGCTCACCAAATGGCATGATCCTGAAAATAATCCAAATAGTTTTTGCTTCCAGGACGTAATATAGGAAGCGTTATGATTGGGAAAATTCTAAATTTTCAGATTTTAACGGATTTTCACATTTTGATCACCCCTCATTCCAAAATGACGTGATTTGTTAGTAATAATAAATATTTTTTTTTACTTTATTTCAAATAACTAATTATATCATTAATAAGCTAGCAAGTAATAAGCAGGGGATAATAAGTGTTAGTTCAGTAATATTAGATCCTGTACATGCAAATCTTGAATTGTTTCAAGGAGTTTCACTTTTTAGTCACAGATTAATTTCTTAGGAAGCAAGTCATGTGTTGTCTACATCAGATATTTGTTACAAAATGTTGCGTGATTGTCTCTGAAACCGAATTCCCATTCTTTTTACGCACCTTTTAGCCTCAGGGAGATTACCCAATATTTGTATTCGAAACACGCTAAGAGGTAGCCTCAGTTACAAGTTAACTAGCCACGATATTCAAATGATTTTTACTACGGCTCGGCGCCATTGGAACCGATAAAATCCCATCACGAACTAACGGTGGGTTTGAATTTCAAATATTTTTCCGACCCGGGGTAAGGTTAGAATAACAAAATCCGCGTTCGGCATTGGGCGAAGAAAGCTGTGGGTTGGTACACCTGCTCAAGAAGGTTGTACTACCACACCCTCTGGAATTTAACAATAGAATTCCAGAATAAACAGCTTATATTTTTTAAACCTTGTGCGATGTTTCTCGTAGAGCTACATCGTATAGCTAGAGTATGGTAATGAATACCAATACCATTTAGGCTCTTAATTAATTTACAAAAAAATAGTTTCCCTAGTTGTTTTATAAATTATATCTACGTTAATAATAATATATAAACATAATAATAATAATAATAAGATAATCTTTACACTGTTTGTAATATTTTTCAAGTTCTCTCAACCATCTCATTATTTATTTTGCAGTGTAAACAGTAACCATATTCGCTATGCAAACTTAGCTCAGCGAAAACAATTTATCTTTATTAATTTATATATAAAATATTTAAAGCATTTCAATTGATTGTAAGTAAAAACTTGAACCTGTACAACTACAACTCAGGAAGGAACTTGACTTAAGTATACGGTAGAGACCAAATTGTTTCTGGAACAACGGTTGTGTATAATGTGATTTTTCCGAGATGATCACGAGCTCAACCAACGATGTTCTCACCAATTACGGGTACCCACTTTATGGAGCCAAGGGGGTAGAGGTATGCAGATCTCATTGGGTCCATCCATGTTTGCTAAAAGATTAAATAATTTATATACCACTTCTGGATATGAACTCAGGACCTTCAGCATAAAAACTCAGCATTATTCCTGTCGTCGTAAGCATATACTATAAATAATACTATAATAATTATACAAAAATTATCGAAATTAGAGTGTAAATGGCCATGGAGTTGGAATATCACGAAACTGTAGTGCTATAGTAAATAGTTAACAAAAGAATATTAAGGAATTAAAAAGTATTTACCTGATGATTGATTTCGTGTCTTCAAGATGTCAATACGAGAGAGATAAGGGCAGATTAAACAGATATCCTTATGAACATTATTTTTGAGGGATGAGTTTTAAGGCAACCTGAAAAAAATATATATAATTGTCAAGTAATAAAGTAGTAAAAATTAGTTTGGAATATTAGAAAAACAGTTTTAATAATCCTTGTTCGAGCATAATAAAAACTTTTATTCATATCCCTATCTTAAATAAATGTCTTTCACGCGAAAGCTTATATTTAATTCGCGAGGGAATCTTTATTCCGGGAAACAAGCAGTTTTTGTTAAATATTACAATCTAAATAAAATAATAGATAAAAATTATTATCTAAGACCATCCATTTTAGTGTAGCTGTCATTCTTCTCACACTATACCCTTCAGATTATTGTTAGTTGAAACCATGCTCTTAAATTTAAAAAATAGTAAAAATGAATATAGGAAAAGGCTAACTCTATTTTTTTTTTTTTTTTATAAAATCGGGAAATAATCGTAATTTAACACTTCTAAGAAATAATTCAAAATGTCTTTCTCCCATGGAAAAGAGAATCTCAGAATTGCTAAAAGTTTTGTGAGCTGCTGTAAACGCCTATATACCATATTGCCAGTCATTAACATAAAACTGCACGATTTTATAACTAGAATGCCTGCACTTAAACAGCCTATAAAAATAAATATATAAATAACTTACCGCCGCTCCCGGCGATAAGCTCAATAAGCTACTAAGAACCTCAGAGGTCGTTAAGCTGTAAAACCGTTCGGAATCTTTAAGTTAGGCTGGATACCAACTAAAAGGGTAGTCCATTTGTAAAGGTTAAGTAGATAAAATAATTTAATAAAATAAAACGAATAGCTTTTATTATACGTTAAACTTAAGATACTTTACCACTCCAGCGATTCTAAACGAATTATTTTATAAATAAGTAGCTAGAATTTTTTTGAAGACTATATCATTGATACATAATAGATACAATGTTTATATAAAAATATCAGAGATGGTAATAATAATTTTTATTTTTTTAATAAATAAAAAGCCTATTTTACTAAAAGAATAAAAAAATTACTATTGTGTTAAAACTATCTGTAATGTCCTATGTCTTTTCTATTTGTCTCTCTTATTTCCCTATAGTTGACATTGTATGATACCTCTTTTCATTACGCAGTCTCCTTAAACAGTTCATTTAAAAAAAATAAAAATGAATTTTGTTCTAAATTTGTCTAATTTTGTTCAGAATAACTTTTTTATTATCCCATTAGATTCCAAATAATTAAATGACTTTTAGCATTCCATTGTAAAAAATAGGACTCCATTTTAATTTACAGTTTATCAACGATTAAATAATAATTTTCATGAACACAACAGCAGACTGTTAAGAGATAAGGCTAGTGTTTTTTTTTTTTTGCATATATTTGTAATGAAATTAATTTTGTAATAATATTTTAGATTGTAAAATGTAATATTATATCATGAAATAATATTATATAATTAAATACTCTCTTAAATTGCCACGGCCAATATTTTTAATCCATTCATCAGATGTTTCTTCTGCTTTCGACCGTGTAGCCAAATTCTTTGCCGACGTTTCGCTGGCCATACTGCAAGCTTCCTCAAGAAATCTGAGTCTCAGATTAAGCCCTGAGGAAGCTTGCAGTAGGGCTTAATCGACTACATGGTCGATACCAGTTAAAACACGTGATATTAGTTGCATTTCTACAAGTAATACTGAAGAATTACTACTCCTTTAAGTTCATTAACGTCGTAAAATCACTTTAACATCACAACTTATCAGATTTTGAAAAGGTATATTGTTGGAAATCTGTAAGCGTTTTCCATTTAAATTTTCAAATAATACTATTCTGCAAAAGTCTTTGATGATTTCTTCTGGCTTAGATCGTGTTGATAAATTTTTCGCCGTTTCGTTTCGCCAGCCATGCTGCTGACTTTTTCAGGGCTGAAATGAGAATGAGCTAACCTAAAAGAGTATTTAACATTATTCTGCTTTTACATTAACACATTGAGCCGTAGTTCAGCATAGAGAGATAAAAATACTCATGTGTAAATAAAAAAAAATATTAAAAATATATACTGTATAAATAAGAAACATATCCTATTTTAGTAATCTTGAACTTTAATATCCTTTGCTGAATCATAACGCCTCTTCCTTTCAGAACCATGGCTCGCTAGGCCTTAGTCATACTCCGAGGACCAACAATGATACCTTGTAACGGTAGAATTCCATTCATAAATCCACCAATGGTTTCCGTTTAAACGTTTAGAAAAAAAAAACAAGACAGAAGAAAAAAGAAAAGCGTCTTCAACAAACAGTCGGAAAAATAAAAACCAACAATAAAACCTTGGGACGTTGAACCCGAGACTTTTTCCACCTAAAACAGAGGGGACTCCTGCCATGACGTGATCCATTTCCTTCTCCTTTTTATCAGTGAAACTCAAGATGGCCAATGACGGTTGAAGGACTTCTTCAACAACCGTTGGTCAAACACAAATTGTCGAAGACCCGTCGTCAAGAAGGATGCGATCTCTACGGATAGCAGCGTCCTAAAAGAATCTATTAAAAATATATATAGATTCTGTTCTGTTCTTACTATTAAATATTTTTTTAAATTCTATAATCATACCTTTTTTAGTTTTTTCATATTATTGTAAAAATGAAGTTCCAAAAGGATTTCGCTACAACTTCAATATATCCAGAATGACAATAAAATTTCAAATTTTCCTTGCCACGGTACTGACATCAAATAAGTTTGGTAGACATTGTTGAGTAAAATTATGAAATTTATTTGTGAATGGAGATTAAGATTTATGGAAAAATTATTTTGTATCATTGATTGCAAAAAAAAGTCAATGAATTCATAGGTTAATTCTAAAAATGGATCCGAAACGGTACTGACAAGTGATAAGCTATGAGTTTTCTCTGGACAGTAAGTTACATTGTACGAAAGAAGTGATGAAGTATGTATATGAGGATCATATTGATACAAAATTTGTATAAATTAATGGATAAATGGATGGCCAGTGCCAGTGGGCAGTAGAGCATATTATTAATCGGTTAGAATGGAGTCAACCATATAAAATATGAAAGTTTGTTGAACCGTATATATAAAAATATATTATCGTAAATAAATAAACCAACGTACTTTTATCACGACCTTGCCTTTTTATTTTCTCAATCAGTAACACTTTACTTTTTAACGTTGGTTACATTTGAGCTAATAATTTAAAAAGGCTAACTTGCATGTTATCTATTTCTGATGAAAATCCAAAGATGAAAAAAACTTAATTCATAGGTGCAATATCTCAAAGTCACATGAGCAACTAATCGGTTTGTATTGCCTAATTTATAAATTTGTAGGTTGTTTATGGTTTAAACAAAAAAACAAATCTATCGAGTTTAAGCTAGCAATAACATTGAATCATTACTGGATCGAAAACTTGTTATTCAATTGTTTCAACTTTCATAGCCAGTTGTGGACGAAATCGTAACTGAGTCAACCTAAGCAACAGCGCCGGATCAATTTTCAAATTACCATTACGAAAGGAGGCATTAAAAAAAAATCTTTATCATGCACCAAAATCGAGGCTTATCTTTTCTGTCGAGCTCGGTGTTTTACACTATCCACACTAAGTAATTTTGTAATAATACGTTTTATTTATTGATAATAGTTTATAGGTAAATATACCCAAGTCAATATTTCACTATTTCCAAATTCAATTTGGGTGTTTTTATCAGGAAAAAGTGAGCTGTGCATTTGGATTAAATATATCACGTATAGTATAGGCTTGTATGGTATTATCTTGAACCCTCGATATATTACATTATTCCAAACATAATTATCATTCATTTGCACTGTTTATTATTTATTAGTATCCTATAGATCAGAACATCGTTCAATACATTAAGGCAAACATAAAAAAAAATAATTTTTGGTTAACTCATACCGTAAAAACAAAACAAATATAAGCTTTATTATGTAATGAACCCTTAAGAATAAAAAAAGGCCATTTCTAGCTGAAATGTATAAAATAAATCATTACTGTCAAATACCTTTTAAATTCCCTTATCATAATTTAGCTTAGAATAAGTTTCCCTCCAAAGTTTCAGTTGTTTCGAAGACTTAACTTAGAACATGTTGCTGTGTTTTCATTAATTGATCTTATTTATTGATTGCACCGAAGCACTCGAATGAATATATTTACTGTTACCTCTTCAGAGAGATCCAGATCTCGAGCAAAAGTAGATTACTGCACTAACTAATATCCCGCACCAATGACAGAACAGTTTCGAAACAGTAACACCCAACTGGTGTGACTTTATCATTGCGGGGCATCTAAAGGCTCTAGCGTAGGTGTAACATGGAATATTGCATGAAGAAATATCCGCAAGAGAAATGGTTTTGCGAATAGGTATAGTGATCGAACGCTATACCTTGTTAATATTCTAAGGTTTCATGTAAAGGATAAATTAAATGATTAAATGATGAAGATAAGATATAGAATAGAATATAGAAGATATAGGACACTAAGGCAGAGATGGGAGGTATCGGTCATTTGTGAGTGAGCTTAATAAACTTTACGATAATAATGATTCTTTAAAATTATTCAAATCAATGTTATTGCAAAAATATTTTTAAATTAAGATTATTTATTTGTTTGTATAGACTACCTCACATTGTTTCTGAATAATTATCGATATTTGTGCATTACTCTTTGCACATTGCATTGGACTGTTAAATGAGAATCTCTTATTTTTCATTTGAAATTCAGTTACATTACAAGAACGCCCATGATAATATTAACATATTATGGAAACGTATAACATTTAAAACACAAGCCTGTAGCATTGAAATTGAACCAACAATTTATTCAAGTAGTTTCTTTATTAATCCAAACATATTATAGGCTGCACAAGGTCAATATAAAATATCACTACAACTTAATTGAAATAATAATTCTTTTACAATTATTTTTATCTTCTAAATTCTTGTATAGAGAAGAAATTAGTTGACTGGAACTTCTAATTTAAGGATAGAGATAGTTGGGGGTGCATCCATCATATGTTAATATCATAGAGTTCATTATTATTTAGCATCATATTTTTGCATTTAATCTCAATTCTCTAATTGAATTTTTATACCTATTTTCTATACGTTTCTTTTATATTTACATCATATTTTATATTAATGCAACTTCATTTATACAGTTATACATATATAACTTCCAATACTTATATTTTCAATTTTATATTTATATTTTAATTTTCTACTTTTCATTCACGATATTTCTTAGCTTTGCTTTCTACGTAATTATTCCATTATTTTTTCTTTGGCACCATTTTTGTTACAAAATTCTTTCAGTTTACTTATGTTAACTCTCTAGGAGTCTATTATCATACATGTTATATTTTATCTGTATTATAGGTTTTACATACTTATCTCTCCCTTATATTACCTTGTTATGTTTATATTTTTTTTCATTATGCAACTTTCTGTATTGTATTTTTGGTTTACCTCCTCTTTTTTAATTCCCTTTACATTATTTTTACTTTTCTATCCTATCTTTCTGTACATTTTTTTTCTGTATTTTATTTTATATTCGTTATCATTAATTTTCATATCTGTCACTATTTTAATTTTGTACAATATATGTCATTATATTATTGTTACTGTAACGTTTTTATATATTTTTTTGTTCTGTTTGTTTCTCTCTCATAGCCTGAAGGTGACCTACACTGTAGGTCGAAACGTCGGCAAGTAAATATAAGTCTAGTACTTATTTAGTGTTTTTTTTTACTGCGCCCCCCAACTATCTCTGTTCTACATTTTACCATCCAGTCAACTATTTTCCTCTCATATTTGGTGTTTCATTTGACTGCATCCCCAACTATCTCTATCCTTACATTAAATTCTTGTATATTTGCATCCATTAGCAACTTAGCTTTAAAGAAGATATTTCTAGTATGGCAAATAAATTTTTTTGTGGGAAAAGAATTAACCAGTCATTGGGTTCTTAAATTGTAACTAATACGAATTTCGGAATTATTAAACGACCTTTTAGTCAAATATTATTCTATATCCATGAAATTCTAATCTTTAAACTAAAGTTGATTAAAACAAATCGTATAACTTATACGTAAGTAAGATAAATGTATCTGATTCAAAATGTAAAACAAGTACATCGACTGAGATAAAATGTATGAACCTGATGTAATACAAACTATAAATAAAATTGAAGGGTGTATGATTGTCCGAGTCCTATCCGCCGTGCTGAGTCAGGGGTGCCAATTATTTTCATCTAGTCCATGTAATTTCCTTTTGATGGCAAATTAGTTGTTTTATCTCCACCTGGTCGAGCCGCTCAAAAGAATCACAACAAATGAAACAACGGTAAGAAAAAATTGAGCGGCATACCGACATCGCACGGTACCGTTCGATGGGTGAGAAACCTTGCGGTCATTAGTTATCGAAGGTAGACGCTGCTGAGTACACAGAAGGTGGCAGGACATGTATCTTGCAGGTCGCACCCGCGAAGACCATTGTCCTGCGGAGGACAAAGAAAGGCAGGATTGGCCCACTGGCCGATCTTACGCAATCCTGCTCCTTCCTTCCTTTCTCCTCATTATTCCTCGCTGTCCCCTTTTG
Source organism: Arma custos (assembly GCA_037127475.1). Classification (NCBI taxonomy): domain Eukaryota; kingdom Metazoa; phylum Arthropoda; class Insecta; order Hemiptera; family Pentatomidae; genus Arma; species Arma custos. Next base: position 111,809,349 of record CM073760.1, read on the forward strand.
TTTTTGTTTCCCTTCTTTTCTCATTGCTAAAACGGTATAATGACCGGCAGTCCGTGATCAATCGGACGTGTGCTCTCAACACCAAATAGAATGACATATTAGAAACTAGAATTACTATTGTAGCTTTTATTGATTGCGTTTAAATTTTAGGTTGTATTGAGGTTTAGTGTCTTTATGTTAGTGAGGGTAGAAGTCATATTTTGACGTATAACTAGCTCATTGATGGATAGAATAATTTACTGTACAGTACTGATGTATTGTATAATGTATGTATTGATGATTTACCAGATTTCAAAGCGGAGTATTCAGGGTCTTAATTTTACAACGGGAAAATGACAGGAAAACAATTCCCATAACAGAAAAATGTTTGAAAATTTGAGAAAAAGTTTTTTCCCTGAATATGTACGCATTTTTAAACTTGAGCTATCAAATTGTGCTTAAAAAAATACAAGAATCTAATAGTGTTATATATGGCAAATGATAGGTTACATAAGATCTTTACTCTGTTCACCAATTGCAGCAGTACTTCTTCCAAACAAAATTATATCGCTAAATTTAAACAAAACAAAACAATAATTTCAAATAGTCTTTAGTTTTAACTTGTTACACTTTTTAAATGTTGTACATAAACACCAATGGTCACCTGTCAAGCGAATAGTTTGAAGTCATATGGTTTTCATAGTATTCTGAATGAAACGTAGTCGCTTCACAAATTTTTCGACTTGGATTTGTATGAAGAATTATAAACATCTCCTTGAACTAAATTTCAACTGAACCACGGACCCTCCTAGGGTCCACCCAGCCTCTATTAACACTTCAGTAGTCGCACCTTAAAATGGAGCATAAGTAGTCGCATGTCATCTGTGAGATGCCTTTTCTATTTTGTCCGATTATACTCATAATATCACTTTAAAATTATAGAAAATTGGTAAAATGATTGAATAATTAAATCTCTGTTAAATGTCATGGATGTTTATTAAAACAAAATTGTGAGGAATTATTAATTTATAAAATTATAAATTTTATAAAAAATAAAACAATAAGGAAAAATTTTAATGTATAAAATAATAAACAGAGAGGTTTACAAAATATTTCACAGACAAAATGAAAATGAATTTAAAGTATGTACACCTAATCACAAATTAATTACCAATATGTAATACGTTTTTTAAGTAAAAAAATGTATCGTATTTTTTGCGACTACAACCATCAGCACAAATAACCAATGTTCACCTAAGCATAAATACTGTCCACTATTTTTACATCTGTATTGCGTGTACTTTTTTTTTCTATCTTTTTGACAAAGTGGACACCGTTTACGAGAATTAGTTTCTGCTGCATCTTCATTTGTTTCAACAGCAGATGCAGTTTCATCGGGTGAGATCTCCTGCAATCTGCTCAATAATATTGCGGAGGGAAGAGTAAGTATTTTTCTTCTCCTCTGAAGCTGTTCTTCTAGTAAGTCTATCCACAGACGTCTTAGAAAAAGTTGCCTAACTGGTACCTCGTTCCCATTCGATAAAAATATTACTTGGGCATTGATGCCAGCAATATTTAGTAAGGAGAAAACACCACCATAGGCCAACGTCGCCCTCCCCCCAGTAGGCGCGTAGGATCTCAGAGATGATTCAGCTAATATCAAGTTAATCACTTGCCCAGAAGAAAACCCAAACTACACTGGCATGTAGCTACTACTAGGGCTGGAGGATAGAAGGAGGGAGGGGTTTGCAAGTTTGAACATATTCTGGCAACAACCATAAATGTTTCTCTGGAATCTCTCAGATGACATGCGACTACCGGAGTGTGTAAGTAGGTACCTTTATTTGGTGGGAAAACCTGGTAGTTGAACATGATCACGGACCAGTCATCTATAACGGCCTATAACATGTGGAATAATGACAAATCTTTAGCCGTGACACTTCTTCAAAGACTCTCCTTCCAAACAAAATATTTCTTGAAAATCGGATAAGAATAAATTGAGTTAATGATTTAGAGTTATGATTTAGAGCGATATTATTTAACAACTGGCTGTATTGAAAGACAAGTATGCTGAAGCCCTACCAGTTGCACACACATGATTCATAATTCTTCCTTCATAATAAATATTGTTACAACAAAGAATAAGCTAGATGCTGAGCATTAGCTCCAGGTCCAAGTTTGTTTTGGGAAGGAGAATGGATTTATTACCGTAGGCAGGTCTCCTTGTGCAATCTTCTCCATTCGTCATCTAGGCTTTCTCAAGCTCCCGGCTTTCTGGAAAGATAAATGTAAGGGAAGCATGTAGGAGGTCTATGTGGGCTTATGTTTTGGTCATTCTTCTTTTCTTTTTTTGTTAAAAACAAATTAAATGTCCGGATAAAAAAAATAATTTAATTATTTGAGAATATTATAAAAACACATTTGGCGCATATTGTATCTGTGCTATTATTTTTAAAATATTTTTGTTGTGTTAAAATTATATTGTATTTAATTATGTGTGTTGGAAAAATCTTGTTATTTTTTTTTCTTCTATGATTTATTAATATTTCAAATTAACAGAGTGTTATCCATGGGGAGTTTCTCCAACCTTGCTTCCACATGATACCATAGGGGAGGTGTGAGAGCACAGATACAATATGTAATAAATGACATTTTTCTATTATTAAAAAAAATGTTGGAATACAAGACAATATGTCTTGCTCTCTTGTTGATGCGTATTTTTCAGTTGTTAATCTTAGATATAAGTACCAACTCTAGTAAATAGTTATCTATTGAAAAATTCATTATCTGTTACTATTGTTTCATCTAATAGATTTTATTTTATGCTAATATATATCGGATAAATAAGGCTTGAGATAATACTATCAATCTATATTATTTTAATAAAAGATAATTGCTCGGAAGTCTTGAGGAACAGTTAATCGGAAAAAATCGATTTGCTAAGTATAATGAAGTTAAATATTAAATGGATTTAACCAAAAATATTTTATTTTTAAATCTTTTTTGAATAATCAAAGACTTAAATCTAGGATTATTAAGAAATACTGCAGGATATCTAGGAAATGGATAGCTATAATTTAATTTTAGTCGATTCATAGTTACCTATTTAAAAAAGGTAGTATGGGAGAGTATGCACGTTATATGGTTAGGGCACTTTTTTTATATATATATTTTCGAAATCGATATTTGATAGCCGAATTGATATTCGTGGGTTGAGCGATACATGACTCCAGTTTTATTATAGGTCTTAGTTGTATCAACAACGAAACCTCTCTCATTAATATTTAATCTTAGCAATAATTTGTATTGTATCTAGTATTTATTTAAAAATGGAAATTCTAATAAATATCAATTTTAAAAAATAAAAAAGAGAAAACGACTTCAATTCGTACACATTACAATATTTAAATACATTTTTATGATTGGTGCACGATTTTTTTTTTTTTATATTGACCACTTCGGATTTGTCTCCAATATTGTTTCATAAGTTCACTAACACGTTTCAGGTACACGATTATAAGCCAAAAGTATAATTAATTAAAAAAGAAAACAATCAACGACCTTTGGCTTGAGGTTATCATCTCTTCAATTCTCATCTTCAAAGGATCTGTGTACGGAAAGGGATATAAATCGATTGGTAACACTCTCCCTTTCCAGTCATTCTCGTGAGCAAGGAGAATCCATCCCTTTGTCGGGGAATCCACTCCTTTGTCATCTTTGTAGAGAGGCAAGGACTAGACCGCCTATCGGGTCGTTGAAGGAGCACAGATAGAATCATCTCGTATAGTTACCGAGGGAAGGGGACATGAGGGAAAGCTGGTGTCATCAAGGAAGTAATGGTCTGTGACGGCTGAAGAAGAACTGAAACTTCAAGTCGTACAAAGAACAATGGAGAGTTTTTAATTGTTCGTTCTCAGGAATGGTATCGGGGAGACTTTCAGGTCTAGGGAATGGTACCGATGTATGCCTTCTATATATTGTATGCCTTCTATATCAGTAACTACAATAATTTACTTTGCAGTTTTCTAAAGCAATTATGTTACGTAGTTTTGGCTACAAAACCCCAGAAAAATGATACGATATATGGATTTTTTTTACAAAAATGTATTAACGCTGAAAAACTTGAAATTTGAGCATAATTCAACACAGTCGGCGAAATCGACAGTGATTCTTAATAACTATCATCATTAAGGTGTTTTTAAATTTCATATTAATTTATTTACAATTATTTTATACATACGTGTGTGTCATAAATATATCAGAAACTTATTTATTGGGGGCATAGCTGGGTTTTGAAAATTGTCTTATCTATTGGAAAATGCAACATTTGTATTATGAATCTGCCATATGCATATATAAAAAAAATTATTCTTTTTAAATACTGTTATAGATATACGTATGAACTATATTAACATTATTTATGTGCTCAATAAAAGCTTTCCAAATTTGCCCTTTGAGGTTAAATAAAAGGTTGAGATTTGTGGGCCTTATATTGTTTATCAAAAACAATAGTTTGGCTATCTTTTGCAATTATGTATAAATGAAAGATTTAATAAAGTAAAAATTCAATCCATTGAAATTGTAAGAATAAACGAAATAGATTATATGTTAGAATTACTATCTGTAACAAAACTAACGGTACCATAATCTTCATTGAATTTGACTCTCCTTTTGTCTAGCTCTCTTCTCGTTGTGTTACATATATGTTACTAGAAATTGATTGAATCTATTGCTAAAGACAAAGTCCAACTAATGTAGCCGTTTGAACTATTATTTGTCACAGGGTTCTACATCGCCATAATTAAAATGAATATGGACGCACTTTCCAATCGAGGATAGACATACAAGCAACCTCTCAGTTGCTTAGGCAGAGATGAGAAGGATGCCTTGTCTTAAGGACATTGTCTGCAGAGTGCCTTTCTGTGTCCTCGCCCAAAAGGTAAGAAACGTTAACGGTGATAGGCTCCTGCTTCTGATGACCCCTTGCCGAAGAATTATGCGATCCTGTCAGTATTCCAAAGGGTAGTGGTAAAGCTACATATGGCAAGATGAAGTTTTAACATTCCATTAAAGTCCTTACACATCATAACTGACAATAACCTCATACTGTAAATCTATCAACGAACATGGATAACTCCGTCTTTCTAAAATCAACTGGACGTATCTGAAATTTTGTGGGTTCTCTTGTTGAAACTTTTTAGAAGTATCTCTGCCGGTTCCTTAAAACTAGTAAATGTATTAATTGAATCACTCATACTATGGATCCTAAGTGATTGAAATCATACATTTAGGCATTTCTAGCCCTTCACTAGAAAACTAGATATTTAAGCCTAACTTTGATTTGTACTGATGATTAATTAACTAAAAATTTGCATAAGAAACCTTAAATACAAGACTGTTATGCATTGAATGAAGAAGATAAAAGAAGTGGTAATTTATTATAAAGAATCGCAGGTTACAAACTACAATATGCACATAATGTATGGAGATAAACATATTTTATTACAACTTATAATGCAGGAAAAACCTCAAGGATTAAGAAGCGTAAGGAGACGACGGTCCAGGCTGAAAAGCCTAAGAAAATAGCTCAAAAACAGCCATTGATGTCTATCGTAATCAAAATTCAAATAGTCTTGATGATTGTCGGCCTTCGAAATGAATATAGCACTCGAAGATGAAGAAATATCTTTTATAACATAACCAATTGGTAATAAATCGACGATTTTAGTTCTGTGGAATCACCTAAATAGATAAAGGAGATGTTAAAATAATAAATATATAAAGGAATTGTTTAAAAAATGTTTACCAGCCTTAGAGTTAATTTTACGAGCATCATCGCGTCAGAGGCTGGAAGGCTACTCAATTTTATTTTGAGGATAACATTACGAGCCGTTTTTTTTTTAAATAAGCATAGAAAGAAAAGGTTGAATGGATAACTGAAAGTAACTGGCAGTATTTGACATAGCTTAATTGATCCGCTGCCATACAAAATTCTACTTTCCTATAATATTTGTACAAACATGGCGATCTATATTCGCATGCATAAACAAAAGGATGATTTTCGATATTGATGTAAAGACCTCTATGCTCAATCTCTCAGTCGCTGGAAGTATCTTGAAATGGGATTCGCAATATTAGCTGTTGCTTTCATGAATTTGACCGCAGAAAAATAAACAGGCATAGAACTGAATTCTCTCTTTTATACTCTTTTACAAAAGACTTTGTTGATTTCTTCTGGTTTAGACCGTGTTGATAAATTTTTCGCCAACGTTTCGCCAGCCATGCTGCTGACTTCTTCATGGCTGAAATGAGAAGGAGGATGATCCGTGCGCTCTCGGCGGTTATGTCTAAAATTAAAGCAGAATATAATAGAATAATTTATTGATATTTGCAACTGTAATTATATTACATAAAGTAAATCTGCTGTATGAACAAAGGACATGAAAAAAAAAAAACACTTGTGGAGAAACTATCCATCGATAGCACTCCAATAATGTTCTATCGTAGAAGGTCTCGAGGCCATCTTCTTTTCAGACGCCTCGGAGGGTGATTAGGAATATTATGAGAAGCAAGTTGAGAGACTAAGTGTTTCAATCAGCAACATATTATTTTACGGAGGATTTTGGATTATAAGGATTGGATACGAGATGAATTGGATGGTTTAGTAGAGGCTCAAAGCTCATCTCCGTATGTCCAAAAAGGTCTGATAACTGTCATGTAAATGAATCTTTTGTAATTAAAGATTACAAAGCTTTGAACGTTTGTCCAGTAAATGTTGAAGTAGGCGAAAACGTCAAGCAGTTTCTTGTATGAGGATTCCAAGTGAGACGTTTGTCCAGATGGAATCCTAGAAACTTAAAGCAAGAGGGATATTTTTTTATTCAGAGGAGAATTTGTCTTTTAATTTTTGCCTCAATTAGGGAGTAACTTAAAGTATTCTAACTGCAGGTGTCAGTTTCAGGTGTTGGATTAGACCCTCATCATTTGCAGTCATCTTTTCCTTTTATTTATTTCATCACAGATTTTAGACTAATTCAACTGATTATATGATAGCATATATACTATATATGCTATAACATATAACATATAGCACATATGATACTGCAGCCTGATACTGATCTTACCTAATCCATCATCCTACTCTTCAGAAAGCTTAATCGCTCTTAGTGTATTTTTTATTAATTTAACGCCATTTTATGATGCTATTGCTAATCAGATGATATTAAAGTGGAAGCCCTGACATATCGAGTACCTGACAGTATCGACATAGTATCGAGTACCTGACATAGTATATACCTAGAATTTTTTACTCTTTTTTGAAAAATCCAAAGGTTCCGAAATAATGGATTCGCATAGCGGTGACCGCCGAATTAAGGGACAAACCTGAACTCCGCATTCCTAGGAGTCCTCTCGGGTGATTTCGTTCCCTCCGAGGGCACGAACTCATTTCCAACTCCGTGACGGACCTCACGGATCATCGTGGAGTATTTGGAATAAGCAGGGAATAGAGCCAGGTCGTAGCTAAAAATAGAATGTTCGAATTCAGTTTTAATGAAGATGTTTTTATTGCAGATTGCATGAGGCTTAGGCTATGATGATTAACTAAGGGAAACGTGAAATATCTGATAGAGAATTTACAATTTTATTGCAAGGATCCTTCTTCAGGATAAAATTGGCTGGTTCAAAAAAGTTGTGTAAACACACGGAGAGCTAGATTTTACCCAATTTTACCCCAATTTAGACAATGTAGGACTGAAAAATTTTGAAAAGTAGATTTTTTGATTTTTTTTCTTAATCGTTTTTATATAAAAATTAAATCATAGTTCGTGTTTTTTATAATGTTGATTTTCAAGATATCACTAATTTAATTTGGGTTTATCTTCGTGACGAGAAGAGTACATAATGTATATGGAGGACCAAGGGCAGATCCAGGATTTTTTTTGGGGGGGCACAACGGGCAGACGGGCAAAGAAATCAACAATAACTTAGAAATACACTTGTAGTATTTATAGAAAGGTTTATTAAAATATCTAAACAATAGTTTCACTCGTGCTATTTCTGTTATTTTAACAACTTTCACCATATGATTTTCCTATAAGTATGTACTGTAATAGGTTCTCCACAGTACACAAAACACCGTCTGGGGGAGGGCACGTGCCCCCGTGCCCTCCATCCTGGATCCGCCTAAAACCTAAAAAGAACTTACTACTCATATCTACTCTTTTTATAATATACATTTACCCTAAATTTGAGTATATCTACACGAGCACAGAACAAACTACATGCCTCCTGATCTGGAAATTGTTAAACTCGTGTTGTCTAAATAGAAGCTTCATAATGCAAGCATAGTACTATCATGGGATTTATTTATGAATTGAATATGGAATTAGTAAACAAGCTATAAACCAGTAATAACTATTTATGAAGCACCACCATTAAAAACAAAGGAGATTCGCCAATGTTGCTATGATGATGGTGCTATGGAGGCTCATTAAGATAGTTTACGCTCCGATCACATTCCTCTCGGGTTGCTACAGAAGTTGAATATCCCGCATTCCCTTTCACACTCCTTATTGGTACAACTACGACACAAATGAATAGCTTTGGCGGTCTTCTTGAACCTGTAAGAATTTTTACGCATCTCGTGTTAGCGGAAATCGTTTAGTTCCTAGTCCAATTTATTTCATAAAATTCATATTAATTTTCATGCATTTTTTCAAACTGAAAGTGGTACAGTTATTTTTTCAACCGTTCAAAACTTCTAAACTGGATTGCTTGTAACCGCCAATGAGTTAGATACGCATTCCTGTGCTTGATGAGAGGTTGAGATCTGATTTATGATTGCGAAATACATGCCTTAGCAAGAAGCGGATATAATATTACTTAAAACCTGTACTTAGAAGGTAATTAGACTGATATTCTGGATTCAGTTATAAACTGAACAGGCTTTCCGACAATGTTTTATACAATATGGATGAAAAAAATAACATTGTTTTTAAAATGTATTTATTCTTATCCTAAATTTTAGGAAAACAGAATCACATGCAGTAATTTTTTTAATTATATATCATCATCATATCCTATCCCTGCTTATCGCCTAAGTAATACATATTTACCCTTTGTTTAGAAATAATCTAACATGGTAACAAAAGACACGACGTGCAGAGCCATACCATAACCTGTATAAAAATAAAGAAAAATGTAACAAGCAGAATATCGAAAACGAAGATAAAATAAGCTTAACTGAGGATTAGTTTTAAATGCCAGGAGTCTAAGATGTGTGGGATACAAAAAAATCTATAAGCTGTCAACAAAATATGTAAGATAAAAATGTAGAAATCTTCTATAAAGTGGAAACAAACTCGGAAACAATGCAAAAAAGGCTGACATTCCTCGGACATCTAACAAACATAGATTGATCATATATTTAACTATTTCTAGAAAAAGAAAAGCTCTACTACATGAGCATACGTATAAGCGAAATATTTCACAGAATCTCCCATGTTAGAATGAAGTGAATACGGGAGCAGAGTGAAAAATCTGGAAGAGTTTGAAGAAAGACCAGAGAAGGCTGGACGAAGTTGGACAGAGGACCAAAGGAAACAAGCTAGTGAACTCATGCAGGAATATTGGAGACAGAGAAAACTCCAGCAGAGGAAAGAAGAGAAATGAGGTAAGCAGAATGGCGGACCTAGTTTTATTTCTATTTTATTATTTAAAGTTCATTTCTTTAATCATTGTAGTTAATAATGAAACGAGCTCTATAAACTATACATCTATGGCTTAATAGCCACTGATGAAGGTTTAAAGAGAAAGTAGAAAGCGCGTAGAGACAAGTACACACCTTAGGTGATTTCTGGACCTAGCGATATTCGCGACTTAATACAAATGGCCTATCAGATTCGAACCTCTCGTCATAGGCTTCCCTGTTAGTCGTATGTGTCTAGTTGGGACTCGATTTAGTAATGTGTTTCCTTTATGGTGTGTAGATGTCTGCGCATGTTCTGATAGATGGCTTCTTCCGTGCATTAGAAACATGCCACAGGTATGAAAGTTATACGTGACGACATGGAAAAAAAGCAATACAAGCATTAAAACATGAATGGTTGTTGGTTGAGAGATGTAATCATGGCTGAGACATATACTCAACTCTCCACGCAAGCGTTTATGAGCATACAAGATATTTCCACGATGAACTTAAAAAAAAACTTATTAATTATCTAATTAATATTCTTAAGTAATTATATTCTTAATTTAAAACCATTGGGCTTTAAATGATTTTATTTTGACACGACAGTTACAATTTTTGAAACCTTTAACGGCAATTTAAAATTACATATCAAATGAGCATCATTTCATAATTCAGTTTAGTTTTGAATTACTAAAAAATTCATAAATTGCCAAATGTAACCAAACCTTGTTACATAGATTTCATTTGATTTTGTGTGGTAGTAAAATCCTTAAATGGTAAACCACTTAAAATGGAGAGATATAAAGCTCTCCAAAACGGGTTTTACCAAAGTTTAAAGTTTCACAAATCATTCTGTAAGCTTAAAAATTAGAGCATCCAAATTGTGATCAGCACATCAATTATATACTTAATCAATACGATTTTTTGAAAATAAACAAAATACATATAAGAATTTTATTCTTTAAAATATAATTCCAAGGTAGTGGTGTGGCTCAGTGGTAGAGCACTGAGTTGTCATGCCGGAAATCCTGGTTCCAACCCCGCTGTGGGCAGTACTTTTATTTAGTCTCTTTAAAGCCGTAGATGGATCATGTAGGACCTAGGACCCTCCTGGGGCTCATCCAGCCTCTATGAAATATTATAAAAGTAGGGTACCCAAAATAATGGAGGAAAATCTAGCGGTTGAGCGTGGCCTATACATATCACCTTAAACGTGATTTGGGAGAAATCACCTTCCAGCTCAATCTTCTAATCACAGTCTCCCCCAGAACCTTCATGGGTTGTAGTGGTATAGGGTATTTTTCCATCACTCTAAAATTAACTATTTAAAAATGACGGTTATCTGAATCAGAAAATTGTTATTTAATTAAAGGAAGTAAAATTTGAAAAAGGGTTATATCTCCTTAGTATAATTCTGGATTCAGATCCCGCTGTGGCATATGAATAATTAATCTATAACAGCTACGTTTGAACCCTGTGGGATAAAAGACCCTACTGTGGCCCAACCAGCGTTTATAAAGAGGTTACCCTTCATCGGTGCAAAACCTGGCAGTCGAGCCTAATCTCGGACAAATCGCCTCTCTGCAACACCGTTGTCCCAGTACCTACCAGTACAGCTTCTACCATTTACTGAACCGAAGACCCTTCATGGGATGTAGTGGTTTTATTTTTAAGGAAAAAAAAATGAACAATTTAAAAGGAAAACAAATCTGGCCTAAGTGCTACATTAAAAAAAATAATACGACACGCCTTCTTAAAAATTTAAAGAGTATATTTAATTGTTTAAAGAATCTAACACTATAGCGTTAAAAACAGATATTTATTTCTAGCCAATATTTTAGAGGAGCTGTATAAGGACAGAAAAGAAGCATGACGGATTTTAAAAAACAAAACAAATAAATAATGAATAAAATTAAGGCATTTCGGATTTTATATTTTGGATGCATTTATATTAAACAAATAATATATCATTAATATTATTAATTGTACTATGGAATGCTGAGGACACACCATTACTCTAGTGACAATGACACGATTGTGCATGTAACGAGTTTCGTAAGGCCAGGCCCTACAGTGACTTTCTGCCCCGCGGAGATGTCAATGCCGAACTCGTTGGTCCTAATGCAGCTCCATTATCCGTACAAGGAGGCTATGACAAATTAGAAAGGACAGCAGTACAACCTTTGTGGTTTAATAGAACCGCTTGAATGTTCTTTATGTAGTGTTTATGTTATGTAGTGTATGGGTAATATAATATACCATGTGTTTATATAAAATAATACCTAACTTCAGCCCGATTTAAAAAAAAAAATTCTTCTACTCCTTTCACCGATATCACATGTCTGAGAACAATAATAGAGTCCTTTAACATGCATTATTACATGAATCAATAATAAAAGTCATAAGACTCCTTCATGGCCAAATCTACGATGATTAACAATTAACTAATAAAGCATAACTTTTAACTGTTTAATTGTTGCTGAACTACATCCGAAATAATGAACTGCTATGAACTATTATATGAAAAATAAATAAATACAAATATATGTATCCCCTCCACTTCATACTGCTAAGTTCTAAGAAACATACACAGAACGATTCTTAAGGATTCTATTCCACTGAACTTACCTTAACGAAGACATCAGTGTCACATCACCGCTATGAACCGCTGTTATTAATTGTATAACCCCGATTCGGCATGCTATTTAATTTTATGGTCTTACCACGTTCTTCATAATTCTCTACGTTCATTCATTTTGCTTCGACGACTAAACAATCCCCATTAAGAGCTTAATAATATATTAAAGAAAAGGAAGGTGATGTGTCCGAGATCACGATAAATCGTCAGGTTTTTCCTCGAATTAATGAAACCCACTTTATAGAGACTAAGTGAGCCCAGGACGGTCTGTAAATCTTGCAGAGCCCAAATGTGGTTACAGATTTAATCATTTATCTGCCACAGTCATATTTGAATCCGGAACCTTAGCGAGTCAGTACTCGATACACACTCTGCTACCCCGAACCTATAAATTTGTAAAACCTTTAAAGCGAAAAAATATTATTTAAATATTTTATTTTGAAGAAAAAGTGTTGTCCTGGCCGGGATTTGAACCCGGGTCCTCCGCATCTCTAGCGCGGTACTCAACCAACTAAGCTATGTGGATCTTAACGAGGCCAGGCTAATCAATTCTCTTCACCGATCCTATATCCCCAGTACTCGCAATTTTTGGGATGATATATGGGGAAGTATTCATCGAACATTACTTTAAATAGGATCTGGTTGACGTAAGTCCATTTTATATTCATATTTTTTTTATTGTGATTATTTAAATAATTTTATTTTGAATAGAAAATATTTGTCCTGACCGGAATTCGAATCCAGGTCTTCCGCATCTCTAGCGCGATACTCTACCAACTAAGCTACCAGGCTCGTAAATATTATCATACTTTCATTTTGGAAAGCAGTGTATAACGAAAGGTATTTCAAAACAGATATATTTGTTATTTAGAAACCAACAGCGGCATTCTTAGTCAAACATGTTTTCGTGACAGAACTTTTAAATCTTACCAATTAACATGAGCAAAAGCACAAGTCCATTTCGCTAAAACGAGACCATAAATAAAAATCACTAATTAAGTTATTCCCTTTCGACAACTGAAATATAATATATTTTAGACTGGACTATTTACTTTGAAGAGATATATTTCAGATGCTTAATGAGTTATTGGCGTAAATATTTCTCATAAGGTTCGGAACCAGTTACAACTGGAAGTTACAATCTATCGTTTGTTAAGTCAGCAATAGATAAATCATCCAACCATTGATTAAAATAATAAATATCACACATTCATGAATACATAATAAAGCCAATAAAATAAATTACAGTTTCTGAGAGGAATCTAATATCAAAAGGATATAAAATTTATCGGTAAATACAGTCAATGTAAATAAATCCACAACTAAAATTCTCCTAAATGACGATCATTTATAGGTCAATCGCATAAAAGTGGACACTATTTTATACAATTTTTATTAGTTCACTAGAATCATATTTCGAATATTATTTAAAAAATTATGCACAAATGTTGGACGGATTTATCCTAACTCTTCAGAAAGAGGTTGAAAAATCGGTACTATTCGACTTTTTAGAATAACTTAACCGAGTCTGGGATAACGAAGAATATCTTGTACTGATTCGATGGTAATAACTGCTTCGTAAACAGCTGTTTCAAAATGAACGGTTTATGTGATAGCCTATATAATAATCCACCATTTCTTCAATAACTGAAACTCTTAAAGAAGTTAAATAAAAAGAAAAGCCATGTATATTATACAAATAGAACAAAAGCAGTTTGGATGGTGTTGTTTAGCATTAATGCCGAGGGGCATTTAGCATTCAACGTAACCGTAATGTACCAACAATATGAGATATTGTTTCATAATTGTAATAGGGCAGGTTGCGAATGTTTAATAATAATCTATTGGAAGATTGCCTTGCATAACAGTCTGGATTAGAAACGATTGCGAGGATTATGAACGTTCGATAAAAAGTGATATACTATTAGAACCCAGACCGCATCTTTATGGAACCTTGCGGAACACCAACGGCATTGACATTTCCAGGTCATGATGGGGCTTTAGAAACTGTTATTTTACGACAGAGATACAAATATGATGAGATTGAGTACCTATATGAACAGGACATTAAGAAGATTTAAGAGTGATACATCAATATTTTAATAGGATCATAAAATCATAAAAATATTGAAATTATTATTGTATATTAATAGAACGAGCAATTATTGTAGAAACATCAGAAATAGAGGTGCTCACAAATAGTTTTAATAAGTCTGGATCTAGGATTATTAAGCCCCTTGTGATTACAAATATTATCATATGCTGATAGATCGCTAAGATTGTTTTGTTATTTTAGGATAGAATTGAAAAAATCTCTTTCCTAGGAGAATGTACCTTACTATATTATGTATACCATATATACAATACTATATTATTATAAATAAAACCTTTCTGGCCAGAAACACACATATTAAAATAATCTAATAAAATCATTAAATAGAAAAAAAGAAGAAGAAAATAATTGTGAAACATTATAACAGAGTAATAAACAGAGAAAATAAATTACCTCAAGTCAAAACTTAAAATCAAAACCTTAAAATAACCATATGCCTACATAAAGCTCTCACTGCATTTACAGAAAGAAACAGCACATCTTAAATAATAGATTTTATAATTTGGAAATTTTGGTGATGGATATAAAAATAATGAGAATATTCGACTTTCTTAGCCATTGAGCTGTTAGTGCTTTATGTAATGTAGGCCAAAACGTCGGCACACAATAAATAAGTATACACTTACTTAAGTGTTTTTATTGACTGCACCTCCAACTATTTCTTTCTTACATATGTTAGTGATTTAGTCGAAAAACACTAAAAAGAAACAAATAATTATACTATACATATTATTGATGCGTCTATATGTATATGTTATGGATTGAGAAGACTGAAAAGAAAATTGAAGAGCTAGAGGTCTCTCCGGATGGATTGTTGCTCGTTCTTCACTTAGGAAGGAACAGAATACTCAGTGCTTTCAAGAAAGACCCAACAGAAAAAATCGGACGTAGAAAAGAAAGTAAAAATAATGAAAGAGAAGAAAAGAACAGTTAAAATCAACAAAAAAGATAAAAAAAATGTGACGATTAAGCTATCTAGAAGTGATTTCAGTATCATTAACGCTAAATAAGAAGAATCAATAAAACGGGAGATATTTAAAAAAAAAATGAGGCCTATTTCTTAGCAGTTTTCGGTTATTTTCGGATGACTATTGGTCAGTCCTTAGGCGGTGGTTATGAGTTCAGTAAAAGAATGAGTGCTGAGTTTGTCTATAGAATCATTTTGAATTTTAAGGATTGGATTTAGTAAATTGGAAATCAACAGCTGAATACCATATATTTCTACTTATGTAGATGAGATTTCTTACTATTACCTCTACTTGGTCAATAATGCAATCAAACCATGGCTCGAGGATCATAGACAACCCGTCTTCGACCATATATGTCATTGCTTGATCACCGGTTTGGATACCGTAGCGTTCCATACAATAACATGAGAACGAGTGCTCAGAAAACACAAGAACGCTGGAGGGTCCGAATCCATTCCCACAAAAGGCTACCAATAACCTGCACCAAAGGCCTTTAAGATACAAGAGTTTGTGCAATATCTGCAAGTCGTGCTCCGCCTTTCGCAACGACCTCAATGTAAGAAAGAAGAGAACTCGAGGCGATAACCGAGTTTTAAAAGCGTATCCAAATTAAAGGTTGTCCGATTCGGGTTAAATTAGTTTTTAAGGAGCTTGTAGCAAGTGCCGGTGCTATACTTGGGCTTCCAGCTCCCAACTGGAGTCCATGTAAAGTCGGACCGTGGATATTCTGCAATCCTTTCCCTAAAGGTTAGCCTAAATGTTTACATGATTAATGAGTAAGCCAAGCCAATTATTACCATGCTAACTGATTAAAAGATTTTTTTCCATGAGCAAGATTTTATCGCGTTGTTTCGAGTAACGTCGCTATAAATAATACAATCGACTACCATTTATAACTGACTTTCTAGTCAGCCTCTAAAGTAATTCAAATGATTTTCTATTGGAGTCAAAACTGGCAATATCATCTGAATTTTTTTTTTTTCGTTTATGTCTATTAAATTTATTTACAGGAAAGTTTAAGGGATATTCTTAGACCATACATTCTTATTCCACCAACAGTAAAATTAAGTTAAATAAACGTATTTGGTTTATATATTTCTGAGTAAATGAGTGAACGACTGTTTTGGAAGAATTTTTTTTAAAAGTGTTGGTATTCAGAATTAACATCTATTTATAATTGTTTTAAATAGGTGTTTATTGCTTCATAATTTGTGCAAGAATACTAGAAAAACAATAAAAGTTTTACCCAACCAACCTGTGCTTTTCTTGGTATTGTTACATACAAATATTGCGCTGGAAAAAAATTAAAATATTGACTTTTTTACATTATATAAAGTACCCATATTTAACCAATTTCGTCTAATACGACACTTTGCCGCCTCATTTCACATAGTTATAGACGGTTCTGAACCTGAAGTTTGCTCGACTCAACCAGTGTAAGATGTCAAAAAGTTGAAAGGTTTTTATCCTAAATCTTCATATATATCGGACATTACAGAAGGGGAATCTCCTGATTCAAGCAGATAGATTCGCGACTGTTTGATTATATTATAATAATTATATAATTACCTCACCCAAATTGCAAATCGGGATATGGATTCTTCTAGTGCAGTACCCAAAACTGTATACCCCACAGTGCTTACAGTAGTCCACTCCCCAATTTTTCAATAACTCATACACGCCCACAATCCATTCTCTTCACCGATCCTATATCCCCGTGTCCTCGCAATTTTTGCGATGCATACAAGGGGAAGAATGTTCGTTGAACATGACTTTAATTAGAATCTCGTTGACTTACGTAAATTTTAATTATGGCGACCCGCGTTCGAATCCCGGCCTGGTCAAATTTTTCTCTTCAAAAATATTTAAATATTGTTTTATTTCTTTGTTTTATATTTGGTAAATCGCAAAGCTAATATATTTGAAAGTGACTGGTGAATCTAAAAAACTCATTCTTATTAAAATAATAACTTTCATCTATTAGGTTTTCGATTTTGAAACCTTTACATTGTCTTTAAATCTTACATAACCCATGTTGAAACAAATAGGGTCAAGAACAATTAAAATATGATCAACAATTTCGCATAATGCAATTAATTGTGTTGAATATAAATTAGGGGAAAGCCTTCATGATTAACATAGCCTACGATCAAGCACATGGTTTAGTTCGGCCCTGATTACAGACCTAAAAGCTAAATAAAATCACGATTCTGAATTGAAACCACGTTATCATTTCCAGGTAGCAATATATCTCCAGCTATCTGAGTCGTTTAATAAATGTCAGCCTCTAGTCGACTATTCAGTAGCCGAGACATTGAGAACTGACATTTGAGACTGAAAGTATTTGGCAACTGTAGAATTATTCGCAGCGCCATTATGCAGATAACGTCACAAAGGCCGTATGGTGTTTTACGAAATTCCGTCCAATTAAATAAATCGAATAAATTCGTTGGATTAGATAGAACGGAGTCAGCCGAAGTGATAACTTGGAAACGTCAGAGCCACTTACTGTAATGGCTTCACTTAATGTTTTCACGGGTGAAAACATTTCACTCGAAGGAAGGTTAAGTGTTGAGCAAGTAAGCTTGTAAGTACTTAACAAATATTACTGAGAGTATGGCTCACCCTTGCACCCTATTTTGATGTTCGATGACTCCATGAGATCCCTTGACATTTTTGACATCATGAAACACTTAAAACATCTAAATCCAGAAATAAATATTTTATATATACTCGTCTTATTGGAGATGGTCCATGTCATTTCAAGAAATACGATATAAATTAGTAATATGTAATATTAGTCTGATTCTTGTATATCGTATTCCGACGAAGGCATCTGTATGTATGGATGGATGTAAAACTTGCACCACCTTCTGGCTAGGGTTCAGTACTTAACAAGTGTTACTAAACCAACGGTTGCGCAGAGAGGTGATTTTACTGAATCACGCTGAACCACCAAGTTTTTCCTAGTGAAGGGTACCCTTTTTGTAGTGGAATAGAGATAGAGTGAGCCTTAGGACGGTCTCTATATATCTAAGGCTGTTAAAAGTACAAATTATTTATCTTCTACAGCACCCTTCGAACTCTGGATCTACACTATAAATCAGCTTTATACATTTTCACATCCAGACATTATGTATGTGTCTATATATATATATATATATATATATATACATATACAGAGAGAGAGAGAGAGACAGAGAGAGATGGCACTTAAAGATAAGAAAGAAAGTTTACTATGTTCATTTGGAACCTTCTAAAAATTAATTAAAAAATAAAAACATTTTTTAACACTAGTGATAATACGGAGACGAGAACAAAAAATACGGAATCAAAACATCCTTCAGTGGCTGGTCATAAGAAAATATAAAAGAAGATATCCCGTTGCCGTGGTAGATCGAGGAAGAACTGGCAGATGATTTCGCACTTCCTACTTCTTCGGGGCAGAAGGATGGATCGGTACGTCACCATACTTCGTCACCGCTAATGTTCTGTCATCGGTTACTAGCGGAAAACGACATTGTAATCGATTAATACTTATAATATTGTTAAACATCATAAATGATGTATAACAATTTTATTTTATATTGTACGACATTTTTAATAATATGCTAAACGCAAAAGCGAGTAATGCTTCCTTATACCTTCTGTTCATTAGCTATCACTTCATGTAACGTTTCCAGGGATTTTAACCCCCATCCTTAGGAATCTCATCTTATTTTGTATTGTATTTTAATTAGAAAAATTATTTCAAATATAACATTAGGAATCGATCGATTGACTTGTAATTCTGTAAGTGGGTGATTCTGTTCTAACTGTTAATTTTTAACTATAAAAATTAAACATTTTTAATGGATATTACTACTCTATTTAATTTTTAAAATTAAAATCCGAGACTACTTCAAAATATTGAGAATGATAATGAAATTTCAAATTTTCCGTGCCATAATAATGACTCATTTCTCCACGAAACTGACAAAATAAATTGTTAAAACTTCGGAAAAGTCATTATATCAACTTTATTTATGAATTGCACATTAAAATTTATGGATTAATTAATTTGGATCATTTATTGTGACAAAAAAATAAGTAATTCGTAGGTAAATTCTAGAAATGAACATGACACAGTACTGACATTTGTTACAAACTGTAAGTTTTCTCTGGGGCCGTCTTGTTATATGAAAGAAGTGATTAAATATGTCATTGAGGATCATATTGATACAAATATTTTATAAATATATTGTTAATATATGACCAGTTAGAGCAAACAGCACAAACCATTAATAAAAACTGTGTATAGAATCCTAGTTTTATAAAAATACTAGTCCACCATTTATGGTTTTTCCCCGCCACACCCACAATCCAGAAAATGTAGTGCCACCTTAATCCATGGAACTATCATTACAAACTAAACAATAGAAGGAAGAGAGGAATCTACTTGTTTCCGGGTCACTCGGTTAGTTCATCGCAGTTCTTCCCGTCTTCTCGCTCGGCATGTGTACCGAAATGAAAATTCTCATCCATTGTGCTGTGACACTATTCTCATTGTTATATCACGCACTCACGGACAAATTATTCAAGAACTAGACATTTAGAGGATTGGTATCCCTCTTACTCAACCACCGGTATTAAGGATCATGACGTAGAGAATGTTCGTAACACTTCCAAGTCTTAACAACTAGGAGAATCTTGTTCGAACCTATTTGTTTCGGTCTTAGTCAATATTTATTCTATGCTTTAATTGTAAAAATTGAAAAAATCCTCATTCTGGTAACAATTATCATTAGTATTCAACGAAAAATTATTCACTTTTAATTTAGTTTGGTATACAAATAAAAATGAAAGAAGTTAAATTTTCAATAAAACAGATATTGCCGTTCTTTCATGTGATTGGCGGTTACTTAAATTTTCAATTGAAATTGAAAATTGATTACTCAACTGTTCTAATTTATTTGAAAACACTGAGAAATTGCATCGTTGTTTTGTAAATTGATTTGGACAATGATAATTATTAAACCATTTAAATCATTCTAAAAAAAGTATATAATAATATAAGTATTTTCCATAGGATTGTAATCTATCAAACTTCATAAAATTAAAATAAAATTTGTGAAAAAGTACTTCTCATACTTTTTTTATTGTTTCTAAGCTAATGCATAATATATTACTGGACTGAAACGAAAAGAAACTGATCACTGTTTCAGGCTACTTCAACACTTACTAGACAAACGCTCTAATCCCCCAATTAATTACAAAAGCCTCATATACACGACTATTATTAAGACTATCAAGACGATTATCGATTATTAGACCTATTTCGACTTGAGGAGTAGAGCTTTGGTGCACCACTAGGCCATCGAATCCCTTTCTTGCCCGATCCTTTTAACCAACAAATCCTTCCTAAAAGCTTAAATGCTCCTTACTTTGTAATAAATAAAGTCATCACTAATGGCATTAATGTCCCTTTTGTTGCTGATTTGGCCCGAACCCGATACCAATCCTTTCTTGTCAAACTTTATTTTCTATCAGACCTACTTGCTAGGTTTACCCCTTCGACTCCCGAAAATCCTTCGAGGCGTCTGAAAAGAAGATGGCGTCGTGACCTTATATCTTTATTTTGGTAAATTAGTACTACCAGGCAGTAGTTTCCCTGCTTGCCTTCATCTGATGCCATGACTTTTTCATTCACTTGTTGTAAATTTCAATAAATACATTTTCTAAATACCTATAAATTAATCACTAAGCGAACATGATCAAAGAGAAAATTATGACTGATAAAGAAAAAAACGAACAGGAACGCGATATTCCGATTATTTAGCATTCAATTTTTACAATATTCTATATTTAAAATTCACTTTCATTTTTAAATTAATTAAGAACTATCAACATTATGCTTTAAAAAGTTTTTTTAAAAATTATTTTACATATTTTAGTAGTAATTAAACATAAAATATGAATATACATTTCCCAGAGCGATAGACATATGAGTGTTCGGACATACGCTAGATTAAAGAAGGTTAAAAAATCAGAGGGGAAAAATATACTTACAAATACGTTGCTGAAATCATGAAAACATTTTTAAATATCTAGCCTTGAACTATCCTCTTAAACGTACTAACAAATTAAAGTCCCAATTGCTGATCAAATGTCTGGAATTACTCAGATTTGAAATCTTGAAAAAATAAGATTTTAGAGGCCTTTACCTGAACATTACAAACTAAATACAGATTAAAAAAAAATCGGAAAGTAAAATGCTAAATGCTATATTCAGGCCAGGAGGTTTAAACACGGTGCAGCTTTTTTGGAAGAAAATTATAGAGATAAGAGCTACGCAGCCTCTGTAATTTCCTACAATTCCAAATGCCACCACATTCCCAAAAAAAGAGAAAGACGAATAGAGGACCTTCAAAGCTGAAATAGCTTCTAGCTTAGTTCAATGTGAATATAGAAATTAGTACACCATATTTGGTATTTATGAGGTATTAATAATATCAGTAATAAGAAATGTCATGTTTTAATTAATCAATGAATAATTTCATCAGAATAAATAACAGTAGCGTAATTAATTACCTCTGAAATTATTTTGTAGAGAGAAGGCTCCGCGTGTTCAATCTAAAAAAGAAAAGATAAATTAGTAATGATAACTTAAGTTCATAAAAGTAAAAAAAAAAAGAAGAATATTTCCACCTCTAAGCAGATTTGAAAAAAAAATATGAAAATAATTTGAAATGAATAAGTAAAAAACTATACAAAATCGATAAAAAATAATATTTTTCTTCAGAGATGAAGGTAGAAAAAACCTATTGCTTACAGGCGTTGTAAATGGACTTGCACTTATCAATTTTATTGCAACTTATAAAAATAAAAATATGCATTTGTATGTGTACATTCAACAAAATATTTGTAATATTATATAATGTCCTATAAACAGAACAGTCATAGATCCTAGAGATATCGATTTTTGTTTTGCTTCGTATCTAGGTCAAGCAGTTATTTTATAGCTGAAATTATAATCTTAATCTTATTGGGAATAAATCACTTGCAAACAAATACTATAAACTTTTTTATTTTTAAAGAGAAAAGATAGGCCCTCGGCCGGGATTCGAACCCGCATCCTCTGTCTTTCCGTGACAGCGCCCTACCATTTGAGCCACCAAGGCCGCCTGCCGGCAGAGGACAAATCTTTTCTCTTATCCGATTCCAAGTCCTCGTGTTCACGCAATTTTTGCGATGAATAAACAAGAAGGAATGTTCTTTGAACATTAATTTAGTTTTAGGATCTAATTGACTTACGTCATATTACTATTTATATTTTTTTATAATTATTGGTCAATTTTTTTATTTTTAAATATTTTTATCTTTAAAAAAAAAGATAGCCTCTCGGCCGGGATTTGAACCCGGACAGCGCCCTACCATTTGAGCCGCCAAGGCCGCCTGCCTTATATATTTAAAAATCAAAAAATTGACCAATAATTATAAAAAATTATGAATACTATAAATATTTGTCCTAATGACATAGGAAGGCAGTAGCACAGGCACCACACACACCAAAATTTCCCACAGAATATGGAGCGTGAAACAGCCTTCAACAAACTGTGACGACTTGTCGAGAAAAAAATCTGCGATAGTCTCATCATCCTTCATCGGACATTACCGGTGCAATAGACATGTCAGCCCAACAGTACCTGGACAGTTTGATTTTCCACTCTACTTTAAAAAGACGCCGAGGAATGCACGAGTAGCTAAGTGAATAGAGAACTCGTAACCTTTAAACAATTCTCATTAATTGACGTCCAAAACATTGGCCAAATAGCATTTAATAATTAATTAACCAAGATACTTACAGTCATAATTATTATCGTGGTCATTGCTATTATTGTAAAGTTTACGCATTATTATTACTCTTTGAAAAACAAGAAGCTGTACTTCCCACTTTGTTTTTGTAATACGCATAATCTGCGATCCTGTGTGAATAATTAATAAATAATAAGTAGTTTATTATTCAATAATTAGTGAGCAATGAAGCGCAGGCCACATGCATTACGCTATTGAGGTACCATTTTATGATTACTCTAAGGTTTTTTCTTCCTTTCGATATTTTTCGCAAAATTTATAGTCAACACTTTTGGTCCATTAAAGTGAGTATTTTCTTTGTGTATTCGGTATGTATAACTATGTATTATATTCAGTAAATATGCGACATACTTTCCTCCATTATTTCAAACGCCAATTATTATTATCCTTTTCATCACGAATTAAAAATATAATCAGGTGAAAAGTGCATCCCCTTATTTAAATATAATTGTACGTCTCGCGCACAGCTACCCCACGGTATCTTGTATGAGCAATACTAGTTAATGTCGGGAAACTGACAGAATGTATACAAATACATTTTTATTATTTTTTCTTAGAATCTTAGAATTTAAACTTTTTAAAGTTTTATTTATTTCTCATTAGTCAAAAAATATATTTCCCCGTTTTTATTAAGTTCAAAATTTTATTTGATATTGACATCAATAGTTTTATAAAAATAGTATCTCATCTTTTCATATTCTCCGTCTACAAAGTAACGGTTATTCTCAGAAGTTATATTTTTTTACTAGCCTAAAGATCATTTTCTTAGTAAATTTTGAAAACTTACCCGGTAGATACTATTAAATTTTTATTCAAATATCAAGATTTCAAATAAAATTTCTAAATTTTATGTCCCTATGACAGCTTATGCGAGCTACGAGCTGATCCAACCCACGGAATTGGCGTAGGCCTAAGCGTGGGGTATCTGCTACCGTTACTGACAGCTTCAATGTCAAAGTCTTAATTTATTCTTCATCTTGCTTTTATTTTTGTCTACTTCTAGCCATTAAAATATCATTTGTTATTTGATATATTTGACAAGTTACGACACATATCCTTCTGTTATATTGGATGTATAGCGAAAATGAATAAATATTTACTCCCGCATAGCATATAAACAAATCAGAGCCTATTACTCCTACAAATGAACAATGCCCATATTTTTCTATCAATGGAACTTTCATTAAAGGTCCATATCTTTTCAAAATTAAACCAGATGAGTTAAAAAAATAAAAATGTGGGTGTTAGTAAATTAGTAAAAGTATTCCTATCGGACGGTATTGAAATTCTTCTATTAATCAATATACAATTTTTGAAAGATTTTTTTGAACTTGATTAAACTGTAGTTAATTCTATAAAACTTCAAGTTCAGAGATGATTCGACTCAAAATATGATTTTATGAGTATAAAAAGAAATCATCAAATGGAACAACAGATAAATCGTGACTGAATTTTATAGCTTCAACTAGTACTATTGTTACTATAGGCTTACTAAATTGCCATTTTTGAGTTATGTCGTATTTTTAAAGGGCTAACATCTTGCTAGAGGCGTTCAGATGGTCCTGGAGAGATAGTTATGTGTACATTGTACATCCTCAACCGCCAAATTCATACTTCACTCATCTTAATTAGATACCAAATTAGACTGAGTATGTGCCAGGAGGATTTTCAATATTCGATTATCATTGAGTCGAATATAATAATTATATAATCCCTTATAAGCAATATAAACCTCATATTGTACTTTGTAATCTGAGTCATTGCCTCTATTAAGTAACTACATATAAATTAATACGAATTTTATAACAGAAAAAATATTATGAAAGAAAGTAGAAAATTGTTCTAAAGCTGACCAATATTGACCAATATATGGAATCAAAAGGAAAAAAGTGTTGTTTTCGTTTTTTATCCGTTCATTGCTTTTAAAACTGGGCCATCCAGTTTTTACGACCAGACCAATTTAAGGCTTTTTTCACGGGTGGCTGGAAATTCGAAATCCTCCGATTTCATTTATAATTCAAGCCTACTTTTGAAAAAAATAATAATCTTTAGTTTTTTTCTACCACTTTCTCCGAAACCTATTCATTAAACAGGCTCAAAAAACAAATTTATTCAAACGTTTTAGCTTCTAACTGGTCATATGGTTTTAGTTGATTTTTCTCTCAGTTTTGTTTCTTTATTTTTCGCTGTTATAAGCTCACTTATAAGGATTTGTTTGCGACTAACTTGAAAATGAATAGAAGGATCACTATCCACTGTAAAATTAAAATTAATGACAGCAAAATATAGCGAGTTAGAGCATATCACTTGGTAACGCATCGAAAATGGAAAACAAATGCATAATTAAAAGTGTTGTAAATACCTGAACTGAAAAATGAAACTGGTATGAATACCTTTCTGAGGGGAAAAATAAAAAAACTGCTAATACTCCTCGAGCGAAATGCACATTGAACAGCTGCTCAAAGGTTTAAATTATGAAAGTTCTCATAATTTTAAAACACATTTTTATTGTATTTAGGCATCATTAAAAAGTTTATTCCATAAACACCTCAAAACGACAACCTCATGTCTTAGTCCTGTAACCGAAGGTCTTAATGGTTATAATATGCATTTATTAAATTGTTTTTCACAAAATGTTGTTCATCTTATTCAAATACCACGAATTGGTTACAAGATTTTCTTAAACAATGTTAAGTAATATCTTGTAGCTGATGGAGTTTTCGAGATTATACGATAGTTTAAATCTCGATAGTTTGTTAATAATTTAAACACTTCTCTTCTTCTTCCTCTAACTCCTCTGTGCCTCTAAGCGTGGAGTCGCCGTCTTGGTCCACCGAGCCCATTGGTCTCTGTCACTTGCAATTCTTCTCATTTCCGGAATGGTGAATCCTCTTGCTGCACCCAGGTTCCCAATGTAGTCGGAGTACATACATATAGGCCTACCATCAGAGCCAGAGCCACCTGGGCAAGCACTGGTGTTAGATTCCAGTATCCCACTACAGCTCTTGGAGTTCTCTTTTTGCATATCTTCCATACCTCTTCTTTGAGAAGGACAAAAAGCAAAGGAATAAGGCTGTTCCCCTGCTTTACTCCTTTATAGAAGTGAAAAAGTTGGAATGTCTTACCATTGAGCATCACTATACCCTTTGGGTCCAGATAAACCGATTTTATGGCACTCACTAGATCTTCTGGCACCCTTCTTCTAATCAGCGTCCCAAACCTCTTGCCTCAGAACCGAATCAAAGGCCGCTCTCAGATCCAGAAATGCCAGATACACTGCCTTGTCCCATGCTTTTTCTACTATCATTCTGAGTGAGGATATGTGATCTTGGGTCTGTCTACCAGGTCTGAAAGCGGCCTACTCCTCTTCCAAATTTTGTTCTATCAGATGCCCCAGGGTCTGTTCTAATATTCTTGTATATATCTTGTATACGACTGAGGATAGACAAATCGGCCTATAGTTCCTACATTCGCTTTGGCTGCTCTTCTAGGGACTATGATATTATCCTCCCATTCCTTTGGTAGTTGCTTCGAGTCCCAAACTCTTTGGAAAAGCATTTGTATGCATTTTAGGATTTGATTAATTTAACCACAACTATTGTTATTTACGCTCGAAATATTCAATATAACTCTCTAAGAAACATTTGTCGAATTTATGTCGTGAAAAAAAAGGGAATCGCATATCTCCATATATTTTTTCAATCTACCGTGTACCGTAAGAAAAAAAGAATATAGCTTAATTAAAATTGTTATTTTATTTTATCATTTCTTTATTTCTTAATAACACTCTTTTTTAATTGCCTACTTCTTTACCGAGTCTGTTATTTATTTTAGCGTCCATTTAAAAAATCTTGACAGATTTTATGACCGTTACTATATCATTACGGATCTTTATGCAATAAAAAAATAAATAAATAACAGGCAGTCTCAATTTACATTCGTTATAAATTTTATACAATGCCAGAAAACGTTTTATTGTTTTTAAACCGTAATTAAATCTGGTATTTTTACCTGACACTGCAAGAGGGCTTGATGTAACGAAGTACAAGTAATTAAGCGTTGGAGAATATATGTTTACACTCGGGAATTGAATAGAAAAGGTAGGTTCCTGATTACTATTCAACAGTTCCTTGTAGCTGTAATGGGCGTGTTTACATTAGAACTGAAACGATAATTATAATAAGGATACTAAAAGGGTTGGCTTTTCATCTTCTTTAATTATTATTAATGAGGAGTGTGGTACAGAAGGCCTGTGAAGAAGTTGAGGACACCTACGGCATTGGAAGAACAAAAGGCAATCTTTGCACATGTCAACTACCCACCGCCTGATATAAAATATGGTGCAATTTCAATTTCACACAATGACCATTGTCACACCACTGAGCGCTCTGTAATCATTATCGTGACGTCAGATTACGGATACGACGATTATGGAAATCTTTAGAGGATCGGAAGATGTACGCCATGTTCTGAACAATCGATCATCGGGTCATTGAATGAAGCATAAACATAACTCCTTCTTACATATCTCGCAACACCTGGCGCTACAAAAGTTTTGACAATTCGAAGTTTTAATCATGATTAAAGCCAATATCTAATATAGAAATGATATCCACCTAAACGTTAGGGTAAATCAAGATCCCATAAAGAATGTTTATAGTAAACCATTTTTCCGAAACGCAGATGGTCAGTTTGTTAGAAGGATTTAATGAATATAGGACGACCACTTTATGCAGCGACCATTACAAAGTATAAATGTAGGTGTGCTTTATTCAATTTCCAAGTCCAAGAACTTTCTTCGATAATTATACTAAATTTTAAATCGACTTTCCTGGCGAAATAATACATCCTTCTTCTTCTTCATGTATAATACATTATTATTTTAAAATATAAAAATCATTTCAATTGAGCTTTAAATGATTTAATCCATTAAGTAATTCCACCATATTTCCCTAGTTGCTTAACGATGTTTTGTCTATCTGACTCTTCAGGACTTATAGACGATACCTGAATTTAATATACCGTATAAAAAACTTTTTTACTAAGAGTTAAAGTAAAAATTCTTTATATTTTAATAATTCAAATAAGAGTCAATGTGGATATAATGGGAAATGGAATAAATTACGTCGCCAAAAGATTATTAAACATTTGTTGACTCTGTGTGTGTGTGTGTGTGTGTGTGTGTGTACAGTCTTGGAATACAAATTTTTCCCACGTCTTTGGCAGGTGCGGCTAGACCTTGGCCATTTTTGAGGAAAGGAAAAATAACGCAGTGTAATATATTACAAAATAATTAGTGGCTACCAGCAAAATACCAAAAATTCTCAATCGTGTTTATCTTGAGCCATAAAGGAAATAATACCGCATAACTTTAGCATCACTCCTGGTAAACTGTTGGTTTGGAATAAAATATAGCTTAAAACTTTTTAAAAAAATAGATTCCTCTAATAAATTAAGAAAGTATCAGATGCTGAACCGACTTTCAGAAATAGGCAGAAGCAGTTGCCTAAAATAGCGGCCTAATAATTTAAGTCAAGAGTGTCGGGCCTCGACAAGCAGAATTAGAAGACTTTCACGTAGGCTAGTATGGTAATCAAAACACCTTAGGGTAGTTATCATACATCAAGGGCAGGTAACTGATTATGCACAACCGTTCTCTATGATTGATCTAATTAGTTTTTATATTTCACTTTGAATACAATCAGTTATTAATAACTGCTGCATTAGCAAGTACTTAGGAAAGGTTATTTTCAAGGATGTACAGTTAATATGTATAAAGAGTTATTCATTACACTTATTCATGTACGTATAAATATTTTTAGGCAAACCGTGGACACTTTAAAAATGATAAATGAAAAATTTAGTTTGTGTAAACAATAATTAAACGTCCTTCATAATCGAAATGGATATACTACGCAAAATATAGTTTAACTCTACTTTCATAATGGAGGTCATCCCATTATTAAACTTTCGAAAATCTATACAATAAAACCGATAATGGTTTACAACACAAGCCATTTTTCAAAGAACCTTGCTCGGAGTAATGTATACCGGATCTGTGTCATGTGCCCTTAGCTATGAATTATAGAGCTTTATTTAGGCTACAAGGTGAGTTCGGATAATAACGGGGTGCCGGGTCACCCACATTGCGTCTGGGGTCCTGCAAGAGGTCGATACTTATAACTTGATCTATGTTGTACATTATTTTATTTATCTTTCAAAGTGCATATGTATCTTTCTGGACCCCTTGAAATTATTCGTCTTTTACTTGCAGTTATGTAGCGATATTTCGAAATACGTAAAGGGAAAAGCAACCAAAATTGACAAACAAGACATATGAATTCCGTTCCAGAAATTAACTAGGAAAATCAGTTATTACGAAATTGTGAGCAACTAGAAGCGTTCACGTAACGTAACTGAATGTACTATAGGAAAGTCGGCGGTGACAAGATCCGGCATAACATCATTCCTTCAATCAGCAAACTAGTCCTCCAGGAAGCGGTGAGATGTGGATGTAGAGGACGGAGTGGATACAATGTAGTTTACAGCTCCCTCTGGAATGGAATGAGGAGAAAGGAGAGCTTTCCTGGAATTGGCGGTTGGATTCTTCAGAGCTAGCTGAGCTCCTGGAAAACTGGATTACTACATATACTATGTATAGAAATCCAGACTTAATATTAAAAATGATATTGCCATGGATGACTTTAAAGTTATCAACTTACAGCTTCTACTAGTATATATTTTATCTCATTACATAGAAGTAATTACATAGTAAGTTACGGCGAATACCAGCACCTAAGCCCGGGTGGAAAAATAATAATGGTTAATGTCCTACTGTTAAATGGCGTTGTTTATTATTCATATATATATATATATATATATATATATATATATATATATATATATATATATATATATATATAAAGGCGTTAATGATCAAAAGCTGATAACTCCGAAATTTCACATTTTCACATTAAATTCGCCTTTTTCACATTTTCCGTTACTTTAGCCAAGCAATTTTAGGCTATAGAGACTTCAGGTTCAGAACCGGAATAAAATCACCACAATAAGGCAGCGAAGTGTCGTGTTATACAAAATTACTTGAATAAATTAGGAAACTATGTGAAAAAGCTCATTTTTTAAACGTTGTGGTAAAGTGATATAGCAAATAGAGGCTAGTATCACTTCCTTCATTTTCACATGGTTAGAATCTCTCCAGATTTATACCGAAATAAATTTTCAAAATCCATCCAAAAAAAATATCCATAAAAAATTATCACAATAATTCTTAATTTAAATAATATTCTTAAGACTACTAATATAATATAATTATAATTAATAGTTTTTTTATTTTGTTTTATGGAGGCTGAAAATGTTGAAAATATCGAAATACCAAGGCTTCAGTGAATTAATAAATATAATTTGTTAAGTATATTTGGAAGTAACGTACTTGCACCTGCTTCCAAGCCTAATTATCAGGGAAAAAACTAAATTAGCTGCAATTCTATTGTAACCACATGGAGCAGAAGGACTGTGGGTAATTAGCAGGCACAACTGTTCTCCTACACTTCTCAAGCTTTCTGCGGTGGCATTCTCATTTATGTTTATATTATTAGTTCTTTAGTTGATATCCGATACATAGTTGACAAATATTTAAAAAACAAAACAAATAAAACCATATAACCTAAAGGATTATTAGGTTTTGCTAGAACTTGAGAATGAGGGATATCCGAATTTCAAACAACCTCTATCTTTTCATCAGTGCTTCCATCAATGTCGATGCTCTGCGCCATACAGAAGAACAGAAAATGTGTAGAATTTGGCCACTATATTTAGAAGTTAAAGAAATATGTCACGGTGTGTAAGTGCATTTCTCATATTTCTGAATATCCTAGGGGTTTTCAATTCTGGATAGTAATTCAATTGCCTCAATTTGCCTGTTAAGCTCATCCGTCTTGTAAAACTTACAATGAACAATACCGAATGCATGGTGCAAATTCAGGGAGAACTGTCTGAGGGATTCACCTCTTATAATGGCGTTCGACAGGGAAATTCCCTGGCTTGTCTGCTCTTCAATATCGGTCTGGAAAAAGCTATATGAGAAACTAAGATTCATACAAGTGGGACCATCTTTAACCATATGGTACAGATCCTGGGATATGCTGATGATATCGACATTATTGGGAGATCAAGAACTGTTGTGGAAGAGGCCTTTCTTGCCCTTGATTACGCTGCTAGGAAGCTGGGACTTGCTGTCAATTCTGACAAAACCAAATATATGATTGCTGGTAAACAAAGAGTTATTAACGAGATTTATCCAAATTGGCAATTACTCTTTCGAACAGGTTGATGAGTTTGTATACCTCGGATCTCATGTTAATTCCATCAATGACGTCTTGGCAGAAATAAAGAGGCGAATAGCATCGGCCAATAGGTGCTATTTTGGACTGCGTCGCCACTTAGGAAGTAGCTCGTTATCAAGATCTACAAAAACAAGATTATATAAGAGGCTAATCCGACCAGAACTAACCTACGCATCAGAAACTTGAGTACTTACGAAGTCTGATGAAAAGGATCTCCAAACATTTGAGAGAAAGATACTCAGACGCATCTACGGCTCAGTAAAGGATGGTTTAGTTTGGAGAAGACGCACAAACAGGGAAGTATACTCATTGATTGGTGAGCCTGATGTCGGAAAAATTGTGAGGATTGGTAGGCTGCGCTGGGCTGGCCATGTAGCAAGGATGGGAACTGATGAGATCCCAAATAAACTGCTTAATGAGCGCCTACACGGAACAAGGCCGAGAGGCTGTGATGGTTGGATAGTGTTGAAGAAGATGCAAGGACCCTGCTCGGAGTACGGAATTGGAGAGCAGCAGCACTTGACCGGTTAAGCTGGCGGAAGCTGCTTGAGGAGGCCAGGACCCAGTAATGGGTTGTTGCGCCGATTGAAGAAGAAGAAGAATTCAATTGCCTGGCCTAATTTTGAGTTAGCAGCTGTTCTAAGGTATACAAATGAATCATATGGAATTACCTGATAATTTACTATCCGCTGTACAGCGGGATGCTGGGTTTTGCTTCTTTCCATTTAGTCTTTCCATAAAGTTTTATATTTCTTCTGTACTGTTGGTAAATACGAGTGTGTCTAGCATCGTATCGAATATCGTTTATTTATCAATATATTAATTTAGCATATGGTGATTTATTACTAGGAGTATTGATGTTAACATACTACACCGAATAAAGACAATCACGATATTAACCAATGTGGCTATAAATGTTATCTGTCTGTTTGTTTCAAGAATAGAAAAATGTTACCAGTTTACTTTAAAAATGGATTTTTTTTTTACAAAACTAAATGGAAATAAATCGACTAGGATATAAACTCGAACCTAAACCAATTTATAGACACATGTGACCCTGTTCTTCCCACTCAGGTCACTCCAGAAGAACAAATTGGAATTCTCAGGGTTGTCGCAGTTCCCCGTTAACTTGTGTTAGGATATTTAACGGTTTGGACTAGGTGGGCGTTGTGTCACAGCAGGAGTTCCTTCTGTCACAGCTGTCATATCCACCCGAACGGTCCCGGCTATTGGCAGGAGTAACTGGGCCTGTAGGTACCATCGAAGAGGCGACTTCAATGTCTTCAACGAAAGTGTTGCTATGAGGTATTTCCCGTAATCAGTTTGCACGCGGTCGATATATGAAGAAGTACTAGGCAGTTCGGAAACATTTGAATGTTCAACGTTTCTAAATATTTCCTATTTCTTTAGTTATCGTTGTAGTGGTCTACTACTTCCAAAAAAAAAGCTGAATATTTGCTAGATCAATCTATGCTTATCCATTATGTATAGATGTTGGAGTAATGACAGTCTCCTCATCCACTTAGTATACAAGATTCTTTCCATTTTCTGGTAGATTTTTCGATTACTTAGCAGTTTCTATCCACCTTCAGTCTTAACTACCAATATATTTTTTTAGAATTCTTCTTTCCAGAACTTCCAGTTTTTTAGAGTATAGTTCATCCGTGTGCATTCACTGGCAAAGAATAATTCAGTTTTTAGACAATGTTGTAATGTAATATTTCGGCATTCGAGCTGCTTGCTTGTCGTGCTCTTCCCATTTTTAGAATTTTATCCCCAACATCTGTTTTTATAATCTATTCTCCTATACAGTTACCAGATACCTATTTTTTTTAAATATTTCAATACAAACCTACCCGATTTACTATTGTAAGCAAATGAATTTTAAAAAAATGTTTATCATAATTATATTGGACAACCTTCTAATCGATTAGTGTTAATTATTACAAAAACAAATATTCAACTACCAATTAATTCTTTTTAATAGCCCCGAAAGAAATCAATAATTGAGATGGAGCTTTGTATCAAGAAATTCAATGTTCTTAATATAAAAAAATCTATACCAATTACATATAAAAACTGTAGAAAAAAATTTAATATTTATATATTTAAAAATATGTATTACTAGCCATAGAGTTTTCCCTTTTAATTAATATTGTGCACAGTCGGTTGCATATTCTATTTGCAATACAGAAATCAGTGAAATGTGAAGCAAAGAAAAGAAAGTTGTTATTGTTTACACGCTGTTTGACAACGCTTAGGTTAGAACTGTTATTAAAAAAAATATTATTATCATTATATTTCTTATATTTATCAGGAAAAAAAAGTTCTTTCAGATTGAATTTCCCAACGATATCTCAACATTTAAATAATTTATACAGTTTATCATACGGAGGTAAGTGAGAGGCCTCATATCAGGGACTGACCACACGCCAATTACATATCGATTTCTATCGATTACTAATTTAACAGCAATGAACGCTGTAAGTGTTATAATTTCATTTTGCGGCGGCATGTTAATGAGATATGGAGCTATCTAAGTTACTTACGCGGGAGTCGTGAACCTCAAGCTGAATACGGCCACTAATGGCCTGAGAACAGAACCTTTGCCAGGATTTGCGCAATTATACCCCTCGAGGGAAATCTCCATATCGATTGCACTCTTTAAGAACACATTTACATAGTTCGAGTCTCGACTCTGGGCCTCCTTCCGACCTCCTCGGGCTCCCATCAAAGCCATCGAGATGTAAAAAGAAACCAAACATTAGATCACGGTTCGGGAGCAAGGAACGTCGAACCTCTTAGAGAATGGAATCAGATACATTTAATTTAACATCAGCTTCGATCGTGGAATTTCCATTTTAGTTTTTTTTTCTATTTTGCTAATTTGGTTAGATAAGAGTTCAATTTGCAAATTAAGGAATAAAATATTTTTTAAAAGGAATTTCACACTGATAAAATTTCCGTAAGAATAAGGAAAAATGTACAATTCAAGGTGCGCTTGTCTGGCTTTAGTCAAATATCTAAATTACATAAAATAAATGAAAAACCAATGTTACTAATAGATGAATTAACTTCTACGAGAAGGACCCCAAAAACGGGAATTTCGTCATAACTTCTTTATTTCTCAATATTTGTACACCAACTTTTATCACATTTAAACTTTTCTCCCTCTGACATCAACGCACTTCTACAAAGGATTCTTCCATTCTTCAAAACAGTTTCTAAGAAGACTTATCCAGATGTCTTTTAGGCTTTCCAGCGATTTTTATTTTACCTCATCTACAATGGCAAAACGCAGTCCCTTTTGAGTCTCGAGAACAAGACACATGGAGCTCTAGATCCAATGAGAAGGGGGCATACACTCGTATACACTTTGGTGTAAACAAAAAAAAATTATGAACATAAATCGGTTGCTATTTTTATACTTTCGTGTAAAATTTATGATTAAAAAAATTGAAGAATATGATGTTTTTAAATGAATTGAGGGATATTAAAAGTATTCCAGAAAGAAGTGACTCTGTAAATGGTAAATGATTTTTTTAAATTATAAAGTTCTGAAGGTATATAAAGGTTTAAGGGTTGTAATTTTATTTCCTTTTTTTTTGCTTTAATGTTTCACAACAAAATATCTGAATTACACGGTATCTTAAAAAGTATCCATAATGAATTTCTAATGCAATATTTTAGTAATTAGTATCACCAATTGTAATACATTCCTAATCTACATATAAAGACAGATAATTTGGCAGAAGTTGGCAATCAGTAAAAATATTGCCTTCGCCCTTGGCTCCCAGAGCCTTAGGAAGTGATGACGGAGCACCCGCCATTTGATGATGAGATGATGCCTTCTACAGCTCTCATCATTAGAAGAGACCGTTAGTACTTTCTTGGTTATAATTTAGCCTCAGTTTCTCATTCAACTGATAGATATTCCCTTCAAGTAGATGAGGAAGGAAACAAGGAATGTGGAAGAATGAGGAAAGGTTCCTGTAGAAGGGGGAGAAAGTTGTATAGTAGGAGAGGTTTTTTATCCCATTTCAAATAGATGGAGAAGAACAATATACACCATATAAATAGGTAGATTTTAAGATAAAACGCTAAAATAAAACAACAATAAATACAACATCTTATAAGATAATAAAACTAATAAATGACCTTATAAGTTTTATCATTAAGAATCATTAAACTTGAATATCGATTATTAATTCAAGATGTGATGTACTACTACAACACATGTACAAGAGTCTTAGGCTCATTATGTGGAAGAATCTGTACTGTTTCTTGGACAAAGATTGTGCAGAGAGGTGATTAGATCTAGATCACGCTTAAACACAAGGATTTTTCTATAAAATTTTGGGTACCCGCTTTATAGAGGATGGGTGAGATCTAGGGGGGTCCCAGATCGCTAAGGATCCATCCCATGCTG
This sequence comes from Arma custos, assembly GCA_037127475.1. Lineage (NCBI taxonomy): Eukaryota > Metazoa > Arthropoda > Insecta > Hemiptera > Pentatomidae > Arma > Arma custos. The sequence continues at coordinate 111,845,384 of CM073760.1, forward strand.
TTGAAAGATTAAATAAAATCTGTCAAAGCCGGATTTGAACCCGGGGCATACTTAGCACACGGAAAACTTAGCGCTTTACCACTGAGCCACTTCGTTATATTAACATAATATAATTTAAAAAAAATATCAATTAGTTTATTCATTTTTAATAGTAGATATTTTAAAAATGTTTTATTTTTAGTGACAAAAGGCATTGTCAAACATATTCTTAGAAATATACCAATAAATTAAAGAAACTAACAAACCATGCTCATTTTTCAAGTTAAAAATCGAAAACTAATTGACAAGTCAACTAATATGATCTTCATGAATAGCCCAGGCTGGAATTTGTTCGGGAGATAATATATAGTTTAACATTTGCATAGAATGGACGTGCTAAGGTTTGGGCTATGTCAACACTGTTGCTAAACAAAATGGACCAGTCATAGATCAAGCCAAACTCGGTGATTGCTCAACGGAATTTATACCTACACCAATAATAAGTCGAGCGTTCGGGTTAGATTTATGGTCAGTTCTTCTCCCTTATCTGAACATTCTCCTCCGGTTAGGAAGGATTTCTCACTCTAAGTGGCGGTGTGAATGGTCTTTTAAGGATGGCATGATTGTATTTCGCGGTTAAAGATGTCTGACCGCTGTAAACTCGCTGGTTTGGCCGTTTCAGATACTTGGTTAGTATGTTACTGCCACAGTTGAATTGGTTTAGAATTCGTCATAATTCTAGAAGGATAAATTATTAAAAGTCACGTATATATGCACAACATATTCATAGTTAGTCGTCGAAGATTGTCAGACTTTGTTCAGGTGTGTAACGTGGATAATGAAATGGCGCTTCCTCAATAAACCTACATGAAAACCGTGATTATGTTTTCCATAGTAAAATACTTTCAGATAATGTTATACAATTTACTTTTCCATTAATAATGAATTACATTAGGGACCTTAGATGAGAACTCATACCTGCCCAAAAGAGATCGCACTTTTAAGAAAGAACTTACATAAGGTTATAAGATAGAATTACCTTTAATTTTCAAAATAGATTTACCATTAATGATTTTACATTTTGAGAGGGGAGTAGCTCAATGGTAGAGCGCACAGTTGCCGAGCCTAAGGTATCGGGTTCAATTCCGGCTGTAGCAGATAATTTAGTTAACTTTTATATTTCTATTAACAGTCGGAGATGGACCCTATGGGATCTGAAGTCCCTCCAGGGCTGGGGAACACAATCCCTAGCGGTTGAGCATGATTTGGGGCATAATCCTCCCTGCAGAACTGTCCTAGAAGCAGTATAGACCGTATCATGAAATCAACCCAAGACCCTCCATGTGTTTTCATTAATAAACCAAACTACTTGAAAAGGTATCGGGTATTGTTTGGAGTGCCAATATACATATGTGAAAACACATGAATGATAATTTCTGACCTTGATAATATATGTGGAAGAAAGTGGTGCGGGTAGAGATCACAATGAATTTCTCGTAGAATTGGAGAAAAACTTTATTGATTAGCCAACGTTTCGACCTACTTTGTAGGCCTTCTTCAGGGCTGTTTTGGGGGCTGGGGGATTAGGTCCACAGACTGTGTTTCAAGCTAGTGTGGACCTAACCCCCCAGCCCCCAAAACAGCCCTGAAGAAGACCTACAAAGTAGGTCGAAACGTTGGCTAATCAATAGTTTTTCTCCAATTCTACGAGAAATTCATTGTGACCTCTACCCGGACCACTTTCTTCCACATTAATAATTTAAATTTCCAAATTCAGACCACAATTGATTTCGAAATTCAAATAAGAACTCAGTTATTCAAATGCTTTTAGTTGTTACTTTTGACAGCAGTTCTTATGACTGTTTTTTTTTTTGTTGTTTTTTGCATTTCTTATGTTATCATGAGGACATGAAATGAATCTTTACAATAGACTAAAAAATAAGCCTAAAATAATATACAATTTAACGAAGCAAAGCGAATTTATTATATCTGCAAGGTTTTGGTTTTGGGTTTTTGGAAGATTTCTCTGTTGTAATCGTGGCATTGTACAACGCCTAAAGGATCATAAGACGACTAGCAATCAATGCAACCCATATTGTTACAAGAACAGCTCACGGAAGAGCAGACCTTGACCGGATCTTCTACTCGAGCTAAAGGCGATGGGAACAGCCACCGCGGCACCATCAGTCCTCCGATGGACCGGTTCTTCGAAAATTCCTTAGCTAATCTATGTTTAGTGTAATCGGGAGTGTAGCGACCCGCTAGCCGATCAGATCTAGGCTGCACAGGGCTTCGCTAAACTGCAATCAGCGGCCGAGGTGTTAGCACTGGCTGACCTTTATAAAATATATCTGCGGTCGGCTTCTAATTTCATAGGTCGGGAGTCTATGATGGTGGTTGGGATGGGGGGTCTATGATGGAAGGAACGGGACCCGGGATTTGAAAATCTAAATCACCAACTGAAACCCTATAATCAATAAACATAGGTGTTGAGGATGGAATTCTTAAATGCAATCAGTTCAATAATACACAATGTATCGAGCCGTTCAATAAAACTTAAGTAAGATATGATATGTTGGGGATTAGTATTGACAAGAAATTTAATATATATTTTACGAGAAATGCAAAAACATTGAGGCGTTTGATCCCAAATTTATGCTCCCCAAATTCCAGGTTCTGAACCAGACCTCAACAATGAGAAATAAGTCAGCAAAGTGTCGTGTAAGAAAAGATCACTTGACCTAAACTAGCGAAAACTTTGAAAAAGTTAATTTTGGAAGTTTTAGAGTTATCATCTTTTGATCCCGAGCGCAGTAATTATAGCACATTTAGTCTCATTACGGCCAGCTACTAAGTCAATAGTTATTCTAAAATAATAATAAAAGAATGATAAGTGTTACATTTTTATGGCGTATTTAATAATGGTAATTAATAGTTATTGGTTAGTCATTTATTATGAGATCTAAATAAATTTTAAAATAAAAAATAATGTTTAACGAATAATTATAATACCATGTTTGTGATATGTAAAAAAAAATAACCAGTAAAATATTTTCAGAATGCATTTTATATCCTAAAATTAATTCTAGTTTATATTATTCTTAGGCTGCAGAAAAAAATAAGTCTCGCAATAGGTGGAAATATCTTAATATCAATAGAATATTAATGACAAATTCATAATTCAGAAAAATGAACCGGTGTATCTGTTTCTTTTTAATCTTCATAAGAGGATGACCAAAATATCTAGAAACTTGTGTACTGGGTAAGATTTTATAAAAGTGTAAAATCTCGCAGCATAAGTATTCAAAAATACGAATATAATAATATAAACACTATTTATCTCCTACAATTCATTATTCGCTCAACAATAATTGCTGAATTTTTTGCATAGGTGTCTTTATTAAACACACCTATCCTACCATTCACTTTGTTGTGTATTGTGCGCTATTCATCTTGCTTAGCTTGCGCCTTAAGCTGACGAGGTCCACACATATCCAGTGGAATAAACCTCAACAGCCAAACGGGCAGCCTTGCGCTGGCAAGAGCCCCCCCACTGCTCGTCCCGACGTCACGGCCCGTCCGGTTCGGCGTATCTAGTTCCGTCACGTCGTTCCCAGCCATGGCTACCGGATCAGTGCCTGTTGAAGAACCTAGTACCTCGATGGAAGTAACTGACGACAACAGAGGAGAGAAGAGGTCAGGAGGACCCACCGAAGAGGAAGTTTTCCAGCCTGTAACTAAGAAATTCAGTTCCAGACCCCCAGTCTACAAGGGACCTACACCCACTAAAGTTGCGAACAAATTTGGTACCTTAACTAATATCAGCGAACCAAGCACATCGGCGACCAACACAGCTACTAAGACGAGGCTCCCTCCTCCGATTGTGATCAGGCCTCCGATCTCGCAGCGAGAGCTCACGGAAAGGATGGACAAACTAAATATCACGAATTATGCCACCAATTCATCTGAAGCAGAACTGAGAGTTTATTTATTTAACTACCAAGATCATAATGCCACCAGAGCCCTACTAAATACGGATGGCACGACGCAGTACCACACCTATGCCCCAAGAGGTACCAAGAGGTCGAAAAAGTTTGTCCTCTACGGTTACGATATCGACGCAGACATGGAAGCCATCACTCAGGACCTCATGATAGGCTTAACAGGGTTCAAATCTGCTAAGAAGTTGATGCGAAAGGACCCCACGGGCACACTACGACCCACCGAGGGCATTTTGGTAATAACTGACCACACAGTCAAAATCGAAGACTTGAAGAAGCTAAGGTATGCAGGTCGTGTTAAATTTACCGCATCTGCCTTTAAAGAAGAACGTGGCCCTGTACAATGCTACCAGTGCCAGGAATACGGCCACACCAAGCAATACTGCGGTCGAACATGCCACTGTGCCTGGTGCGGCGAGCACCATCTGCTGAACCAGTGTAAAAATCGCGGAGAAACTGCCACATGCCAGAACTGCAAGGGCCCCCACCCAGCCTTCTCGAAGGAATGCCCAAAGAGACAAGAACTCCTAAGATCGAAAGCGAAGAAGAAGGAAGCCGTCGTAGCAGCCACACCAGCATCAGGAAGGAAGCCTAGCCGCCTAGCCACCAAGGACACAAGCTATTCTCAACTCATTGGAGGAACACCTGCACAGCAGCCGAGCCAATCAGGTAAGGGACCGCTTCCCCACTCCTCTCTTACCCCCCACCACCTTGCTTACCTCCACCCCACACCTGAACCACCTCTAGTGACACAGCTCCCCTCGGTACCATCAGCTTACCAGCTGGCACCAGGACAAGACCTCACCCTCTCCTGCCTCTTCGAGAAGTTCAACTTGATGATGCAGATGATGACACAGATGATGTCTCAGATGATGTCTTTGGTGATGGATACCAGGCGACATGACTGAACATCTAGTCATCAATTATAACATCAGAGGCCTTCTCTCGAAGTTGGCCGAAGTTGAAATCCTCCTACAGCAGCACCGTCCATCGGTGGTGGCGCTGACGGACACCATGCTACCCTCCTCAGCTCGAATAAATTTCCATGGTTACACAGTGTACAGGGAGACCTGTGCAATGGGAACCAAGGCAGGCGTCGCCATCCTCGTCCGAAATGATGTACCATCTAGGAGGGTTTCTAGTCCAGTGTGTTCAACTGCCGGCACTCATATAGTCACTGTTGACGTGCGGTTCAAGACCCGTTTCACGTTCAGCTGCGTCTATAGGAGGCCGAGAGCTGTTCATAAAGCTGTGAGATCGTTGTTGCAACACGCCCAGTCGGTCAGTCGCTATATAGTCCTTGGTGACTTCAATGCCAAACACCCTGCCTGGCTATGTATCAACCATGACCCACTAGGGACGTACATTACCAAGACTGGACTAGTCGCCTACCACCCCGGGGTTCATACCTTCCGGCATGATTCCCTACCCGGATATACCTCAACTCTAGACCTCCTCCTGACCAGGGATCTGCACACCATAACGGGCTGTATAGCGCTCCCATTCGGTCCGTCAGATCATCGGCCGATTGCATATATTTTCGGAGGTAACCCCGCAGCCCCGACTGCTAGCAAGTACCTCTTAAACAAGGCCGACTGGAAAGGATTCAGGGTTAGCATTGAGGAAAATCTCCCCGTGATCGATCGCCTGAGTACAGAGGCAGAGGTGGATAGGGCGGTGCAAGTCATCACCACTACCATACTGGACTCAGCAAACCAGCATATCCCGAAGTTTAGTCCGCAACCCAACGCCATCAGGAAACCTCCAAAGCACATTCTTGCCCTCATTGGCCAACGTAATCATCTGAGGAACATTTTCCAGCGCTCTCATGACTATAAGTTAAAACCGGCCATCAATGCAATGACCCGGCAGATAGCCAGCCTCATGCGAGTCTGGAAAACTTCCCTCTGGCACGAACAGTTACTTAGGACTCATGATGACCACCGCCAGTTCTGGCGACTCGTCAAAACCTACGTAACTAAAAAAAGGACAGTGCACCTGACTTCCGGAGACGAACTGATGACGCCGGGGGAACAGGCTGAACGTTTGGCGAAGGCATACGAGGCGAGTGATGCTGCTCGGCTGGTAAATGCTCCACCAATCCCTGAGGGACCACTTCCCTGCCCCAATGAGAAACCCATTTTTTCCACCTTCAAAGGTCTTGAATCGGTACTACGGCGCACTAAAGGTAAAAAATCCTCTGGGCTAGACAACATCCCTTATGTCATGTTGAAGATGCTCCCTAGAAAAGGTAAAGCCTTCCTATTGAACATCTTCAACACCTGTATGAGAATCTCATACTTTCCTGAAGCATGGAAAAAAGCCGTTGTAGTACCACTACTTAAGCCGGGGAAGTCTGGTAAACTACCTGATCACTACCGGCCGATCAGCTTGCTCTCTCATATGAGTAAAATTTTCGAGAGACTTGTCCACCACCATTTGCTGACCCACTGTAGAGAGGAAAACATTATCCCCCCAGAACAGACTGGTTTCCTTAGAGGTGTTTCCTGTGACCATCACCTGGCAAAGCTCCAAGCGCACACCATAGAGCAGATGAACATGAACAAAGCCACGGCCTTTATATCCCTTGATTGCACTCAGGCCTTTGACAGTGTGTCTCACACACTGTTACTCCGACGCTTGGAAGAGTTTAACTTCCCAGACTCGTTATGCCGTTTAATCCGAAGCTATCTTAGCCGAAGATCCTTCGTCGTGCGAGTCGGGGAAAGCTACTCGACTTCTAGCAACACCACCTGTGGAGTACCACAAGGGTCTGTACTGGGGCCACTGTTGTTTGTGATATTCACAGCACCCGTGGTCTCGGTTAAGCATGAAGGAGCGGTAGTAGCGGCCTATGCGGACGACATAGGGATTTATGCTTCAAGTGCCAACGCCCGTCATGCCCTTAAAAAGGCACAAAAGGCGTCGGTGTCAATTATTGATGATTTAAAGATGAATGGCATCAGGGTGAATCCGTCTAAGACGGATGCCATCGTGATGTCATTTCAGGAAGGCAAAAAGCGCCTCCCGACGACCTTCACAATTGAAGATGAAGATCGTCGTGTATCTAACTCTATCCTCTACCTTGGCGTCACTCTTGATAGGCATTTTACCTTCTCGAGTCACGTCAGGGGGAGGCTGAAACTGGCCCGACAAAAGTCCAATAGGCTCTACCACCTCCTCACTTCGCCCCAACTGTCGTTACGGCTTAAACCACACTAAAAAGTCTACAGCAGTTCCAGAACTCCATCCTTAGGCGTATAGTTAAAGGCACGTCGCTCCAAAGGGCGCGTAATACTAAAATCTATGAGGAGCTGAAACTCCCGTCTATACCGAACTACATTAGCCGGAGGCACATCAAATTTTTTGATGGGCTGAAGGCGTGTAGCAACCCACTCTTTAGAGACATAGTTCCCCCTCCCAGACCTGGGAGGTGGCAAGGCAGTGTCCCCTTGGTCGACGTGCTCTCATTGGCCTAGGGATGGGGTGAGGACTCCCTTGTCCAAGCCTTTCTTCCTTTCTTCCTTCCTCTCTCCCCTTTCTTCTTCCTATCACCTAATCCCTTAAAGCGGTCTCTCCCTGCTTTGAATGTATAGAATCAGCGGCCTTGGCCGGTTTAGAGAACCCGCCTTCAGCGGACTCATTCTATGTATTGCTTAAAATACCTCCGGGTAGAAAAAGTACTATAATTATTTCCGTATATATATATTTATGTATTGTATATATATATATATATATATATATATATATATTGTAAATATTTGTTTATATAAATAAATGGAGATTCGAAACAAAAAAAAAATTATCTCCTACGAAATTTCCTCATAATTGATTTTTAGCTCATACTTTTCTTTTAATGGGTTTAAACCCTAAACTAGTAAATAACAGGAATTAACAAAAACCTACATTTTTAAAATTGCATTTCATAAATTATGTTTTAAACAATTGATAAATTATTAGTTGTTTAACACCCATTTACAGTTGAATATATATATGCAATTATATATATATATATATATATATATATATATATATATATATATATATATATAATAATATTGTTAGTACCTTCCTGTTGTTGTTTAGCACTTCAATGACTATTCTATGCAATAAGGTATCACGACCACTTTCTTTTAACCACATTGAACTAATTTTAATGTAACATTTAATTAATTTACTAATTTAGATTGGTTTCGTTAAGTGAATCTACCAATCGGAAATTGATACAACTCGGTGCAAAGCCATTACATCAGTAATTTCACTTATGCAGATTTAAGTGAATATTCCCCGGACAGAAAAAACAATAATAATAACATGGAAAGTTAGAAACTGATTTCATTTAAATATATAAAACTATAATTATAACTAGCAATTGAATAATTAAATTTGACTTATTCGAAGATCGATTTCTCACATGGTTAGCCAAGAGTAAAATTGCTCAAAACCTTGCATCTACCGGAAAAAAACTAATCATAAATCAATTTTCTGTAAGAACTGGATGAACACGATTGACCGGTTGGTACAAAAAACTCCATTAAGCATAGACTTCGGAAGTCATACCTTGAAGTCATAGGAAGAACGAGGAAATGATACGTGCCGGAACTTGGGAGGATTATCGAAGGAATAAATAATAATTTACTAAATGGTTTTATCGCAAGATTAGAAAGTTCTTTTAGGGATACGACTTGTGTGGGTATTAATCAGTCGCAATTGCCGCTTTACGAAAGTTAAAGATCTTCTGAAGATAGTTGAATCCAAGTGAAAGCGCAGCTTCCATTCAGTTAACCTCCAATAAATAAATATAAATATGCATCCAATAAATACTTAAATAATTGATAGTTATTCGTTTTAAATGTTTATTTTATTAAAGTTCTATGTTACTTTTAAAAAGTTACTTTTTTAATATTATTTTTCTACTTTTTTTGCAATAGAGGAAACTCAAAGTCCAATTTCGCTCTATTTCCCTTCTTATTAGAAGACAATAAATTAGTAAATTATCCATATGTAATCTTTAGTCGTCATTACTGTCTATACTTGCACACACACACAAACACACACACACACACACACACACACACACACACACACACACACACACACACACACACACACACACACACACACACACACACACACACACACACAAACACACACACACACACACACACACACACACACACACACAAACACACACACACACACACAAACACACACACACACACACACACACACATTGATAAAAATGACCAATAACTTTATCTAGTTTTTGCATCCACCCAGCTTTACGTGTATTACCTTTGACTTGGTGTAACCTCTTGAAGCAAAGATGCTGTTTCTATTTGATGTCAACTGTGTCAACTATAAAAAATATAAACTAAAAACTGAGAGTTATATCCAATAACAACTCTAGTACAGAAATAAATATAGGCATCATCATCCTTGATACTTACAATCAAAACTTGAATGTGTTGATGAACATGGTTTCTTTTGTCATCTTTAACGCTAAGTCCTGTAATAATTAAATCATTCTGAATTACATTAATTAATTCTAAAAATAAAAGAAAAAAAATTATATCAATGTTAACACTTGGCATGTTAGCGTGCAATGTAACGTCCTTGTGAGCTACCTTTGGAAACCAATGAAACAAAGCATAACTTTTCATCAACATAAAATCATAAAATTAAGAATATTTAATACGCCATTCGTTCTATAAGCTACTGTCATAGCTTTCTCTGAGTCGTACTTCAATTTATGTATTTATGTAACAGAAGCCGACTGAGTTCATGAATTATGGAAAACAGATATCCGTTCATAATTTTATTCTGTGTTTTTTTTTTCTATAAAACTAGTACAGCAATAAACAGTGATTTTGATGTTAATTGATTCACTGAAATTTGAACGAATTTATACATTCAAAATTAATACAGATTGTGGTAGTTATTTATGCTTAGTAAAAGAAATATTTATAATTTGATATAAGAGTATATCTTATTCAGAACATGACGGAGGACTCATAAACCGAACAAGACACCCTTTATTGCTGACTTATTTCCATATAAAAAAAAAATCTATACAATCTTGTGTAAAAAGGAATAAGTATTGAGACGAGTACGAATATTCATAAAGAAGTCTAATTAACACAAGCATAAATAAATAAAATATAAACTAGAATTTTCCAATTATTAAGAACTAATTACCATAAAGACCAGGAGTTAAGTGAAACAGGTATTAAATCAAAGTTTAATTAGTGTGGAAGGCATTGGCAAGATGTCGTGTTAAGAGTCGTTTAGAGCTTCGCCATAATTGAAGAGCAGGTTCAATATATCGTTTTTAGTAATTGCTTCGTAAATACACAAGCTCACTAAGCGAACCTCTTGTGTGCTAACAATTACTAATTAAAAAAGTGAACAAATATTTATGAATATCAACGTGATATTAATATATTGCCTTTAAGTTCCAAGTAGTAAAGCCAATCATGCTTTATATGTTCAGACATATTAATTAATCCTTTTTTTTAATCTGAGAGGTCTTCTAAGAAGTTTTAATTTCTTTTTTAATAAAGCAATGTGACCGCATTTTAAAATAAAATTAATGCAAAAATTCAATTTAAAATGAATTGTCCAAAATAACTAGCTATAATCTAAGTATAGATACTTTAATGTCATATTTAAATTTTTTTTCCTAAAATTGTTGGGGATCATTTCATCACAAAAGAATTTTTAATGATGCAGGTGAGAGGAATTTAAAATAGATTGAAAATGACACCATGATGTCGAAACGAGTGTTGAATAGTGTAGAAATTAAGAATATATATATATATATATATATATATATATATATATATATATATATATATATATATATATATATATATATATATATATGACTGGAAATTTTTTTTTTCTCTTTCCCTAATACATAAATCATGAAGAGTGAAGTCCAGTTTAATAAAAAGAATTTTATAAGAATGAATAAAATTAATGCTTAAAATGGATTGATTTATATTAGAGAAATACAAATATTAATATTAACATTCATATTTTGGGATATTGTGGTTATATACACATACATATTGGGATATGGTGACCTACTAAGTTGACCATTTTATTTCAGTACTACTATTGGGTAGTTTCTCTACTTGCCTTTATCTCGGGACTTTATTCATCTTGTATTATATTCACTTGATGAAGTCAATATACAGTTGCAAATTTCAATAAATACATTTTAAAAAATTTATTTTCGGAAAAACTAATTTAAAAAGAAGATAAACAGAGCTATACGTATGTGTGTTAGAACTGAATATTAATAAAATAATTCAATTATTAAGATAATAACGAATTAATCTAGTTGTAGTACTGTTTTAAATAAAAATTGATAAAGTATGCACGTAGCAATTATTTAATTAAATATGGTAATACACGATCGGTTAATATTTGTAAATTAATCTTCCATTTAACAAATCTTACTAATTTCTTATGACTGCTGCCACTATTAGTATACACACTATTAGTTACGAATAATATTTATTAAAAAATGTAACACAGATGTTTTTCTTGTTAGTAAATAACTTTTTGTTGTTATTGGGGTAGCTTTTTTTTATTTTTATAATTTCGATGATTTTATCTATTTCTACTTATTTCTATTTCCATTATTTATTTATTTTATGATTTTGTTATTCCCATTTTATAATTTAATTTATTTCCATTTTTATGATTTTGTTATTTCCATTTTATGATTTTCAGAATTTGGTGATTATTTTAGCGAATTAAATGGGGATGAATAAACATGGTGTTTTTATTTGTTTAAATTTAAATTGCGAATCACAGTCGATCTCAACCGACGCAACAGACTGATCTGTTGGGAGCAATAGTAATTTCAACTTAGAATTATGTAATTAACTTCAGGGGATGCTATCTTATTTGAAATAAAAACTTCTTGCATAATTTATAATAATTCATCTCTAATGTTGTAGAAAATTCATAACATCCTGTAATCATTTTTTTTATTAGAGTTCATTCTGCGTTCCTCATTACTGGATTGCCATTCTTTATAGTTAAATCTGTATAATCATAAAACCTAAGATATAATAAAAAAAAAACTTAACTGCAAATGTTTAATAAGCAAAGTTGTCCAATTAATAACTATTTATTTCTTGTTGATGCTATTTTATAGTTTTATTTATTTGGGAAATTTAGTCATTTTTTTTATAGAATATTACCAAAATTTTACGAATGTAAGCTACACCAGTGCAAAAGAATCGATTGATCAATAACATCCGAAAATTTAAATCTTGGCAACTGATCAATTTAAGAAACTGTTGGAAGGTCAATCACGTCGATCAGTAAAAGTGACAAGCCAGACGGCACGAGGAAGAAGACGGTCGAAATGGAGGAGCACTGTCACTTTTTGAGACGGATGTGCCCAGGTTACGGACCACTCATTTGTATTTCACCAACGACCCTTAGCTCTTCATTGGCTTCCTTAATGGACGGGGCATGTGCAGAATTCTAAACTAAACGAAACCGACAGTGTTGGTTAACAGTCCAACGAAGGTTATAATTAATGAAAGTGTAAGTTAATTTAGTGATACCGAGCACACACTTCTTGATCTTTATCGTTATTCGGTAAATAAAGATCTATTAAGACTTGGAATAGTTTGAAAATTTATCACTTAATTTATACAACAAGTAAAATATAGTAATTAATAACATTGATCAAAACGGATATTTACTAAATGACAAAGTTGGTCGAGTGGCATCAACCCATCTGTTTTTTATTCTTATGTTCTGTAAATGATAGTAAATGAATTTTAATTTATATGAAAATAAATTTATTCTTTGGAAACAAAGATATTAAAGATGCCAGAAGTTAGCAAAAATAAACATAATGATGTAAATTCAAATCCAGTTCGGGCAGATAAATTATATAATCTATTAACACAATCAGACGGATCTGCATACCCTATTGGGGCTCACTCAACCTCTATAGCAATAGGGTACAGTTTTTTTTAAAAATATTTCTGAGCATGAGAAAAACAAATATGCGGAATAGTAACAATTAAATATTTTTTACCAATATAGTAATGAAAAGTGTACTACAATTTGCATAGATTGAACTTTGTGTATGCTTTTTAATTTTTTTATTATTCTGCTCGTATGCCTAAGTTAACTTGTTAAGCATTCTTCTCTCTTTTTTGTAATTAGAAACATTAAATCACTCGGAACAATTCGAATTTCAAAACAATTTAAACTTGGTTTAATAATAAAATGATTTGTTGAGGTTAATTGTCGACTGTTATAAACGCTTTATGGAGTGAGTCAACGTTGGTATTTCCGAAACTTAAGTTCCCAAAGAGACACCCACCCCTGTAATATAACCTACGCCTTTCCTAATACCATAACAATAGTACATAAAAGTTATTGATCATGTCCTCCATAAATAGGTATCCCATTCACCTGCCTCATGATAAGATGCTATTTTACGAAATCGAATTGAGCAAAAGTCGATATAAAGGCAGTAATCGATATATGTGGGAGAGCGCTTCGGATGTGGAGAACCATTCTTGTCGACGGTGACCTATTCTTCCACCTCTTGTTACAAGCAGGATCCTCCGCCTCACGTACTTACCATTGTTGTAACACGTTAGTAAGTTCTTGTTACGTGATTCGATTGCTTAATCAACAATATTCGTGAGATCTTTTATTTGTGTTTTCAGTTAATTGTAGTGTTGCGAAAAAGCTAGATCACAGGAAGATTATCTTTCAAAATATCTTGAGAAAAATCAACCTTTAATTTTTTTTTATCGATAGATTTAGGCCATGGGAAAGATAAAAGACGAAAAACAACTATCTGATTACCATGAGTTTCACAAAGAATTACAAATCTAAAATCTGTTATCTTGCAGTTGTGCAGACTTTTATTCCTGTTCTACCAATAATATTATAATGCAGGAGTAAAGATCTCACTTCGCCATTTTTGTACGATACTATATATAATTGAAAAAAAAAGCTTTGATGCATTAACACAAGCCAGTTATGTCAACAAGGACTTAGTCAAGTAGCCAAAACTTTTCCTGTTCCAACTCTAAAAGGATTGGAAGAAATGAAAACAAATTTGATATAGTAAAAAGGTGAAGATACAGACCTAGGATAAAACAGATTTGTAACTGTAGCAATAATTTGTTTATTTAATTTTAAAAAAAATAATAATTATCTTTATTATTGCTGATATAATTCAATTCATATTTTAGAGATTCTTATTTTATTTTTTTTAGGATAAGTAGTTTCAAAATAAATAATGTTGAACTCTCAGCGGAACAATTTCGTAGGCAAAACCACAAAAACAAACTTATTAATTTACACTTTTCAAAATATAACTTTGACATTATTATTATTCCTTATAGTCGTCCCAACAATTTGTTAAATTAATGCAATTTAAAAACGTTGTTGAATGTGCAATGTTTTCACACGCACAATGCAATGTTTTTAACACAAAAAAACAAAACAGAGGTCATGAAAATTTGAACACCTATATTCTTTACTACATTCTGGTACATACTTTTATTAAAGATTTATAATAAATAGCCAGATTTAATAGAACGAAAGATGGTTACAGCTAATGGTAGAAGCATGAGTCAAAACATTAATGTTTTTTGTTACCAGTAGTAAAAAAATAGAATAAATATAATTATGAATTTCGAAGAAGCAAAGTCAAACACCAGGTTATAACATAAACTTAAATTTAGCTTATGTATTAGCTTAAGCGACAGTGCAAAGTCAACCAGTAACAGTTCTCCCAACGATGTTGCACCGATCCAAAAAAACTAGAAAACCTTGGAGAAGGCCCGAAGAAGCGAACAGTAAGTAACGGACGGATTTGATCCTTGTAGGATGGGAACCATTCTTTCTGATCAACCTCTACTTCTATTGTTAGCAGAGGAATTTCGTTAAGGCTCGGGGTATACCGTTCGCAGCAGAAACAAAAACTCTAAGAGGATCCATAAGGTACCGTTGACTGTGATCTCTATAAGGAAGTCTTTGTACAGCGTATTCAGGAGGGGAAAATTCCTTCTTTACAACTGAAGAGTGAAGAAAATGCTTATATACCTCACATTCTTGGTCAGTGTTGCTTCCTTCCAAATATTTTGTAATTATTAATTATTTGTATGTATCCATTGTTCAAAATATCGAGCAATTACTCTAAACTCAGAAATGATCCGAAATTTTTTAAAGAAACCCAGTGGTAATTAACGATTTCCGACAAGCCGTGAGAGCAGGTTCACAATTAGGATTTTCATAATTTTATATTTTCATTTTCAAACAACACGTTAACAAGAAAACTAATATTAATGCTTTTAGGCCGGTCACAATTAAAATTATCAATAGAGAATGGAATAGGATGAGCAGTTACGTTTTCGAGTAATATTCTTCATTTTATTTTTGTTTTGTGTTGACGGATTTTTCTATTTGTTATTTTTTTAAGTTATTAATAAGTCAGATATCATTGAAAATTAAAAGTATGAGTGTTGAATTAACAAATTAAACTGGTAAAGTGTCATTGATGGAGGGATGATTAAGCTGATATGAAATGCTGACAGGATTCCATTTTATAATCCATCAGAAATCGCAACAGTTCATGAAAAATAAATTGAAAATATACTAACGAGTTGTGGTAATAAGATGCGAGCTTATGAAAGTATGACGAAGTAAATTGATAGGTTTCTCAAATGTTCTCCACGATTTGAAACATCACGACCCTAACCTAACAATTAAGAACCTTTTACTTACTAAATTCAATTAGAATAATTGGCCAGTTAACATTATTTATTACTATACGGTACTATTTCTTGTAAGTTGTAAGATTGAACTGTTTAAGTTCTGCTTGAACATCAAGGTATTCTATTTTTAACAGCATATAAAAAAAATATCAGTTTATTATTAAATGAAAAAAATTAGCTCCCTCCACCCAACCTTCCTGTTACATTTTAGTTATGTATGAGAGATAAATGCTTTATGTTTTCCAGCAGTTCTGTCCAACTAGAAAAAAAAAAAAACACAGAAAGGATCCCAAATATTCGTCTGAGAACGATGGTCGATTTAGAATGAAAAGAAAAACTGGCAAAAAAAATCACTGATCCTCAATTCAAATAAGCACCCTTCACCATGTTACAGAATTGTGGCCAATTAATAGTTTGATACCATATCCCAGATTTTTTTGAGGTTCTAGAGCTTAAGAAATAATTATTTCTTTAAATACAGCCATTTATGATCTGTTGGGGTATACTATAAATAATATATTATAGATTAACGATTTTCAGCATCTTATCTATTATATTTATTGTATTCTTATAAGAATAAGTAAATTTACTTCTTCCTCATTTAAAATAACCACTGTTATTTCGTCATCATCATATCCAATTTCGGTTTAGGCGGTTTAGCCTGTTCCGATTTCAAACGGGTGATATCTGATTGCTCCAACATTTCTACTATCGTCTTCCATGTTCAATACGTGCCCATGCCCATATTCCAAATTCTTCTATTATTTATTTTATTGTTCTAACGCTCGGTTCTTCTATGATGTCCGAGCTTCCACTATTATGTAAAACTAAAATAATATCCAGATAAACCTCGGAAACTTTTCACCAATCAAGATCAGAACCAGAAAGTTATGAGAATTTATCTCACGGTTCTGGTTCGCTGAAGAATTTACAATGTACACCCTGGAGGTCTTGGAAGGCTTATCTCGAAGTGTCCTTTTGGCTTTCTAGCCTACCTGTTTTCTCTTTTAGTTGCGAAAACTTTCAAGAAGCGAGGCAGAGCAATGGGATGAAGTCATCGGCCTCTTGCGTCGTCGTAATTTAAATTCTTTCGAAGAACATTAACCTTTAATTAATTCACGGAACCTAAACTATTGTAAATATTCCAACTATTATTGGAATTTCATAGTCCATATTTAACTTCTATCACATTTAATGATTAATTTTGTAGAACAAAGGAACAAAGAAAGAAAAAAACAATCGTAAAGTTTCCTTCTAATTTCACTTCGTTGATAAGAACAGCCCCGTTTGAGGACATAGCGAAGAAAGAACTATGATAAGAAGGCTCGTAGAGGTGATAAGGTTATCTTAACTCCAGTTACTGAAGATAAGGATTAAGCGAAGAACAGGTTACTATCATCTTCTCGAACGGTGTTATCAACAAATCTGGTTTCCTCTATACGCTCCCTCATTAATTGTTTTGAATTACGATGAATAACTAGCGTATAGTGCTGAATAACATTCTTAATATTTTACAGTCATGTGAGATCTGTAAATCATCCTGGGCTAACACAGCCTATATAAAGCGGGTACCCGGGTATATAATTGAAAGAAATTCTGGGGGTAAAGGCTAGTAATTTACTTAACCAACGTCTCTTGTAGTGATAAAGCCATCATTTTAAATTTTAATTAATTGAAAACCAAGGTTTGCGATCTTCTCTTTCCAAACTAAGAAGAATAACTTGTACATTGTGAATATAAAGTGTGGATTAATCGTTATTTATACTGTTAAAAAAAAAATTAAAATATACGTAAAAGCAAAGAATGTCTTCAGATAGCAACTTGATGCTCTGAAAGATCAAGACTATATTTCGTCAATAAGATCAAGAAAAACATGCTTTACAATCAATATTATAACAAAATTACCGAATATTTTTTATTTGTTTATTTAGTATTCTCCTCTTCTACCGCCACCGGTGTGAGGATCCTTTCTATAGTGCTTGATCCATGAATTCCTCTCCTCTACCAATCGTCTTCTTCCCCATTCCAAACCTCTTCTGAGACCTCCTGGATTACGCCTTCCCAAATCTTCCTTTGACTTCCTTTCAGTCTCATACCTTCCATCTTTGTCTCATACACGGCCTTCGCCACTCTGTTTTCCGCTATTCTGGAAACATGCCGAACCATCTCAGCTTGCTCCTCGATGTTATCCCTATATTAAAAATTAAAAAAACAAACAACAGATCCAAAAATATAACTACTATAACCAATGAAAGATACTGGGTTGAGTACATGTTATGGACTGTGCAGTTTCTAAGTCAATGATTGTGCTAGGAAGTGATTTGGTCAAGAACACGCTCAACCGCCAAGTTTAGCGGACTGTAAAGATCCCTCAGCGTTGATTCAGGTCATTTTAATAACATAAATATTTTATCTGTCACAGTTGATCTCGAATTCGAGAGCTAAAGATTAATAACCCATCACCCTGATCCATCCAGTTCTCTAGAGAACTAAAATGAAAGTTGAATACATGACTAATTAATATAAAGTGTAATAAACACTTTTTTACAATAATAATTTAGTTTAAACTGTGTAAAATATAGTGTACTTTAAGGGTGAGAAAAAAAGTAAAAGGAAGGGCAGCATTAAGATGGGAGAGAATGCTGCTGGAAGCCGTCCATCAGAATATCTCCAGGCAACTATGAATCCCAGAGCAGCTGCCAAGAGGAAACGTGGGAAACCTAAAGTCTCGTGGATAATTGGAATATACCATACTACCAAAGCAGGTTTAAAAAAACAACTTAGTCCAGTACAGTCTAATGTTTAGGCGCCAAAAAATCTGTAGAGCCAAAGTAATAAGAATTGTTCCCTGAGTATTCACCGGATATTTTTACTAGGAAAATCTAGCTCTTTCAAAGAAAGAATACTTATACTAAGAGGAATGTTTCGTAACATTCGATATAACTTCGGTAATTCTGCTTATGTATCTGTATCGGTCAGAGTCAAGTGAATGAAGGTTAAGTGAACAGTAGATCAATGACATACCTTAACCTGTAAATAGAAATATACCAGCTGCTTTGCATTTATAGGCAGACCAGAGAACATCTAGGAAAATGTCTCATAACTTTCGTTTGTGTTTAACAAATAGCAAAAGGGAAATTGGGATTATGGTGATTTGTGAAGAGTAAAATGGACTTTTTTTACACATTTCGTTAGTGGAAGATTTTAATGTAGGAATGTCCATGTTGTTGTTTATAGTGAGTCACGAAAAAAATAAATATGGGTATAAACTATCTCAATGAATTGGACATAGCTAAGTGTGGACATGTTATGCAGAACCTCTTAGTGTGTCCAATAGATTTTTACTGTTTATCAGTCGTTTGTTTCGTATGTTTAGTGAGAATCTGAACTACATAAGATGTGATAACTCTTGCTATATTGGCTTCCCAAGCCCTAGCTATGATCTGAAGGAAAAGTCATATCCTTTGATCTGAATTATATTAAAATAATGAAATGGGATGCCACCCTGAGGTCGTTATAATTGAGATATATTTAATAAATGTACTTCTATATTATTAATAAATAAGAGACATATCCCTCTCTTCTCCAATGTTTGACGTAGTTGACTGACCAGGAGTTGTTTATTAAATAATAATTATATGATAACATTATATTTATTAGTATTGATCATGGTTACAAGATAACTTATAAAAGTAATTAGCTCTGTTATTGACGGAGTAGAAAGATATATTAGTAAAGTTTAATGTACGTTTTACAGTTACATAACATTAGAATAATTAACCCACCGTTTAATCATAAAAAATAGAAGCTGTATAAACGTGTGTATTTTACCAATGAGCCTAAACTATCGGATGGGAAGAGGTCCAGCTAGACTCAAGGGCGCCTACCTTCTAGAGGAAGTGACGTAAGGGATCTAAACTATTCAGAAATACTCTCAGGACCGCCATGAGTGATCCAAACGCTCGGAGAGATATCAAAAAATAATATCGGGAGAGAGGGAGAGAATCATTAAATAATGTCGGTTTAAACAAGAGTTTCTGACCTCAAGACCACCCGGGTAGAGAGACATTGTGTGCAAAATATATATTCTTATGGCAGATTTGCATAAGTTTCAGGTGGAATATTTGGAGAGGTTAGGGAGTTCGGCCTTTAGAATAGAAACTGGCAATATTGTTTTATAACAAGGTCTTCTTACTAGACCACTGTAACTTTTACATTACTACTGTTTGGGCCTATTGCTTGTACTACATTGAGCGTATCACAAGAAAGTGGCGTTCAAGGAGTTAACCACTTATAGAGGCTGCCAGGTTTGGTGCACTTTACAGAGGCTAGGTATATCCTACGAGGTTCTCTAAACCCTACAGAATCGATTCAACTTGACAGAATAAAAATGATTTGCTACAGCCGGTCTCGCATCGGTTAGCGCTCTAATACTGAGCTACCTCGCTTGGTCATATGAAGAGACTATAATGTTTCTAAGACAACGTCTGTGCAAAGAGCTAATTAGTCTAACATTGCACTTAAACTCCAGATTTTTACCCACTTTATAAGAGGCTGGTTGAGTCTTAAGAGGTTCTTCAGATCCTACAGAGTCGATTCACAGCAGTTAACTGAATAAAATTTGTCCGCCACAGGAGGTATCAAATTCGCCAGGAATTCACCGAAGGCGAACTTGCTTTTATATATAATTACAATATATTATTAACCGTTTTAATTAAATTAAATAATATTTTTTGGATGATTTATAACCAATAGATCTGTTCAGTAACCCAATACAGTGAGCTACTCAGCTTCTTAATATTAAGATAACAGTGACAAATATTACATAGTAACATTAATAATTTCATAGGATTAAAATAAATAATGTATTTAATGCCTATACTAACTAAATATCGAAATGTGAACGTAGCATATTCGGCGAAATGAGCTAAAAATGTATATGTATCTAAAGGATAAGCAATTTATTCATAAATATCGTGGAACAAATTATTCAAATAAATTTTATCTCGTACCTGCGGATCCCTACTAATATATTAAACCTAAGAAAATAAGAAGAATAAGGGAACAGGTACTACTCTCAAAGAACTGGATGACTCACAGGAGATCGGAGCGGCCCACGCCATTCTCACAATCCTCTGGCTTAGCATTCACGATTTAAAACTGGTCCTAATTGAAGTCTTAAATCAGGAGATTCCCCTCCTCCATCTCTTCTCCAGGCTATGCTAATGGTCCGGGGCAGCTGCTGCGAAATAAGAAGTAGAAGAAACGAGTAAAACGGATGGGGACAAGGATTAAGTAATACAAGAAAGACAGTAGCAGAAGAGAAAGAACGCTGTGAGGACCAGGGAGAGAGAAAATATTGAAAAACTGAACGAACATCAACAGAACAAACAGTGAAATCGTTCCTTCTTGGAAACTAGTGAAAGGAAAGATTCCCGAATTAGATATGTAACGATCTATGACCATACCTCTCAAGAATTTAGACCGACGTCACTTTGAGCGTCAATGACTAAGAATAATATCTGACTGCCTAGGGATTTTCAAGGATAAAGAAAACATTGTGCGAATGAACAAAAATCAATCAAAGACTGTCACGGTCTTAGATGACAATAAATTTCATAATAACTAATAATCCATAGAAGAAAAAGAAAAAACTATCAGAAACTTTTTATTGCTTATTTATTATAATATATTAATGAAAATTATCTGAACAACATGCAGCCAATAATGATTATATCAGCAACCACGGTAAATATGTGGTTAAATCGAACTTATCCAAAATGAGTTAATTGTACCTACTGAAGGATGCGGGAATCGTGCCAATCTCGTATTATGTTAACTCCAGTTCAAACCAAGGCCTGACTTAGTCAGCTATACACTACGAGAATTACACGATACCGTTTACATCAGTGCAATTATCTCATTTTGGACGAAATTCGACTTAATCACTTATTCAACGTGGCTGAATATGTAAGAGAGCAAAAGCAGCATCACGTCTTCTTCTAAGTAATGTTCTTAGAGTCTTCGTAATTCAAAAAAAAAATATTCAAAATTAAATTTTACTCATGAAACCTTCACACTATTATTCATTTCCTTCATTTATTATTCATTTGTGGAAATCACTATTCGTTATCACATTTTAAGTTCTTTAACTTTTCTTACAGTGTATTCAATATAGCTTTTTAACCACAAAGCCCTGTACTCCACATTTTTTATAAATCTTAGAATAATTAAATCTTTAAGTATAAAAATTAAATCTCACTCAAAAGTATTTATCGCATAATGTAGAATCTTCCACCACACCCACGTTGAAATCATCACGTCCCACATTGCTTAATGACTGAACAGAAAAAGAAATCAAAAACGAATTGATTGTTATTTACAGCAGTTGTATATTGACGGAAATACTTCGGCTTTAATAAATATACATTAGTCGTGTCGAAACCGGAATGAGAAACGTGTCCATTGTTAATTTAAATTCTTCTGGGCAACCTTTTAAATAGGCAAATATCAAGAAAGAGGCATTAAGCAGAGACTAATAAATATGACGCCCTTTTTATGTTTTATTTTTTTATTTGAGTGTTTAAATTAAAATAAATAACAGGGATTTAAAATTGAATTAAATATGATACATTTGAAAATACTTTCAAATTTTTTTCATAATTTAATAGAAGGCCAAAAACACTAGAAATTGGACGGACAAAAAATAGAAAGTGGACGGAATTTTTTATTTGAAAAAACTAAAAATATATTTATAAAAAAAACGTACTAGCATGAATATGAACAATTTTCAAATTCATAGATACAAAACTAGAACGAAATATAATATAGAAATGTGATATTACTTTTGTTATTATATCAAGCATAAAATAAAAATTAAACTGTTTTCTCTTATGATTCATGATTTTTTGGATATATTGATTTTGTCCCTACAAAATGATATAAAGTTTATCATTGAAATTATAAAACTCATTCATAATCAACGATTTTTTTTTTTTTTTTTTTATTTGTTTCCCGTATTTGCAAAAATAAACATGAAAGCACACACAATTCAAAAACACAATTATCATTTCCTTCTATTATCTTATAAAAAATAGACGGTATTAATAATAGCCAACTGAACTTTGTTTAACTTTTTCTTTATATTGTTCATATAAATCATATATTGTTCATTCAATTTTAAATGATGTATTTTCATTTTACCTTACATTGCACACCGGGTGTACTGCTCCCTCCTCGGAAAATGTTTATTGCGAGGAGCGGATTGAACCCGGTGTGCAATGTAAGGTAAAATGAAAATACATCATTAAAAAATTGAATGAACAATATATGATTTATATGAACAATATAAAGAAAAAGTTCAGCTAGCTAATAAATAATAATAATAAAAAAAAAAATTGTTGATTATGAATGAGTTTTATAATTTCAATTTTTGGTACACAGTAAAACCAATGCCAAATTTTGTTTTCCTGTACTTTACAGATTTCATTAGTTCAAGAAAAATCTTATTTCAACAACTAGTTTACTCAGAGTAACTAATAATTGCACACACGGTGTGCAATCGGTCTCGAAAGGGTTAAATGGATTAAAAATCAATATCTATTTTTATTTTTATCTCCCCATTAACGTTAAATGTTTGATATTAAATATTAGAATTTAATATAAATTAATTCGACTCCGTATTTCTATTCACCCCATTTTACGATATTTATTTTTGAAAATAATACCAATGTAAATAGATTCAGGAAAACACCTTAATAATAATAAAAAATAATATACGTACTTATTATATTACAATACAGATTATACATTACAATATAAACATATCTAATATATAAAATTGTCGTGTCACAGTGTTTGTAACAATAACAACAACAACAATAACAGTGTTGACTGGAATCTTTAAAGGAGAAGTCGTCCTGCAGCCACGTATTCCAATGATACCATCAGAACCCATAATACCGTCCAAAAGTCTTCAATTTCATATAAGTTTGGCTTTTGCTATGACCATCAGCAAGTCTCAAGGCCAGAGAATGTCCATTTGCGGTTTGGACCTAGAACATCCATGCTTCTCCCATAGACAATTATACGTTGCATGCTCACGTGTTAGTAAACCATCTAATCTATTTGTATTAGCAAAGGACAGATTAAAAAAAATATTGTGCATCGATTAGCGCTCAATTAAATTGAAATAAACAGTTATGATTTAAAAAAATATTATTAGCCATAATTAAAAATCAACCATGATATACCTCATTCATTAATCTAATAATTTTATTTTATCAGGTAGAAATTTTGTATTGATTTATTTATTATATACTGTACTTAGATGTAAGATGAATAAAATATAAAATCAAAAATATATTTAATTCATTGTTTCCATTCATTCATTGTTTCTTTAAAATATAAATTTTAACGTTATATATTTTTAAAACTATTACAACAGCCACAGCAACGCTTGGCCGGGTCAGCTGGTTTATTTATATAATTGTTGGATTGGGCCAATGTGCTCACTGCAAATTACATAAAAAGCATCATAAATCATATATTTAATGAATTAATATAATGCATATACATAATTAATTACAGCAAAACTCATTACACACGACGAGTGATGGTTTCTCCTTCAAGAAATAAAATCCAGTAAATACAAAAACTAAAAGAATATTTTCATCAGATAAACTGGGGTATGTAAGTACAAATAGATATTATAATTTTTTTAGGAAGGATATAATAAAGGATTATATAGCTTCGAGAATCGATATTAATGTTAGTTAACTTGCAATCTCATCTTTATCAGAATCTCAGATTTTATGCTTAAATTTTGTTTTGCTTTAGCTTTAGTATAATTTATATTATTGGCTGATGTATAACTTATTCAGTGTTATACATCATAAAAATCATATATATGTTAATCATATAAATGTTATACATCATATATCATAAAAATGATCACTTTTTAATTACAGTAATAGGAAAGAATTATTTATGCCGAAATGATATTATTGTATGCAAATAAGAAAATAGAAAAAAAAATAAAATCGGCTTTTTAAATATAATAGCCGATTTTATTTTTTTTTCTTGAAGATGAAATTCAAATAAATCCAGTTTAAAAAAAAGAAAAAATTATAAGAATAAGAAAATAGTTATAATCCCGTTATGCAGATGCTATTTTAATAGATGCGGTTGGCCTGAAATGTTTTGTTCTAATCGATATAATTTGATAAAAAAGTAAAATTTCTTTATTTCACTTTAAAATTGTTCTCACAAATCATAATTTGCTGATACAATTATTTGCTCCCTTAGCAACTAAACGTACAATAATTGTGCTGTATTCCCATAATTAACATTATCCACTCATGTTATAGTTGATCGCAAAGAACTATTTCGGTCTATTCTCTACCTGTGTCTTCAGCCAGGAAGCGGCCTATTGTGGATTCAGAACAAGCGAACCTAGAGCCTATATCTGCAAACTCTGCAAGGACGGATGGTGGAATGCCGGAGATGTAAATCAGTTGGTTGCGAGCCATCTCCAGTCTTCTCTTGCCTTATATATCACTGATCTTACTCTTACCGCCGGAATGTCTCTTCAGTTAGTCTCCAGAATGTCAACATCGAGGTCGAATATTTGACGCTAAACCCAGAAGGATATATTCTATTTCAGGGAGTTAAGCTCTTAGCCTAAGTGAATAATTGCGGAGTCGTTAAAATTCCGCATGAAGAACGGGAAGCCCTTACAGACTTTATTAATATTTCATGAAATCGGAAACGAGTGGGAGTAGTGTGTGAATACTTTAATTATGGGCAATAAAGTATCTTATATAGAATGATGGATTCAAATCGTAGCTAAAGCAAATGACCTGTTTTACATTAAATACAAATAAAAAAACGCTTTTATACATTAAAATTAATTTATTCTGGATTCTTCAAGAGTAATTCAGACAAATCCGCTCATTTATGGCATGCCATTCTGAATTTCCTTATTTTCCTGTTTCTGATCTACACAGCTGACCGGGAAACATACTTTCCGAGCCTATGTAAAGGACCGATCATTGGACAATTACAACAAGTGCGTTATTTTGTGTGCACAAGTATCTAGGCCGAACACTAATTAATCTAATTATTGAAATGGAATGCAAGCTATGTTAGTATTTCATAACGGTAAATTGTTTCGATACTTATCTCGGGCACTTGGATATAATGGACAAGAACTTGCATAGATTAACATCGGAAGTACTTGCTAGCTAGGAGGTTCTACCAACCAGTTTTGAATAATATACTACACTGGTACAATTTCCGATATTTATTCATAATTATTCCAAAACATTTAACATAAAACGAAATTAAACTAGGAACTTCGCATATCCTAATTACTGTTACATTTTTATGGTTTATTTATAATAAATAGGTATTAAAAAAGAGAAAACAGAGGATCGTTAATGAAACTAGTGGAGCAACTTGGACATTTAAAAATAACTGGTTTTCTATTAAAAGTGTTTGTAAAAACTGGAAATGTAAGGATTGAGTTCTCAAAGTAACTAGATAATGACTCGATTGGTTTCAGAACATTACCTTGATCTTCCCCATTAAAATGTCTAGGTCGTAAGCATTATACTATCAGATAAATGGTCTTTAATAATAGACAGATGCCCGAAACGTCATACAGAACAAAAGATAATCGAAGTTTGAAGTTCCATTATTATTCTTTAAAAAATGTATTCTCTGAACAAAAATTTAAAATTATTACAGATTATGTTGTTCTACATTTTCCATAACATTCTAAGTTTTATATTTTTTTTGTTTAGCTTTTTAGCAACATTAAACATCAATAGTACTACTATTATTTCTCGATTTTTTTCAATTTCAATTCAAATCAATTTTCAAAGTTTCTTTCAACCTTATTTACAGAATTCTTCAATAGCTTAGATTCATCAATTTTCATTACTACGAAAATTAGGAGTGGTTTCAAGAATTCACCATTTAGGCCAAGACAGAATATTTCAAATTGGAATTAAACAAAGCTGATTTTAAAGAGCATTTGTATGAATATTTAAATAAAAACGAGTTACAAATCAATGATAATTGTCTATACATTTATGTCTATATAAGCTATATTTTCATTGGTACTGTACTGCCAATATTGTTATTGTATTTTGTGCCCATCAGTCCTGATGAGGATCTACAGATTAGGTTGAAATGTTGGAACAAATAAAATAATTTGTGGCTATTGTTTAAAATTCATAGACTGCACCCTCTCTCCCCCCCCCGACCATTTTCAACAGCATTCATTAAACCTCCAGTCAATAATTTCCTCATCAACATGAACACAATAATCTATAAAGCTTAATAAAAAAATTAACAAACTTAACCTCATCAAAGATTATATCCTGTAAACAAATAAAGTAGTATTAAATGATAAAATCACTTTTCTCACACAAATTGTATGATATGAGAACAAATTTACATGATAAGATATAGTTATATGCATTATACAAATAATAAGAATTTAGCAATTTGATGAAGTAAAACATAGGAATAATCAAATAAAAAGGTCAGAAAAATATAGTAAATAGGAAAGGATAAAAATACAAACTGAAAGAAAGGAATAAACGGATAATATATAAAATAATGAGGTGAATATTTCGCTAGCCAAACTTTCTGCATCATAAAATTTATTCATCACGGCAATTTATTAATGAATTAAATACATAATAGCTATTCGTAATCAATTAAAAACTGCAGATGATTCATTAATGATATCAATAGATTTCAAATAATTAAATATTCAAAATAATGAATTAAATGTATATAGTACTAATTGAACATTCTATATAATGAACCAAATAGTTATTAGGAAAAAGTAACTAAGTAAATGGATCCGGTATAAATATCTTATCCGTTTCTGTAGATAGAAAGATATACTTTTAAGTTATTCCTTATCCTAGATAAGTAACATTCACTATACCAAGAACAGAAACTAACAGGCCGTAAAACTAGTCCTGGGACATCTGAAGCAACAAACGATCACTAACTATAAGAGACAGTTCATTAGCGAAGACTGAGGACTCCTTTCGGTCCTTTCACGAGAGCCTAAGATCTCGGCAAGTTTCCATATATAAGCTTTTCTTTCAGGCCCCCGCTCCTGATGAACTTTTTTTTTGTTCTTGTTAAATCCATTCAGTGGCTGTGGGCGGTCGTTCAGAACCCAGAAGCCATTTCCGAGTTGATGAGGATGTCTTAAGAAGGTGTAATTGGGAGAAAGTTATGATTCTTCTCTGACCATTTCTTTTCATAATTATGCTACACAAATAAGGCTATTTCTCCACTCCACTTTTCAGCTTGAGAGTGATATTAGATATTCATTTTAATGGTTATAGCACTTCATAGACATGGGAGCGGGATAGATCAGTGTGAAAAATACCTGTATCACTACAACCCGTCAAGTGCCTGGAGTTCAATACATAGTAGAAGCGCTACTGTTTCTTGGAATGGTTTTGCAGGGAGGTGATTTATCCTAGATCACGCTCAACAGCCAGACTTCCCCCCTTGTGTAGGGTAACAATTTTTTTTTTTACACTGGGAGATGTAAAACTAACCCTCTTCCAAAAATCATTCATTTCATGATTAGATAGCTTGGAACTTTGTTTTTTTAAAATAAGTAACAAAAATGTATTAATTAAGATAAAATGTTAGCGATAAATTCTAAAATCGTTTCTTCCATTATCTAGAGAATTAATTTTTCAATGTATAATTCTTTAATTATACATAGAATTAATGTTTGAATGTATAACCCTGTGTACAGGGAGTGGGGAAGCTCAGTGAGTAGAGAGTTGAGTTGCTATGCTGAAGGTTGTTCCACGTACGAACCCGGCTGTGTCAGATAAATTATTTAGTCTGTTAACGGCGTTATCTCGGACAAAACACATAGCTACACAACAGTTGTCTTAGATGCAGTGCAGTACCTACAATGTACTGAGTCCTTTTATGAGGCGTAATAGTACAACTTTCTTCCTTCTTAAATATTATGATTCGCTGTGATATAATCCATTAAACCTCTTATAAAAATAAGATAAAACAGAAGATAACATAACTAAAGATATCTCCAATTGAATTACAAAATCATATGCGGAAGTTCACGGTATTGTCATTTGTGTCAAACATTGACACTTAAACAGTTTCTCATACTCGACTACATGAACTCATATCAAAGCTAAGAACTAAAGTACCTTTCCAACGTCATAACCACTTCTATTGGAGTGTTTCCGGGCATAAGTCGTGCCCATGCATACACTCTTCTTATTAGCATCTCACTTATACTACAGGAGGAGGACAGGCCGTTCTAATTCAATAGGCGTGTTATTCAACAGCCATATTCGATATTTATTTAATCCTGTAATAATAAATCAAAACAGGTTTCAAGGAATAATAACAAAATAAAAAAAATTAATTATATATAACATGCCAACTTTTTGCCCGATATTGGAAGGATTCACGAGATCAAAATAAACAACATTTAAAAATAATAAAGAATGTGATTTGAGTTTTATCTCAAAATATAAAATAGCTATATTAAAAGCAATAATCTTTTTGTGGTTGTGATCGAGTTTTCATAAAAATATACTTAAACATAATTTTCGAATTAGTTTTGTGAACAGATGCAGTTATAAAGAAAGGTAAGAATTTAAATTTAAATGTTTAATCTCTACACTAATGGAAATAATAGAAAAAAAACTATAGTGTGAATAGATGCAGTTATAAAGAAAAGTATTTATTTACATTTAAATATTTATTGAAAATAATTGTCCAATTAGTTTTGTGAACAGATGCAGTTACATAGAAAAGTATGAATTTAAATTTAAATATTTATTTCATTATCAATTAATCAATAATTTATTATCCAATAAAGCATTGATGTCTCTAATTACTCCTTACAATTAGTTTTGTGAACAGATGCAGTTATAAAAAAAGTGTGTATTTAAATTTAAGTACTTAATCTCTACTATAATGCAAATAGTAGAAAAAAATAGAATACTGGTGTATTTGACCAGTTTTATGTCAATTTCTCTAGTTATTCCTTATTCATTAATAATATAATTGAGTAATTTTGAAAACGGATTCGCTGAACCTTTTATTATGAAGTGACTGAATTATAACCTAGGGATAATATTGTTCTAGTACAATAATAAATTTAAAGATGGATCAAATAATAAATTATTTATTATTATATTATATATTTATTATTATTATTATATAACAAATTATTATGGAACTATGGATATATTTAACTAATGGATCAAAAAATGTATTGCATAATTAATATCTTTTTATAAGATATAAAAGTTCTTTAGGTAATAAATAGAAATAATTATAGTTAAGAATCATTTCAAAATTAGCTTAATGAAATATAAAGTTCTAATAATAGTTCGTTTTAATTTATTCTCCTTTTGTTAAAACCTCGTGACTTTAAGTTTACAATATCAAATTAGTTTTTTTTATAAGGATGGTCATAACTTTTCCAGATACCTATAATTAGAATGATGGATTCAAGCCGCTCCAAGACAAAATATAAAATTTGTAGGGTATATTATAAAATATATACAATTTCCGAAATTCAAAATAAACATAGAAGTTAACGGAACTTCTCGAAGCATACTTTCAAGAATACTTCATTTCCTGTACTCTTGACCCCATTTTTAAAATCGACTGAAAGTTTCCTGGGAGATTTATTTTGCATAATTTTCATTTATCTATTCATAGGTTCAGTAATTAAAGGGACAGGTTGATTAAAATGAGAAAAAACACATTGTAAAGTATTTTATAGACTCTATAAATAATATTAAGAATAAAGTATAAATCTGCGAATAAATTATCATGCACACACAAAATTAAAAAGAAAAAACTTAACTTACTGTTGAAACTTTACTTTTTCCAAATCTACAACTGATATGGATATTAGCATACCTGTAAAAGAAACAAAAAACATTTATCAGTTTATTTAAATTTCAATAGAGAACACGTATTGACAAATAATTAAATTATTTTTTTAATAAAATTATAAATTTCATTTTAAAAAATTCATAAAGCATAAAATGTCTTTAAAGTAATTAAATCACATTAACTGTGAAAACCTACTTTGAAGTCATAATTTTGTATGTTTATCATAAAAGAGTACCGTGCTCAATTATGTAAAATTAATATATTATTTTAGTGGCGTTTAATTTATTTATAATTGGTGATGATTCTTTCATACTTTTTCATTCGTTCTACTTATTTATTTTAAGACCTATGAAAAAATTGCAAGCAATAAGCCTTCAGTCCCTAAGACTTTTTTGTTGGAATTTTTTTAGAAAAGTCTTGACAAGTATTTTAAGTCTCTTTTTCGATTTTATATATTAATTTATGTATTTTAGTTTGATTGTACTTGTTAAAATGATGTGAATAGTAATATAAGGTACTAAATCAAAATAATTTAATGTGTCAGATTGAGTTACTTAAAAAAAGAATGTTATCTTTTTATAAAAACAAAATGTACACGAGAAGGTCTTCTTCATTATCTTAGAGATGAAGTGAGTCTAAGAATATTTTTAAAGTAAATTAATTTATAATAAAAAGAAAAAACAAACATATTTCTTTTCCTTAGTTTATTTTTTAGTAACCAGGATGATTACAACAAAAACAGGATGAACAAGAAAAACAAAAGTGTAATGAATGAACAAATAGGAGTACTAAAATATTCATGGAAGGATATCAGACTAGTCACGTCTCTACTTTAGATTGTATGCAAATTTCCTCCTTTTCCTTAAATTGAATTGTAAAGGGAGACCTTGAGCAGAAAAATTAATTCGTTGAACAATAAAAGATGACAATACCGAAATGGGCGAAGTTGATTGCAAACAAGGAGCTGTCCGAGTGTCAACAAAATCGACGGCCTTATCGTGACCAAATTAGTCTTCTTTTTCCTAACGTTTATGTAAATCAAATTTTTCTTTAATTTAAAATTGTTATTTGCTTCATTCCAATAAAAATATCAAATTTTGGGGGAATATTAAACTTTAATATTAGGAAGAAGATACTCGGGCGCCATTTGTACATTATTATTCTAATAATCCTTACACGTTGAGTAGCATTACTAACTTATCAAAAAGTTATATTATAATACAGACTTTTATGATTCATCGATTCTATTTTTCTATGTTTCGTTTTTCTTTATCCCAATCACAATACTCGTACTTCATAGTCAGACCTGAAGTTTATTGAAGTATTGTCTGATAGATAACACCGTCCTAACTAGGAACAACTAAAACAAACCCTTCCCCCTCCTCCCCCCACGCAGCATATCTACTATCATCGAGCTTTGAATAAGTAATTTTTTAATAATAGTAAAATAACATTATTCCTCCATTGCCGGGCTCTACAGCCCTTGAAAAAGCTTGGCATCTGCTAACTCCTTCTTCCATTCATTTCTGTCCGTCGCAAAGCTCCTTCAGCGCTTTATATCCATCGCCTTCAGGTCACCCTCAACATCGTCAAGACACCTCACACGGGGCCTCCTTCAATCGGATCATTTATTTATCGAGTAGGTCCCTTAATTCTTTTTTGGACCGGATTCTGCAATTGTCCTCAACTCTGATAGAGTAAAATTACAGTAAAATTCCAACGATTTATCTCTTACTACTCCAACAGATTTACTTGTAGTTATTTAAAAAAAAGAATATTACTCTTAAGTATTTGTTAATTATTCTGTTTATGCGTGATTCAAATATGGCCGAAATAAGGTAATGAAAATAGTAGAATACTGATCAGTATAATAAGTCTTATAAAAGTAAAGTTAAATATAACAATAATTAAAAACATTCATAAAAATAAAATATACCAATGGCTACCAATTCCACCATACAAGTCAGCAGGTAGATAGGGCAGGTTTGATTTTCAATAATTAATTTAACATTAAATTATATGATAAATCAAATAATAACTTTAAAAATGTAATAATTAATTTTGTTTTAATAGACAATTCACGGTGCAAGTGATGTCTGCCTATCTCAACTGTGTCAGAACTAAAATAAAACTACATAAATAAAAAAAGGTAAAACAAAAAAAAGATAAAAACTAAAAAAAATAGTTAAATAAAAGAAAAGATAAGATATGATAAAAAAAGATGATGAGATAAAAAAAAATGCTTTAAGAATAAAACCATTCAAAATGGGGCAATACAAAAATTTGAATATTATACCATCAACTGTAAAATTAATTCCATTAATACTGCTCGTATTTTTAAACTTATTTTTTTTATTATAAACTACATTATGAAACTAAATAATTTCTATCTAAATATTTTAAAAAAAAACGACTACACCTCAGCGTTTATTTGGTTTAAAAGTTCCCTCATAGAGCGATTAGTTTTGAGATACAGCTTAGAGATAAACCTAATGGAAATGCGTTTTGGTCTCTCGAGGGGTCCACATAATTAGTCTGCTAACTAATTCAATTTTTAGAAACGGATAATTTAGATATTAACAACTATCTAATCAATAATCAATGAGTTATGTACACAGTATTTAAATGAGATAACAAGATATTTCAGGAGGTGTCAGGCAATCTGCCCTGCTTAGCCTAATCAAGAAATATAAGATGCCTTCTGATTCCTATCATTAAGCTAATATCAACCACACCCTAATGACAGTGATCAACTGCCAGGTGCAAATGGTTTTGACAAGTTGAGGAGAAAGTCGAATTCGGAAATAATGTATTCGAATTACCGAAAAGCGATCAATCACAGTCTCTCCTACGAGGTGTCTTCACCAAGGATCATCATCGTCCATCCGCTGCCACTAACAGGATATGAAAACGAGAACAAGTGTTTACTGCAACAATTTCTATTGGGTCGTTTCATACGAAATCCCAACGTGTTATCAAACTTTCAATACCGGAACTTGAAAATTCAGAGTTTAGTGATGGAATAAACTTTGAAAATGCATTTTTCACTTCAGAATTATTTTCTAACATTTTATCATTAAGGAAGCTGTCTTTCTGAGAAGATGGAAATGCATTGGAGATAAGCTTGGCGAATAAGGTGGACATTGAAAACCTAGCTCGTTTAGTTTCTTTATTTTCTGTCGTGAAACTTAACGAGATTGTCGTGAATAGTTTCCTTCGATTAACCAACGCAGGTTGCTTTGTTGTTTTTTTTTGTTTTTGTTGCATGTCAATATCCGTTCAAAACGATGAGTAAATGACTTTAGGTCGCAAAAAATTGAAGGGAGATATATTTTTGATATGTTGTAAGGGCATACTGACATGTCTGAATAGTGATTCCTAGACTTTCATGAGGAACACCAACCGAAGGAGTGATCCTACGATGAAAGTCATGCATGGGAAATGGAGCTGTAGTAAATTTAACTAGTGGTAATTTTAGCACCGACTGAGGCGTAGAGGTGTTATACTTCTTTTGTAAGTTAAACAAATGAAAATCGGGGAAAGTGGGTGTTTTAAGATAATGACCTTGTACGCCACGAATCGATCTAAAACATATTGTTTATTGTAAAGTATAAATATTTACTTCTAAATCACCTATGAACAAAATAATGGTAGTACTAGTAGGTATTACTATGTAGATTGGGCCACCCTTTCGCCCCTTAACTTCCATCGTAGGATCACTCCTTCGGCCGGTGTTCCTCACGAAAGTTGGGGAAAGCCAAAACTTAAAATTTTGGACTTTTTGGAAAAAATGACCGCTTTTCAAAGAGTCATAACTTAGAATCTGTTACACCTACAAGCCTCGTTCTGTACTTAAATTTACTACAACTCCATTCCCCTTGACTTTCATCGTAGGATCACTCCTTCGGCCAGTGTTCCTCACGAAAGTCGGCCAAAACATAAAATTTGGACTTTTTGGAAAACGTTACAAATTTTGGATCTACACTACTCAGACATGCCCTTTACAACATATCAAAAAATGCAGCTCTCCTCAATTGTTTGCTACCTTCAGACACCTGGCCGTTGGCCTACTCAGTATTGAAAGGAGAAATGAGTAATCCTTGCCACAACACAGAAACCAATAGTGTTTCGATTTTTTTTATAATTTCCCAAATTTCTGAAAGGTCCGATCGTTACAGCACGATTGTAATATTTCATGGAATGGCATAACAAAAAAAAAATCGCTTTTAATAATTGTTTCTCATTTCCTTTAAGTAATTTAAATGTCATTCTAATGAAAAACGAACCAAAAATAAAAGTATTGCTACCAAATTTCTAGCTATATTTCGTAATATGTCGAAATCATAACCTAAATTACTTACACGGCGTGTTGGTGCCAAACAGTTGTTAAGGTGAATAAACACAAACATAGCTACAACAATTGGTGCTTGGAATAAAAGCCGCCTATTAAAACGATACTAATTGGCAAGCTGTGTTCCTAAACGCTTAACAAGATCCTAGTCTTGATGACCTATGAATCATATCCCGACCGCAGCAGGGTGAAAGCACATCGAGGATCCTTCAGGTTTAGCAAGTTGATATGAAGAATGGATGTAGAAATTAATAGATGGTAATTGCGGTAACCGAGTTTATATAAGTACAAAAAAGTTTATTAATTACTTATGATGCATTGCAGTGGTGAACCTCTGGTCAACTTTGCAATGCATTACTAATATCTATATGTTTCTTCTTAAGAAAGTTGGTTTCTTAAGTATAATATAGTAAAGTAAAGTAGAAAAATATTGTCAAGATTTGATTTTTTTATAATATTGTAGCCAATTTCAAATAAAGGAGAATTGAATTAAGTATTTGGTATATTAATTTTTTTTAAGTCATTCAAACATATACTTTGTATAAGCTTAGGTTTTCGTACGTGGAGTTGTCTGCTAAAATGAATTAAATAGAATAAAAAAATTATTTTCTGCTTTCTATCCTATTTTCACCGTCCATTTTAATTCAAAATTATTATTTTATGTTTTTAGATTTCCTTAAAGCATATAACACGGGTCACAACGATCTTATCTGTTATCACAGATCAAGCCTTAACAAAAATAGCGCAAAAAGCCTTGCAGTTAAAGCGCCTTACCGAAAACCCTAACCATTAACAATAATATCATTTCGAAATTCTCTCTCTTATTTTTAGTGGCTATTTAATAGCGTTATTTTACCATTGTAAAGTGGGACGGGACGTAAGGGAGACACCACAGCTCTCATTACCAGAATTATGTAGAAATATTTTTCTCCAAACGTGAAATATTCCTCTTTTTCGAATCTCTTAACATGCTATCCCCTGGAACCTGACCTTAAAACTCCTTGAATAACTAAAAGGTAGTTAAGACAAAATAAAGGTATTCAAAAAACCGAATCCAAGTTGGTTTTAAATCGCACTGTCTCGATTGTGATGAACTCGAGGAGCGAATACGCGAACTGTGTCTGGGTAAAAACAGTTAGTGCACTGTTCACTTCTGGGCATCGATCCATGCTACTTCTACTAAATTTCATTCATTCGTAAATAAAAATAACGGTAATAAATAAGTTAAAATGCCTCTCTTTTTATATAAACAAGCTTTTTGTGTTAAACGTGCAATGTTTTATTTCATAATATAAGCTGTAATAATAAAAACGGGACGTAAAAAAAAAATTAAGTTTAACCAGTAGTAGTATTATTTAGTTGTATATAAATATATACATATATAAATATAATATATATGTATTATATATAAATATATAAATCTTGTGTTTTAGTTCTTGAGTTACAGTCTTAGGCTAAGAAGTTCAAGAAAGACTGAAACTCAAGAACTAAAGCACAATATAATTTCCAGATAATAACAGTCAAGATAAGTAGAAACCGATATATATATATATATATATATATATATATATATATATATATATATATATATATATAGTCTGAAAATTATAACGGTTTCGTTCCCAGCATACTAAATCAATATGTATTAGAATCAGAATACGGAGAAAGACGAATACTTACGGTTGCCAAACTCTTTCCAAAAGCCGACAAAATAATTCCAACGAAAGGGCAGCTTTCTAA
The DNA here is from genome assembly GCA_037127475.1 of Arma custos. Taxonomy (NCBI): domain Eukaryota; kingdom Metazoa; phylum Arthropoda; class Insecta; order Hemiptera; family Pentatomidae; genus Arma; species Arma custos. Next base: position 111,882,169 of record CM073760.1, read on the forward strand.
ATACCTTTGTGACGGAAGTATTTCGAGGAATGCGGGAGATCTAAGGTTAACATAACCCCCACTTTCGGGTATCAGTATGGAGAGAGGAATGAGATACATAGTGATCGCCCACCCTAACAGCCGTCCAAAAAACAAGATAATGCTCTATTCCTAAATCTAGCTGCACCGTTATAACTGCTTCGGAGCAGGGATCGGTAGTTAAGGGACTCTAAGGGCTATAAAGAGCATCGCTTCGGCCGCCGTAGTCTGTCAATTATATTTTTTGTTCTGTTTTTTGTATTCTATTTGTCTGTAAACGATGTTTGAAAATTCAAGGTGATATGAGCAATGAGGCTAAGTGCAAGTTATATAAAAATTTTCTTACTGAATACTTCATATAGCTGTGCTTGGTAAAATAAACAAATAAGAATTTGATTAAAAATAAGAATAGGGCTTAGCGAACCGAAAGCTCGATACCCACATCATCTATCACTCCACAAACCTCCACCCATGTACCAACATCCAAACCCGAATCCACTAGATCTCTCTTAACACAATACTCCCTCCGACATCTTGGTCTACCTTCGTTTTCACCCCATGGTCTTCAGTTCCAGAAGTTATCGTAAAAGCCATAAATTTAAAATTAGTTTAGGTAAGATTTTACATAAAAATGAAGTGCATGTCCATATCAATTTTTTTAACAGTATTCAAAAGCCTTAAGTTTGATATAAATACATATGGCTGGATATATTGGGTGCATTTGATACCTTGTAGGCTGCATCTATGGTCGATATCTCCACACTTTCTTTTCATCACAACTAGTACAAGAACAAGAACATAAACCTAAAATTTTACACACATTAAAGTGGTCTTTTCAGCTTCCCATAGTTTTCTCCATGACTATGTTTCATTATGGAAAATATTTTATGGTCGCGTGTGGGCCAAGTAACTACCAATACAATCGTTCTATAACCTATGGTTTATGAACGAATTTACGTAACTGGAACCAGGAGGCAGATAAACATCAATTCCCGGCGATAAACATCGGGTATAGGTGTGAAATCAGCCTTCCTAACCTCCGACCTCCGACCACCGGATACCCATCATAACAACACAATCACGTCAGCTGCGAAAGATGGGAGTCCGGATAAGAATCCGAATATCCCATCACAGAAACTTTCGTCGGATTTCAACTAGCTACTTCTTGCATTGGCAACTCAATGAGGTTTTCACCGCACCGTATCAAAATCGAAAAAACGATATCTTGCGCTTTCCTTTGAAGACTTGTTTCACTATTCAAATTTCACCAAAGATCATTTCTGCATCAATGCTGCGTGATCAGTATGCGATCATACGTGACTTTCAGTAAAATTATTCCTATTTACAGAAAGGGTAATTTGTATTTTAGAAGTAAACTTTGAAATCATTATTTTTTTAATCGTAGTAATCAATTTAAAATAGTTATAAACGAAAAATAAAACTTTCAATGTTAATAACAAATGGTTTTCGAGATGTAGGATAGTTAAGCTAAAATAAATATACAAAAGAAAAACAAACGAGATTTAAAATTACAAAAATAATAATACACTAATTCATTTCAGCAGATAATACAAAACTGTTAATCGGTAATAAAGTGGACTAGTAAGCAAAAATATATACATGCATACAGCATATGGTTCCTTTAAATTTTTAAATATATAATAGATTCTTACAAGACTAATAGGTACACAATTACTTTCAGTGATGAATGTCAGAATATTTTTCAATCATAATTCTTATCTGTAAAATTAAGTTTTAAAGTAATTTATAAAATAATAAATATTAATGATAAAAATAAAATAAATAGAATTTACAATGAACAAGATGTTCTATAACGACGAAAAAATGTCTATTTTTTTTTGTAGTTAATTTTGGTTTTTGTTCATTGGAAAACTAAAAAAAAAAAAAAAAACCATGTACACAGTAAAATAAATAAAATTGTAAACGATTATTCTTCTTCTTCTTGCATAACTCTACAGACTCTATTATTGACTTCCTCAATACGTTTCCGCCAGTCCTCTCTGTCCAGTGTACCGGCCTTCCAGTTCCGGATGTTGAGTAGACTCCTGGAGTCCTCACTGACTTCGTCCAGACAACGCGGCTTTTTGGTTTATTTATTACACCTAACGAATATTAGTTGGTGTCAATCTTCCAACTAAAAAAAGTATTTACAGAGTAAAAGACATACTATTTTGAACGAATACACGTTCATGATAGTATGTATACAAACTTCTTACTTAAAAATTCAATTATACATTTTTACTAACAATTATAACAAGTTTTATAAACAGCTGAAATGTTAAGTATTTAATTAGAAAAATTCAAATCATTATTTTCTCTTGGTTAATCATAAACTGAGTAAACAGCCCTTGAAGCGAGATAAATAGATGGTGTCACTGACCTACACCAAGGTGTCCAGACAGATTATCGATAGTGGAGACATATCGATCCCTTGTAAGCTGTCAGGAGTACAGCTATATTTACAGCCTGGACGGGGATCGACCTACGCAGCCGGGAGACTTCAACGCTGGCACTTGCAGTGACTTTAACGGTCGTATATGAGAGCAATCGTGCTAGCGTGAAAGGTTGCCGGCCAAAGGCAATGCTTCGTGTCCGGTTGTTCACTATTTAAATTAAAAATAATCCTTTGAGAATGTTAATAGGTAACGGTGAATGTACTTGCCTCATAAACAATTTCGTAAGGGCCTATGTGACTTTAATTTGGCATGCAAGGGTTTGAAGTCAGATAACCTTTAGAATTCGTGCAATGAATCTGGCACTAACGTAATAAAACATAAAGAAAATAAATCGAATCAGTGAATAGATAATTAAAAATACATGATTAGAAGCTTAGTAAATCTGATTTCACAAGTCTAAACAAGATACTTACGTAAATAAATTTAATACCGCTGGTGGAAATTCGTAGATTTAAAAATGATTATTATATCAGCAAAAGTACTTTTATTATATTACAATTATTATTACTTACCTTTAATATACATAACCAATTTAAAATTAAATAAATCACCATTAAGAAAAATTATCAATTATTAATTATAAATTAAAGAATAATAACTTAAAACGTTAAAGTTTCACAATGGATATTTAACCAAAAGATATAATAGCTATACCAACATCGATCGATAATTTTCTTTAATTTATCCGATTTATTAAAGCGGAAACGATGGACACTCATAGTGTCAAGTATTACATGGTCTCTAATGGCACCTTCATTTCTCATTTGTTGGAATATTTAGTAAAAATTTAAATACTTATACAAAAATAAAAAATACATCCTAAACATACATTAACTAATAATTAAACAATAATAAAACCACTCAAGGTTGTGTTTTTTTCCAGTTATTTAAAGAACATTGATGTAACAAAATAAATAAAAACCGCTCAGTCGACCAGATGTAGCTTTCCCTAAATCGCCTAAAGCTGTATTTTGATATTACGTCGTTAATGCCGAGGAACAAATTATCGAGTGAAAATAAGCTGAAGCGTTGGGCGTGTGATTAAGTTTCTAAATATTTGAGTGAAGTTATAATTTCATCTTGGACGAGGACTTATTTGTGGCCCTAAATATCTGCCGATAGCTCACGTGCCCAGGGGCTATTGAGGACCTGGACTGATTCCGATGGGTGTGTCTTCCGTTGGCCAAGTTTCTCCAGAATTAAGGCAAAGAGAATTCTTGAAAAATATGCAAAATATACCGATTTTCATAATTTAAATTTCGCATACATGTATATTTTTCTCTCGCTGAAACCTACCGTGATGATTCCCATTTAGAATGGCACTCCCAGCAACTCTATGGCTAAACCGAGTCCGAAAGACCACACAGAGACTTCCCACGGAAGCCTTGATGATTCTGCTTTCGGCACATCATTACGATCCTCTTCATCTTGGCTTCTATGGTCGAGTGCTTATTGCATTAAACCCGTCGAAACCTCACGATCTAAGAGCATCGTGTATAATTCCCGTTATTTTTTAAAAGTTTGATAATTTTAATTTTTCCTACAATCTAAATCTATAATAAATTCATATCTTAGCGTTGAAATCTCAAAGTTTTTAAATGTTAGCTGACTAAGAAGATTTTATGTTCCTGTTTTCAATGAAAGAGGGTGACCTTTACAGCGTGACATTTTGTCAAACGCCTGATCCCACAACTTCTCAGGATATAATGCAAGTATTTCGCGAATAATAACAATAGGAAAGAAAATTAAAGAACATAAATATTACTTCGAAAAATAGATTAGCAAGATAGGTCTAAACATATCCTTCAACTTAATTTTTTTAATTAATTGAATGCAGAATATCAATAGATTCAGAAATATAGACATATATACATAATGATATAAATCTGTACTCCGGAGGTAAAGGAGACCATGTCACATTTTTGTAAGTTTTGTTTTTGTTCAGGATGGGAGCGGAGTAGCTAAGTGGTAGAGCACTGAGTTGCCATGCCGGAAATCCTGGTCCAAATCTCGCTACAGGCAGTTACTTTTATTTAGTCTGTTTGCGGCGGGAGATGGATCATATGGAATCTAGGACTCTCCTGGGTCTCACCCAGCCTCGATAAAATATCATACAAATAGGGTACCAAAAATAAGGGGGGGGATCTAGCGGTTGAGCGTGACCTAGGACAAGTCACCTCCTTGCAGAACCGTTGTCCATGCAACAGTACAGTCTCTACCATGTACTGAACCCCAGACCCGTTCACGGGTTGTAGTGGTACAGGTTTTTTTTATTTTGTTTTTATAGGAGAACCAAGTATGAACTAATAAAATTTGTTTCTTCGTTATTTAAATAAAATTGTTATTGGCATTAATAAGTGATTTCAAGTATTGGTCATAACATTTATTTATGACAATTTACCTAAAATGTTACCTATTTTGTGGGCACAGGAATAGAGATGTATTAAGAAAAAGTTTAGTTAAGGGTAACTATAGACTAAACTTTTTTTAAACTAATTTAATATATATTTATTTCGTCCGTCGAACTGTTGATTGATAATCAACAGACGTAGTAATTATATCATTTTAATCCTTATTATTATATAAGAATATTGTATCCTTCTTTTAAAACAATTCAACTTTTTCTTAATTATGTTTTTAAAAGATGCTCTAACATAAATTTAGCTTTAAAAAATAAACAATGAATACGATTTAAAAAAGAAAATAAATAAATTCTTCTTAGTAAGGCCAGTACCTATATAAAATGAATACCTAAATTAAATGTTTAACTATTTTTTTTAACTTTGACGAATTTAATAAAACTAAAAAATATTAAGTATTGGTTCAACGATTCAACAACTATAGAAGAATAGAAACTATACTATTTAATGTGATCAAAGAAAACATATTTAAAGTTTCCAGAATATTGACCTCCATATCTAAAAAGTATACTCCTTTCTACAAGAGATTCCTGATATAAATGATAAAAGTGAGAGGAATTCTTCCTCGAGATAGCTGGGGAGAAGAGGCCAGGTAAAGGGAGCACCTCAATCTGTTGAGTTAACCAAAAAAGTTGTTTCCTCGGAGGGCGGACAAATTACCTTCTACATAATGACTTGCGTAATCATCTCCAGGCCTACCAGAGAGGCAAGAGACCTTAAGATCTTGTGTTGGTGGCGATAATCGTCTTAGGTTTCGAAGACTACTTTTAGATGTTAATTAATATAACTGATTATTTCGAATTATTAACTATATTCTAAGTCAAATGGTGAACACACAAGAATAACAAGAAGAGTTCCAAAACACTTGAAACATTTCGATATTGTTTACTGATAATCGTTGATTTTCATATTTTATTATTATTAACATTCTAAATCCTTTAGGCGACAACACATGGGAAAAGAAGTCAGTTGAAAGACTAGAGGAGGATGCGAACCCAAGATCCCATTTAGCAGCTGGTGGAAGAAAAAACATGTATCAGCGATAGCGTCCAGTCTGGCAACACTGTTTGGGGCTTCCGCCTCCGACTTTCACTGTTAGCTTCCAGTTGCAATCGGTGCAGTCAAATGTAGGTCGATCGATTGGATATTATATTTATGTTACAAGCAAAACTGCAGAGCATTGGTTTAAAATATCCATCTATTATAGACATTATTGATAAACAATATATGTCAGAAACAAGAAATAACAAATTTAAAGTATGAATGTCGAATTGAATGCGAGAATTTCAGTGTAATATATTTATCATTCCCCTTATGTACAGGGCATAAAAGTGGATTCAGGGAATACGTTTATCCGTACAAACGTTATAGCTAAGCATATTATAAACTCTGTTGAAATAATAAGTAAGTGATATTTTAATTATCTTGTTTTTGTTATTCGAGTACATCTTTCTTAGTCAATCATTCAAGTGAATAAATTAAAACCTTTTTCCAGTCATATATATAAAAAAAAAATTAAAAAAAAATAATAATATATGACTGGAAAAAGGTTTTAATTTACTCACTTGAATGATTGACTAAGAAAGTGATATTTTAAATTATAACCCTTGTAGTTAACAATTAAGGGATAACAACCATTTTCTATCAGTAGGATTCGTATTGAATAATAATTTCACGCATACGTTTCTGTCTATAGTCTTACGCTAACGCTAACATTGTTAACTTGTTACTGATGCAATGTTTTAATGACTATATGCCATTACATATCTCGTTTCCTGTTAGTCATAGAGCTTTAAACACTAAATCCACTAAGATCAAGAAGAAATCTAAGGAGCAGCCTTTAGAAAATTTGTAGCAATAAAGTAATAAATCGAAGATTTAAAATAAACCGAAGTAACTTAACAGGTTATCAGAAGAGCTGAGTAGAAGGTCTAGGATTCAAGTCCGGCTGTGGAAGACAATTTTTTAATTTCTTAACAGCCTAAATGGACCCTGTGGGATCTGTCAGCCCTCCCGGGGCTCCCCTAGCCTCTCTTAAGTAGGTGTCCTAAATAACACTTGGCGGTTGAGCGTCGTATCGGCTAAATTACTTCTCTTTAACCCCAATTGACCCAAAATAGAATTCATCAACCGATTTTTTTTTCAGGTATAGAATTTTAATTCTTCAGAGCAGTAAAAGGCTGATCGATTTTTACATAGACTTTAGACTCTACGATTATTTTAATGTTTAGTGAAAAAAAATTGTACTTTAAACAAATAGGGATAATTGTCCCGAAAGTATGTAGCCTGTAGAGATGTGAATAAAACATTACCTTTTTCAACATTTATTTTTAAATACTGTAAATATCATGATCAGCGGTCTGTGGTATCAGAAATGTAATAAATGTGCAGCAGTAAAGAGTAGGCTATAAACTTGGGAACAAGATGATAAAAATAAGAAAAGCGTAATTAAAGAAAAAAAGTTCAAACAAAAAGGATATTGCTTCATGGATATAAAGCGGGTTGTAATTACTGATACTTCCACCAAAAAAAAAAAAAAAAAAAAAGAAACGTGGGAATGAGCTTAACAAGCTGTAAAGGAGAATTATACTTCACATTGGCGATTACAGCTTTAAAATCTAAGTACGTCTTAGCAACATCTTTATTGTAAAAAGTATGCCATGATTCCTGGATTATAGCTCTGCCAGGAATCCCATAACGAGACCGAATGCTTTGTTATTTGTGAGGAGATGTTTACTCAGGCTCAGCTAAGTATAGTAGTTATGTAATTAGCTACAATATATAATATCGACTTGGAACTGAACGGAATAGGCATGCTTAGAAAATTGTATTAGCATTACTGTCTCATTTAACACAGGAAATAAGTATATATATGGCTAACTGATAATTTAAATGACCACAAAGAACCATGATGATAGAAATTTAGTGACCAATCTACTTTAAGATTTAAAAAATGCATTGTTAATAGAAAATTTATACAAACGTCCAAAGCATCCCTAATTTTCCCAAACCTAAAAACAGGGTACCCCGAGTTATTCTTTGCTACTCTGAAAATTGTTTAACAGCATATTCTGTCTACTTCATAATGTAATTAATTCATTAATCTACGCAGGGTGTTTCCAATAGCCAAACTGAAAATATGAACTAAGGACCTAAAAGCGAGAAAAATAAACTCCTATGGAAGAGCAGATACCCTCAACTAAAGATCTTCATTGTTGTGAATTATTTAGGCATAGTAAATAAATAAAACTTATTTCATTTGCTCCAGCTATTTATTCATTAAATTTAATTATTAATATTAAAAAAATGTTCAAAGTGATTTCCTTGAACATTAAGACAGGATTGGCATATTTCTTCAACTGCAGCAGTGGCAGAATGGCACTCGATGTGTGTGATTGTTTCACAAGATTCTATTCACAAGAGAAGGAACAAGTGGTTTCAATTTTTGCAATTAGACAAGTGGTTGTCCTGAACTTACTTATTTTTATATTATAACTTACTCAGTAAGTTATAACTGCTTCCTACTACTCAATTCGGAAAATTTATTAGTATTTATCGTAAATTCATCTTATATTTCTTTTCAACTAAAAATTATAACAACTAACAAAAAAATAAAATAAATAAATAAATTATAATAATATGTATCCCCATTCTTTCTTTGAATTGCTCAAGCCTCCAGAGCATTCCAAAAAAAGATACGGAGGTAAAATTAATATTTATTATCTTATTGATTTAGTTTATTCAATATCCTTTGTATTTTTGGTTGACTCGCGATCGCCCTTGCACCTAAATATTTCCTAGAGGTAGCCCCTACCGAAGCAGCAGGTATATAGGTAGGGTCTGGAAGAGAGTATATAAAAAATTCCGAGGCAGGTGCCCAAAGATGATACGTGAGATAGGGATGAGGTTAGATAATACAGGGGTAGGATCTGGGTTGATTTAGAGCAGGCGGTTGGTGGTGAATATCAACAAACCTCGAAGAATAATGTCTGTACACAGAATGTCTTCATCGATGTAACTTAACAGCTGGGAATAACAGCTCAGGGTGCAAATGGGTGTATTTAAATTAGTAATCTAAAGCTGTAAACTATTACTTTAATTTTTAAATATTTTAAAAACTTTTGGACGGAGTCATATGAAATGACCGCAGTCAAAGGAAAAGGTTATTTACTTAAAAAACTTTTTGAAATCTAAACATTTTCATTTAAAATACTTACCCTCATTTTTTATACATTTTGCCCAACATGTTATCTAATTTTCCACCCCATAACTCAAAAATTCAGGGTTTTGTGTTGAAATAAAGTCTGAAAATGCGTTTTTAACCAAGTTAATTTCATAGCAACTCATCTCGTTTAGTTTCTTCCCTGTTTGTCTTAAAAGGTAAGTTATGGCGTTTTCGTATAAAAGGTCCTTTTCGAAACAATAAAGGTTGTTTTTTTATACGTTTTTGTTGTATTGTGTCAATATCCCTGCAGTATGGTGTGGATTTGATGATTTCATCTCTGGGTAGGAAGCAGGCCTGAATTATATATGAATTAATTAATTATTTATGAATCAAGCTCAGTCACCGGCTGAAAATTCTCCAACCTACGGCAAATTGTCCGTTTATTACAACTACCCTTCCCCGAACAGGGTAGTAATTTTTCTTGCAGCTTGGGCTGCCGAGTATTCAAATTACATGTTTCCATGCTCATACATGATATGGTCATACATGATATGGTCATACGCGATGGCACAGACTAAACAATGTTCGTTCAATTGTAGTGATGATAATTTAAATTATCAAAAAAGAGAGTTATTAACTCTCATTAAAATCTGTAAACATAAACATGGTAGATAACAGAAGTTCACTAATTCCATTTTGAAGTTTAGAAATTATAGAAACGGAAATTTTAAATGAAACGACACAATACGTTAAGATTAAACATTATTTAAAATTTATCATGAGACAATATGGTGTAAAAACGAGAAAAATAATAACAAATTAGATGGTGAATTACAGTAAGTAAATTTTAGTAATCGCGAAATTAAGATAACCCTTTGTTTGAAAACCCTTGCAATCTCAAAGAATAATTTCTTTCCCTAGAGATGAATTATCCTCCATTGTAATAAAACCAAAACATGAGTGATTGTCCGGTGTAATTTTGGTTATAATCGTGCGGTTTCGAAGCAATTCTGTGAAGGCTATATTGAAGTTAAGTGCTTAGATCAAAGTTTCAAATATTTCATAAAATTTTCTTTAAATATAGTAATTGTATTGGATATTCTATTTATATTAATGAATAATTTTAACAAGCTAGGCAATGATATTCCATTAAATATTATATATAGAAATGAACAATAATGTTATGTCTATTCATTAAGAAGAATAAACATTGTAATGCAATATTGTGATTTAAAAATTATGTAGTTTTACAAGAATCGTTAATGCTACAGCTATTATATAATAGGATCCAAATTACAGACTATATTTCCTTCAATGTAATACTTATTTAAAACCAATCAATTACAGATTAATGAGATATTCCATACCACATAATGTTATTATAATTGTTATGAAAAATAGTTTATGTTTATGTTTGTTTTATTTTAACAAATGAGAAAGCATTACTGATACTTATCTGAGTTTATTTGTTTTATTTTTAAATTCTCTCAAAGTTCTTAGGCAACAATCAAATATTACATACGGATTCCCATGAAAACTATCTCACACTCTTATTTGCAACACAACCCCAACATAAGAAAATAAGGCTGAATCCTTGGACTACCTGGAAATCGCGAGAAACCCTGGCACGTAACGTATAAGGGGAAGATTAAAAAAAATGGCGGGCAGTGGGTGAAATGTTGAAGGGAAAACATAAGAGAAAGTGAGAAAAATATCATTCGCCCCAATTACCTGATTACCTGGGAGCCAATTATTCAGGTGAGAGCAGCCTCCAATTCCAGGGCCGATGTACCTCTGCAATAATGCCACTCTTCCAGGCACAATTAAAGTTTTTCTGCATACAAATGGAAAGCTATATTTTCATATACTCATATGTCTTAACGTTTGTTTAATTAAGAAGGAGATAGCCCGTAAACTGATTACCGAATGGCAACGTTTTGACCAACATAACAGGGATTTATCAGAACTCAACCACGAAAAAGTATGAGATTGGCATTATTTTCAATTGTCATTTTGTGAATACACGAGCGGCAAATATTTGAAATTAATCACGTATTCGTTGGAAAAAGATTATAAATTTGGTTAAAAAAAATAATTATAAATGATGATTATAAATAATGATCAAAATACTGCGGTTATAAGCTTGGAAATGCCAGCTTTAAAAAAAACATGTAATGTTCCTGACCGACACCCTAACGTTAAAAAGTAACCAATATTTTTTGTAATCAGAAAATGATAAATATTTGAACCTTATGTTTGCTTGCTGTTTGAAATACTTTTTATAATTAAATAAAAAATAAATCTAATGGTTTTCAAATACTGTTATTAATGTTTTTGTATAGAAAGAAAATGAGTTAAATAAAAAATTAGAAGAAAAAATTAAAAACCGTTTGTACGAAGAATGTTTCGGAGAAGAGTTAATAAATATATTTTAATACTATTGAGTTGCCAAATCTAGTAACAATAATAATACAAATAATATATATATACATAAGCGTATTTAATACTTGATTCAACCTGAAAAAGATCAAATAAGCTAAAATCTCATAACTGCCGATCATTCTGATTAGTCAAAAAAGAGGTTAAAATTATAATTTTCACTATAAATAATCATTGTTTTATAAAATGTCTATACTATCAAACAATACATTTTTCTGCAGATAAAAAAATATATTTAAGCGTAACAATTTTGTAAAAATAGCAGTATAAAAAGACCATAAAATGACCTTTTCTAGCGAGGTACCACATTGTTACAGAGAATACATTTTAGGTACTATATTCCAATATAATCGCAGAAGGTTGAAAAATGGTTTAAATTCACACTTAAAGCATCATAAATTTCCATCCATTCAATTTTAGGCCCATTAATAAACTATTAAATCATTTCCACCAGTAATTATCTACGATAATCATTTTTCATTTTGGTTTTTGACTAGTATAGTGCCTAAGTTAATTGCCCTACATCTTAGATAATGCCCTGGAACGTGTTCCACAACGAGAAAAAAACGTAAACAAAAAAAAATACTGAACCTTAATCAAACACCTTGAAACTTATTACACCAGCTATAATCAATTACCACACATAAATATAAAAGTGAAATGAAAATTTCCTATTAGAACACCATCATTTTCAAATATATTTTTCAAAATGCTATTTAAATAATAAATTTAGTAAATTATGCGGATACGGTTATGATGAAACCCAAATCAAATTCCAACAACAGTGCTATATTTTTTTCCCGACGGGCTAATCTAAATTATACTTTGAAGTTTAGAAAAAGTGAGAACATGATATTTATACATTATTTTATTGTTATTCAAACTTGAAATAAAAAAATGGATCCTGAAAATCTCATTGAAAAAACTATTTATTTGTGTTTCCAGATAATATATCCAAATAATGGCATTACTGCTGGATTGAAATGGTCGGAAGGTACAGTCAAATATAAATTAATAAATTGTCAAAATTAACACTTGTCAACTCAATGTTAGTTTGCCAAGTCACCACAGCCCTAGGTACCCGCTATCTGCCCTAAAGATGGCCTGCAGCGTAGGCCGAAACGCTTGCACACTTTGACTGTCTTACTAATTCAATCGATCATTAGAATTGTCCAGTAAACTATTTTCCCCTGAAAAATACCATTTTTTATTATTGTAGGTAATTATTTTAATGAGGGATGAAAATTATGTAAATATCAATAAAATAAAATATTAATTATGAATTTTAGTCAGTTAATGATGTAGTAATGATAATAAAATTCTTTTATTAACCATAAGAAAATTTGTAAAAGATTAAGAATGAATGAATATATATTTTATTTAAACGTCCTGAAGATTCATCAAGGTATATCTTGAGGCCTTTCTTTGAAGAAGTGCCGTGGTAAAATCAGCTTTGATGAAGAATACTCAGCTGGCTGACAGGCAGCCGGCAAAGATTACTTAGTAGAAAAAGAAAAGGTACATTGACGTTTAGAAGTCTCCTAAAAGAACCTGTTGAGAGGCGAAGTACCGCTGACACCGATAATGGCAAAGATGGTGGGGGAGAACGAAGAAGAAGTGGAAGATTAAAAAAGAGAAGAAACCTGGTTCTGGAGGAGAAGAAAACGAGGAGTCTTAGCTTTAGAACTTCGTTTTAGAACCCTCAAGTTAGTCGACTTATCTTTAACGAGCACTCAACAGAGAATAGAGGATGTTTGTTCACTTGATTTATATTGCTTATTTATTCTTTATGTAATAAGGTTTATTATTATGTATAATTTTTTTTATTTTATTTTTAAGTATACAACCTTATTTTAAAAAATGAGCGGAGTGGCTCAGTGGTAGAGTGCTGAGCTGTCGTGCCGAAAGTCCTGAGTTCAAATCTGCTCGCTGTCAGGCTTTTATTGAATCTGTTAGCGGCAGGAGATCTTATGGGATCTAAAACCCTCCTGGGGCTCACCCAACTTCTATAAAGTGGGTACCCAAAATAAGGAGGGAAAATCAGGCGGTTGAGAGTGATCTAGAATAAATCAACTTCCTACAGAAATAGTACAATCCCTACCATGTACTGAACCCTAGACCCTTCACTGGTAGTGGAAGAGGTTTTTTTAATAAAAAAAAAAATAAACTTAAGTAAAATACAACTTAGTAATAATATATTAATCAATAGTAAAAAAGTAATATATTATCAACTATAATATAATACTATAAACTATAATAATTCTAAAAATAAAAACCCTACACTACAATAACCCTTGAAGGGTCTTGGATTCAGTATGTGATAGAGATTGGGTTGTATCAAGGAAAGCTGTTAAGCAAAAAAGTGATTTTGTTTTGGCTGATCTTACTCAACGGCCAGATTATTCCCCCTTTCAATTTATAGAGGCTGGGTTAGCCCCAGGAGTGTTCCAGATCCCAAAGGATCCATCCCTCGCTCTTAATAGATTAAATAAAATCTGCCACAGATGGATTTGAACCCGGGACCTTCGAAACAGTTACTCAGCGCTCTACTACTGAGCAACTCCACACCCACTTCAATAAATAAAGTAAGTAAAAAATAGTACAAATCTTTTTTTTTTTGTTTATTATCTATAAAAGTTATTTTATTTATATTCTGGCATTTATAGTGACTGACCATACAGATCGGTCAGTCACAAATCACAATGAATGCATCATGGAATATTCTGGTGTAATGTTTATTTTATTCATAGAAATGTATGAATTTAATATCCGCTAATGTCAAAATGCTGTCTTTTATTTCTTTTAAAATCAATTTAATGCAATAGATTCCAAGGTTGAGTACCTATTTTCAGTTTTTTTTACAGCTCCGGAGCCTATAAAATAAGTTCTTCACCTCATGTTAAAGTAAACTTTATTTTTACAACTTCCTCAACTTCATTGATTTACAAGAGCCATAGAGAGATGTTACTAGCGCAGCCTCCACCTGCCATGCTGAAGGCCCACTCCAGATAAGATGACGATAATGTTCCTCTCGACTCCAGGCCTTGTAGAAATGGATACATGTTTTTTATTTCTTTGTATTTTCAAGGATTTTTTTTTTATTTCTTTAACTTACGAGCGTTCAAACATAAGAAACCATGGCACAATGAGAGCTATAACGTTAGGTAAATTAATTTTTTTTTTTAACAATTTTCTGATTGAAATAAAAAACTCAATTCTTCAGTATTGTAAAAACCTCTGGGATGTGCCTAAAATAGAATAAAATTTTCCATCTTCATAAATAATGTACTTACTACTACTTATTTTAAAATATTTAATTGACAACAGAAAGAAATGTATTTATATTATCCTATACCTATATATACTTATTTATATGAGGGTAATAATAATCACCACCAGTGAAGCAATAACGTTCTGATAACGAAATAAATAGTATCACTTCAGTTAGAACTAAACTCTCGAAGTCTTAGCTCACCCATAGTAGTTAATGTGAATTAAAGATAAAATTTAATCATCAATAGAATAGAATAGAATAGAAAAATAATATTATTCTGGTTCTCTTAAGAATAACAATATTGTACAGAAATTAATAGAAATATTTCTGGCCAAACGGCTACATTATAATACTATTAAATATGAACTAATTAAAACATATGTTCTCATAGCGAAAGAAAAAAAAATACATACCTACATAAGACAAAAAAAAATAGTAGAAAAAGAATTACAATAAATAGAAATTGGCTAATGGAAAAAACAATAAAGTAGATAAGAGCATCTAATAATACAAATAATATTATCATATTGAGTGTGGCATATTTTCACACATACATACATAAAACATTCAAATATTAATTGTTTACATTTTAGAAATAAAAATATAAATATAAATATAATATAAATAAAATGAGTGTGGAATATTTACAGTATTTACTCAATCTATTATCTTGAATATAGCTCATTTATTTTATTGATTAGAGAGCATCTTTTGGGGAATTAAGGAGATGTAGGAATAGTTTGGATTTGAATGTGGATAAAAAAGACGCATGACGGATATCAGGTGGAAGTGAGTTCCAAAGAGAGGTAGACCGAGCTAGGGAGGACCGCTCAAAAGTTTGGGTTCTGTGGGAACGGGAATAAAGGTCGGAAAGGCGGGATCTTGTGCCCTGGGATTGGATAGAGGATTTGAACTGTAGGAGATAATAGATATAAGATGGATGTTTTGAGTTGATGGCTTGGTATAAGAAAGAACCTAGGAAATAGAGTATTTAGAACCGCATAGTTGTAATCGGAACAAATATTTATTTATTTCATAGAATAAGATTTACTTAAATGCTTCCATGTAGAATGAAACAAGGGAACGGGGCAGATCAGTGTGTAGAGTGCCTGGGTTCACATCTGGTTGTGGCAGATCAATGATTGTATCTTTCAACAGCCACAGAATTCAAAATATGAAGTCCAGAAGTGGTTCTTGGGTTCAACGTACTCGGTACCCTTAATTGGAGTGGAAACATGGAAGGATGAGCGTAATATCGGACCAATCACCTGCCTTCACAACCGTTGTTCAAGCACAGTTTCTACCATGTTCAGCCCCCAAAACCCTTCATGAGTTGTAGCGGCAAAGGTTTTCCTAAGAACAAATACCGAGCTATTCTCGTATGGAATTAGTTAGTTATTTAATTCAGGGTGTTGGTCCATTTGGACTGCTTCAGAATCCTTGACTAATCCTAAGAGACATCACCTTGATGTTGGTGGACCGACTTGCTCATCTACTATCAGTGAGAATGGCTCATCTATCTTCATTTTCTAAATCTTTTTGCTTAACTTGTGGAGTAAACAAACAGTGGATGACTTGTAAGAAAGAGGTTAGATTTATTGTGACATGGAACGATAAAGCATAGGTATACAAAATGACTTTCTTTTATGAACTAAGGACTAACATTATAAGAATTTCACATTGAGAAACTACTCTATAACTGACTTATCAACAACACCATTATATACCATAGTGTAGTCATACCATCTTCCCTCCACTCTCTGTCTTTGAGAGCTCGTTTATATACATTTAAAAGAAGATGTGAGGTCAAGAAAGTTATATTGCTGACTACACGGAAGAAATTTCACAAGTTCGGGGTTTTGAGGCCAAAGTATACAGTTATCATCCCCTACCTCCTATCCTATAATATTACCAATAATAACCTTACTATAGATTAACTTTTTTTAATTTGATCCATATATATATATAATAATAAAACAAAGTCCTCGGACGCGTTTGTTCGCGGTAAACTCAATAACTACTGCACGGATTTTCATGCGGTTTTCACCAATAGATAGAGTGATTAACCAGGAAGGTTCAGGCATATAATTTGTCGAGGTTTTGTGTAAATGTGTTGGAATATAAAGATAATTGTGGGAAATGTTGGAAAAAGTATAGCCGCCCGGGAGGTTTCAATGAAGACGCTGCCTAATCCCTTTTATCTACGAGTATCTATGCATACCTATTATAAAAGAAAGTCCTCGGCCGCGTCTGTCTGTCTGTTCGCGATAAAATGATTAACTACTGCACGGATTTTCATGTGGTTTTAACCAATAGATAAAGGGATTCACCAGAAAGGTCTAGGTATATAATTTGTCGAGGTTTTGTGTAAATGGGTTGGAATATACCTAATGATAATTGTCAGCAATCTCGGAAAAAGTATTTTAAGTAAAGAATTGAAAGCCTGGGAGGTTTCAATGAAGACGCTGTCTAATGCTTTTGTCATATACCTAAACAATGCATAGTGCAATAAGTCAGACATATACTTTAGTTACCTTAAGCATTTCATGCAGATTATTAAAATAATTTATACCATATAATTTAAATGAGTAACTTATTGGTGGGTTGTCGCAAAAACTTAACGCGGATGAAAATAAATTCATATATACAGAAATGTTTTGTTTTGTTTTTATGTTTATAATATCTATATTATAAAATACATTAGACAGACAAAACATGTAGGCATAATATGTCTTACTATCCGTGCAAAACCGGGGCGGGCCGCTAGTATAATATATAAATCAAATTTTCGTATGAATTTGAGTTGAAAAACAAACGAAGAAACAGATAACGGGTGTTTGTAGAGCACCTTTTGTTGCGCGCACGACTCGAAAATTAGCTGGTTTAGAAACCAATGCTGGCTGGGACAGTTATCACAACTTGTCATTGTAAATAAAACGGCAGACGACTCCTGGGCTAATGGCGCAGCCTCATTTATTGTGTCTCGCATCAGTTACGTACTTAAGGCTCTAAAGTTTCATACTTAGAAAAATATTTTTTATTGTTTTAGAAATAATTTTTGTTATGTAGGCCCGACATAATACATTCTTGTTTGATGTCAGCAGTGAATACACTATACCCATAGGAATATTCCGAATGATTATAATGTAATTATACATTATAAAATACTATAATATTTTCTATTACACAAAATAAAGTTTCTGACTTGTTGGAAAATTTATGAGAGAGTAGCTAGCGATGTTTGGCTACTTTCTTACGAATTTATATCCTATATATGATATCCTGTTCTAGAAAAAGGATGTAGTATTCTGATAAGGTTGTAAGTATAGACCAAATTATTGGGCATAAAACAACCAATAAGCACACCCTAAAACGCATAAAAAAGTTTCGAAAAAGCAAAAATGTGTAGTATAAAAATTACAATACAAACTAAACAAATAATATTCAGTTTCAAATGTAAACAAAAAAGTAAAAAAAATTGCTTTAATTTGGATTTAATTAGAAATGAACCCCAAGTACGCGTTTTGAGAAAATAAGAATAAAATACATACTAAAACCATTATACGACAATGGGAGTTTGAGTGGTTTGAAAAATAAGATAACTGAACCAATGACTGCGGGTACCCCTAATATAAATTATTCATGAAAAATTATTTGATTAAAATTATATTAATCGACCATCTTCCCCTCCCATTCGAAGGCGTATCAATTTCACGCAAGAGCAGTGAGCTACAATCAACGGGACATGAACTAGATTGAGAATAAAATAATCTGCCCACTCACGTCAGAGTAGAAACAGAACAGTTCTCTTCTAATCTGAAGCTTGACATGACGAGAGATTAACATTGAAATACACTCACACCTGAGACGAGGACGCCGCCTCTACCTGCAGGAAGAAAACAGATCCAATTCCCAGCGTGTCCCAGCGCAAGAGCGAGCTTCTTGGGTCAAGTGGATCGTTATGATTTGCATAGCTTGATGGACCTGAGTGGATGAGGAAATTGTGGAACACTGCGGCCTCTTCTCGCGATAATTGGAAAGCAGACAGTTCCTTCCAGTTATCGCTTGTTCGCACAGCCATTTATTTTTCTATTACATTCCCTCACCGTAATCGTATCGTTTTTAATAATAACTCATTTCCAAAGCAAAGAAAAAAATATCACTCTGCGTTCAAAGAAATTATTCCGTATGCTAAATAGCAAGAAGGATTATTTATTGTAGCGAAAACCTCATATAAACACTGCCCTATGTAAGTATAGAAATAAATCAATGTCAACATGTAGAAGTAACTAAGCTAGTAAACACGGTTTCCTCGATCTTTGCATTAAATCTTCTCATGAATTCTAGCTTTTAGATAATTTATTATCCGACAGAAGTTTTGAATAACTGCGCTACGATTTATTTCAAGTGTACGTAGATATTAACATATAATGAGTACTGAAATTATCTATACCGAAGTGCATTAAAAAAATAATTTACTTTGCTTATGTGAGTTATAAAATATATAACATTCCTTAACAATATTCGTAGAGACTCAAATACCTTTTCCCGATTGTAAGTCGGAATGGAGTTAGTAGAGCTTCAAAATTCTTCACTTCAATCTCATTTCTATCTCCAATGAAATATTCCATCGTTCCATTCCATTTTATTGGAGTAATCGCAATTTACTTCTTGGGCTCAACCAGCCTCTACATAGTCGGTACCCTTAATTGGAGGGGAAACATGGAAGGTTGAGCGTAATATGGGACCAATCACCTACCTGCACAACCGTTGTTCATGAAACAGCACAGTTTCTACCATGTACAGCCCCCAAAACCCTTCATGAGTTCTAGCGGCAAAGGTTTTCCTAAGGACAATAGGATAGGCAAAATTTAGAGCTCCCAATGTAGCATCGTCCGATTAGCCATAGCAGCATCACGTGACGTTAAATGAACAAACTAACCTAAGAACAAAATGAAGAATACTTCATACTCCAGCGCACCTATTTAATTTTATGCATTCTAACAGTTAGATAAGGAAGGAAATAGATTTTCAGTGTTTTATTATCAACAAAACAACGAAGGTGATAAGTTATGCATGATCTTATCTGAAACACTGAAAAGAATAAAAAATGACAGATTAAATTAATACAATTCTGAAGTAGCTATCACCCGAAAAGCAAACACCTTCCATAATTGTTGTACGTTTAAAGCCACGATGATATAAATGCTTCTATTCGATAATAAATAAATTACAGCGAATCAAAACTGTCCTGTAGCGAATTTCCTAACGTTTAGCTACGCCAAGTTTTCTTCGTCTTTCTTCCTTTAAATCATATTACAATATTTTCTCTGATTAATTGGACATATCGATTTATGGGCATTGATAAACGTTCAATTCTTTTCCAGAAGTATTGACAGTGAGAGCGTACTGTTGTGATAACTCCAGGAAATAAACGTAAGTGACAGTTTTAAAATACCTAACTCTGTTATAAACAATAGCAATCAAATTGTCTTCATTGCGAAACTTCTGTTAATTCTCCGTTACAGTGAACTATTTACATTAGTATTATCAATGAGAAGACAGATATATAATAAATAAATATTATATTATATTATATTATAAATAAGTTCATTTATTATGGGCCTCCTTTTCTGCCTACATTTCAGTTGGACTGAAACGGATGTGGGACGGACATGTTGCCAGACTCGATACGAAAAGATGGTCGATAATTGCAACAGAATGGATATCAAGAGACCATAAGAGAAGGAAAGGAAAAACATTTACAATATGGCGAGATGAGATCGTGCAAAGAGTAGGAGACTGTTGGGCTACTGTGGCAAAGAACAGGGACATATGGACCAAAGTTATAAAGAACTTGCAATAAACAAATGGACAAAACATTTTATTTAATTATTGGAAAAAGTTTTCTTACTTTTTTTATAACCCTATGTAAATACTGTATGAAGAAAAGAACATTTTGTTTAACAGACATGCTTCCCAAGGGAGAGGCTCTTTTGTTCTATAAAGGATGTATCAATAAAGCCTGTTATTATTATTGTTCCTTTTTGGCCTAGTAAACCAAGGCCTAGGAATCAGAAAAATACAACATTCAATACAGTAAACAACAACAGGCAGTGAAAAAGAAATATAAAAAAAAACACTCAAAAAAGTAAGACAAAAAAAGAAATGTAAACAAAGATATGTTAATTTATATTATAATATAAATATTAATAATAAGCCAACACGAACATTAAGAAACAAAGATGATGAATTATGTATTATTGTGTACATAATTTTTTATTCTTAACAGTTATTATAATTAATCATATCCATGTTTTTCATTATATCTTTCTTACGTTCATCATTTTTGTTCTTATATTATTCACATAATTTTAATTAATATAATGTACACTACAAATCAACACATTTTCTTAAAACTTCCCTTTTTTCTATCTTATAATTTTCTTACAATGATTTTTGTCATAATATTATATTTTTTAATAATACTAGTCTTAGATAGTGGTAAGACTACTATTTTTGTTATTCTTATTTTCTCTACAAATGGCCATCTAACGACCACGTAATAGTTATAGTTTCAATTTTTAAATATGTTTTTTTCTTCCAATATGCCTTCATACTTTCAAAATGTTTTCTCCTGTTTTCCGGGCCACTCTGAGTATTGTTTATTGAATTTTTTTTTTAGTTCTGCTTTGTAATCCTTCCATTTTCAATATACTTTTCCGAAATGCTTCCCTTTCATTTATTCCTCTTGTTTTTATTATATCTTCATTTTGTATTTCTTGTTCCTGAAGATGTCATTTAGCTCCAGGCCGAAATCTATTGTTAGGTTTTCGCATTTACCGCCTACCAAAGTACATCTGTAGCACGGTGGTATCAGCTTCGAACCTTCACTAAACTATATTATTATTATTTTACATAATAATAGCAACAAACTTGCCGGCTCGAAGCAAATACCATCAATCTCTGCCTACAAACGTCTTTCTACGAACTACCACCCAAACCCAAATCCTATAGATCACTGATAACGCAACCCTAGCACTTAACGCTGTGAAGTTTACAAGTCAGTTCGGGGCTTATCGACTTTTTCGAAATTCGAGCGTTACTTACCCCAACAATTTGACAAGCCCGTCTCAACCTCTAAATACACATACGTAGTTAAAATTATTTTATGTTAATGGTAAAGGGTAAATATGATGTAATTACTACAGCATGCACCGAACCCGGGAATCGAACCCACCCCCAGCCCGACCCAACAATTATACAGCGCGCTCTTGGCAAGGAGCCGAGGTAGTTAATGATCCATAATAACCGATCTTGGGCTGAGAGCGGCTGCCCATCCTAACGGGATCCTCATCTCCCAATACAGTTCTAACAGGAACCGGAAGAGCGATTTACTAGAGTGGAAAATCCTCTGCGTGATTAGAATTAACCAGCGGGTTAATTACATTAAATCCATCCGCAATGAAAGTGTTCTCTATCGTAAGAAGTGATATAACTGCTAACCAAACCAATTTTAATATCTTATTTGAAAAAATAAATCAAATATCAACAACAAAGCTATAAATAAGTGAGTCAAAAAAGTGATCCTGAAT
Source organism: Arma custos (assembly GCA_037127475.1). Taxonomy (NCBI): domain Eukaryota; kingdom Metazoa; phylum Arthropoda; class Insecta; order Hemiptera; family Pentatomidae; genus Arma; species Arma custos. Next base: position 111,904,557 of record CM073760.1, read on the forward strand.
GAAATTAAAATCTGCGTACCTATAACAATAAAAATTAAAAAATTGATGGGAATGTTATAATACTTTCTTAATTACCTAAACCGAAGTAAAAACTTGTATAAACTAGTACCACAATTCCTATATCTGTTATATATCTGTTTCTTAAATATATTAAATACCACCTGGTATTTATACCTCGTAGGGGGTAAAAAGTGGGTATATAGATTTTCAAGTAAGGTATCTTAGTTTTCACATGTAGTGTAGTGGTCAGCAGAACAACCTACAATGCGCAAGGTCACGAGATCATAGCGTGGTACTATACTTATGCTATTCTTCGTATGGGATGTAAAATGGTTGTCCCTGGCATTTCGGGTAGGTAATTGTTAAAGATCCCTCTCCTAATTACACCAGCATAGGCGAAATTCAGGACTCCCATTGTAGCATCGTCCTTTCAGCCATAGCAGTATAAAGTGAAGATAAATGAATAACCATTCATCTTTTTTTCGCAAAAGAAAAAAAATAAACTAATAGGACTATGAGTCGTACCCATAAAACCATAAAGGGCTCTTGGGTTCAGTACGTGGTAGAGACTGTACTGGTTTCCTTTTTTATCGGTTGTGCTTGGAGGTGATTTGCCCTAGACCATGCTCAACCATCAGATTTCCTTCCCTATTTTCGGTACTCACTGTATAGAGGCTGAAAGAGCCCATAGGATCCATCTCCAGCAGCATAATAGATTACATAAAAGTCTATGAAGAAGTGGGATTTGAACCCAGGACCTTCGGCACACCAATTTAGTGCTCTACCACTGAGCCATTCCGCCCCCCCCCCTAGCTAAACAAAGGTATATCAAAATATCGTAACTGCACCTAAATATCTCGGAAATACAACCAGACATTTTAATAGCTGGGTCTAACAGATGAATAAAATTATATGTATTTAGGAAAAAAATTAATTCTGCATACGCAAGTATTATCATTAGGAAAAAACATATAAATAGTATGCTGTCATCGGCACTCCTCTCACATCTCAGAATCCCTTACAAACATTTTATTTACGTAGACATCGTAGATAAAATCACTCAGGATACCCTACAAGGCTTAAGCAATATGTATTTGTATAAAAATATACTTAATGCCTATTATCAGATCAAGTAGTATATTTTAAAAAAATAATGTTAAAACATTTTTAATGATAAATATCAACAGATAATAGCTATAGATAATAATAATCAATTCAATGTTTATAATCGAAGTATTAATACAGATTTCTTTATTTTAACATATTTTCCTATCCTTACATTACATAATATTTTATCAATAACTTGTTATTTTATAATAAGATTGCTAAACGGTTAGAAATTACATTTCATAATTTCCATAATGTCAAGAGCAAAGAGGTGCCGAAATTGAAGGTGTGAATTAGCCTTCCTTGTTCACGAATGTCTGATCCATAAATTAGAAATGGTTCTTTTTTCTAACAATGCGCTAAATATAATTTTAGGTTTAGAGTTTATGTTTTTATTAGCTATCGAATAAATTAAATGATGAAATATGAACTCAGCTGCTAATCTTCGATTTAAACTTTTATATTACCTTAATCTGAATTATATAATAATGAATATTACAAGAATACAACTTTTGTATTTATTTTTTTTATTATATAAAACAGAATCAGCAAACATACAAATAATGTGTCCGACCAGAAGCTGATACTGAAATTTATGCAAGAGCTAACAATAATAACCGTGTGGTGTTTTCAATGCTTTTTTTGATCAAAATTAAATATACAAAAGTAATCACCTTGACATTCAGCGAAGATATCTCCAATACAGCATGGATTGAAAGCCTGTAACAAAAAATTAATTATTTTTAATAACAATAGTACAATAGATAAAATTGTTTATTTTATAAACAAAAGAAGAAAAATAATACTACTTTACAAATATTCAATCGATAAATTAATCATATTAAAACTTATAAAGTTAAATTATTTTAACTTTTAATTATATATGTTCAAAAAATTGAAGGAACGATTGCACGTTTGAAAAAAAAAAATTGATGTAATTATAAATTTTCGGTTATACGGTGTATTAATATGAAAATGAAAACCTCACAAATTTACAAAACTGCATTTATTTTTGTTCTTAAAAATATATAGAAAATATTTAATGTCAATACCGCATCATAAGGAGTAAAAGTGTCACTGTTAGCCATTGAAGGAAAAGTAGATGAAACGAGATGTTGGACGAAGAAGAGATTATCCTTGCTCAAAGATATTCGAGACTGGCTATGTACCAGGGTATCACAGGCCATAATCAGAATGGCTGAGGGCTATCAGAGGTTTATAGAAGCAATTGCCAACCTCCTTTAGGGAGGTGGCACAAAAAGAGAGATATTTACATAAGTATATAAAATATTACAGAACAAGGATAATTTGTTATTAGAAATGGGAAATTATTTCGAATTACAAATCTTACATAAAAATTTATTTCATATATATACCAGGTGGCAGGACATCTCGTAGTCTTCGCAAGAATAACACAGAAAGTTCAATATAAAGATGAGGGTTTATCCTGGGAAGAGGAAGGATACGAAGAGGATGGTAGGACGTGGCTGACCGCATAATGAAGTGAGTATGATAACGATCAACGGTTTCGTATGCAAATATCTGTAACGATCTCAACCGTTGGCGTAGGCGGAAGGGGTTCGAGGATGTACGACTTTACTGCGCTTGATAACTTAGCCATTTTGGGTTTTCTAGAAATTTTCGCAATCCATTATCGTCAGCAGACTGTTAGTAGTAAGCTACTTCTGAAGTTTATTTTATCGGTTTATTTTCTTGTCGGTTCAAGTGCATTGAGGATTGAAAACAACTTCTTTTGGAACTTCTTCTTGGATTCAAAACACTTTTGAAAATATTAGTGTGACACGTTTTTAGGAACATCACCAAAAACCTCCCGTCCACTGTGCACGGGATCTGAAATCGATGCAAGGAGAAGGTTGGATAAAAGTAATACTTCTGTGTTATATCATTTATAAAATGGGATTTGTAGAATGGGATGAATAGAAAATAAGATCCCCTAATTAAGACATACAATTGCTAAAGAGAATTCCTAAGATGTTTTTTTATGGAGTACCATTGCAAGCCATAAGAGTGGTCAGACCATAATCCATGTTAGGCATCACACACGCCCATTCCACGGATAGCTATCGACACCTCATACATTAAGGGAAAAGGATAAGACAGGATTTTTTTTTTTCGCGTTTTCTCAATAAGACTAAAAAAGGTAAAAACTAGAGAAAATTCCTAAAAAGAAAATCACGTAGGACATTGCAAACCTACTGGTGATTAACACCAATTTCCTTGGCGCGTGCTCCAGGTCTTCAGGCCTCGGCGTTCCACGATCATTGCGATAGCGGGCACGAGGGCTGGATGGAATTGGAAAAAGGAAAAGAAAAGAAAAAATATGTGTCCCCTTAATTCGAGAATACTTGCACAATCTTTGGCATAGAAACAATATAGTTCCTACAGTGTACTGAAGCTAAGACGTTCATAGTATTTTCTTTTATCTCCAATCACTCTTATTTAGTGAACTATCAAAACCGGATGACTCCAAATTTAAGAAATTTAGTTTTTCTCGTATTCCACTTGTAGTCAAGCATTGCTTTATGCTCCCGCAACTTGAGGTTCAGAATCGGACTAAAACCATTAGAAATAATTCGGCAAATTGTCGTGTTAGACGAAATTGGTTGACTAAAGCAGCGGAAAATGTGAAAATTTCGTCTAACAAAGATATTAGGAAACCGAAAGCTAATCATGATCCAGAAGATTCGGGATAACAGATTGGCCCCTGCAAGAAGTGCTTCCTCTTGTTCCAGAGGCTGATAGCTTACGACGGTTCAGTGAGCACCACTCTTAGTTCCAGCCAGCTCCTCATTATTTAACTAATTGGTCGTTATTTTTTATCACGACTTCCGTATTATCACCGACAGCTTCCAGATTTGACAAAATCGTTATTCTTAAATTAAGTAGGATTGAATCGGACGACGATGAAGGGCGGTCAGTAAAGAAAACACATTTTATTTTTTGTTCTGTGCAAATGTTACATAACGTTTTCGTTGGGCAGATTGGCACTTAGTTTTGTCAGGGACTATGACACTATGCAGTATTACAGAAAGGATGCTTTAACTCCGTTACACTAGTTATTTTTCTTATATTGAAAGGATTATTTATTCAATTGACTATTGAACGGATAGTTTTGTTCCTTATGTTTCGAAAAATGTTAGCCTACATTTAGAGTGGTAGATAAGTGAAGGCAATAAGTAGTAAAAGTGACAGGAATGTTTTACCATATTAGCTGTCTTAATTAATTAAGTTATGCAATTATGTAAGCAGCCTAATGCAATAATTACATTATACCAAGGAATGAATTACATATACAATTATATAATAAGGAATCGGATGACCTATTGCAATTGAAATAACTGACATTGAATAGTTATAGCTTATTTCGAAAAATATGGAGAATAATGCCAAGCTATCCTATCATAAATTGTACTTCTGAAGTTTAGCTCTAACTTATAAATACAGTATTCCAATATTTGGAAAATGGACAAAAATAGTTTCAATAGTGTTTCTTCTTTGACAATTAAAAACACAATTGTTAGTTTTTATTTTATTCATAGTTTGCATTGGCGTTAGTGTTATTGTAAGTTGTTCTTATTATTTTATTTTTAAAAAAATAATTTTAGATTGACCTTTTTTGTGCCATCTGTTGTCCTCAATAAATGGTACCCCCTACCATCTAATGATTATCGTGACCAAAAGTGACCAAGCACTGGCACGATTCGAATTTAAGACTGGAGCAGTGAAAGTGGAACGAGTCTGCTAGTAGGGAGTTGCAAATTACGAAAAATAGTTGAAACAGTCATCACCATAAACTTAATTATCTACAGTAATTTAGTCATTTTCTTTGAGATTTTATGAGTAATAAAACGCTCAATAAAATAGAAAATCGTACTTAATTGTCAGGTGAAGGCAGTCTCTTATATATATATGTGTGTTTTTTTTTTCTAATTTATTGACCTCTACTCGGACCATTTTCTTTCAGTTATATATATGATGATATAATATATAAGATAATATAATTGTTAAGAAGCCAGCGCTATTGAAAAAGTTTAAATTAAAAAATGTGATGACTTATCGAATCTCGAATAATCGAATTAAAGGGAAAAAGATATGAGTTGTGTGCCTTTTCCTGGCATTCGCAAGGCTTCACTTAAAGATCTCTGACACAGTTCAAATATAATCCTATAACTTTACTCAAGCATTAAGTCCACCTTGAGCTTCGAGTATTAAGTGATTTCTTACTTTCTTAAGAGCAGTTTAAGTAAACTTGTATCGTTTTAAATGTCCTATTAAGTTTAATAATCTACACTTTCCAGTATTCAAAAGGTTTATTTTGTCAACTTAATATTATCACCAAATTTTTGTGGGTTCTGGAATAATGAATCATTAGTACTTTGTTTAAAATTTAAAAAAAAAATACATTGTTAGTATTAAATTTGTATCATTTATATTAAACATAATATTATATATTCATACCAATCCAAATTACAAAAAAATCACGACATTCATAGATAAAATAATATCTAACTAAATCAATTGGTTATTTCTTGGTTTAATGTTCTACCGATTATTATATAGAAAACATAAAAGGTAATTAATTGATAAAAAACAAATTATTGTCCTTGATAACGGAGCAACATCCCAAAATATATGCATAGTTCGGATATAACAAAATAAATCTTTTTAAAAATGAATAATGATAGATAAATATTAATACTAGAGCAATGATTATTACATACTACTATAATATTATGAGCAACAATACACATAAAAACTTTAATAACTCTAACTTTCTAACACAGTTATTTTTTAAACAATAACCGGAATTTTAGTAATAGCTCACGGGAGATTATATCTCTAGTTAATATTCTTTATACGATGAACATTCCTACGTAATTCATCATCACTCTGCAAATAAGACATTTCCTAAAATTTCCCAGAGGTTAAGGAAACGGAATATATCATACTATAAATACCTTAGTTAGGACCCATTTAATTAAGAAATCGCACATTTCAACAATCACAAATCAAACCCATTGTTCCCGATTCTACAAATTATCAGATAGGCCACTTTTGTATTGGAAAGATGATATAATAGTTCTGATTGTTAATATCGCTTTAATCAGTTGTTTTAGAAAAAAAATACTTCGTTCAAAACACATAAATATTTTAAAAATGTATTCAGAATAAAGTAATAAATATATTTAAATTAAATTGAATAAATGAAATCGATTATTCATGAATCATTTTCAATTAGTTCAGGGCTGTATTAGAATAAATGACCAATAAACGATAATGGAAATTCAATTTGTCTCGATGATGATGTTACACCAGATCGAAATGAGATGCATTCAGCCTGAAATAGCTAACCTCATGAATTACTTTATATAACTGAACAGACGTAATAACTAATTAGTCGGTTGAATAATTAATTTATAGCTAAGTAAGGTATTAGGAAATCTAAAGAATATATTACGCATACACCTTAGTATATGCTAATAAATACCATGCCCAATCAATTGAATATTATATAATTTGTGAAGCAAAGTTTTTATATAGCTATTCCAAATAGTTTCGATGTTTTAAACATAAGCATTTGTGGAAATATTTATTGAAAAAATGGTTAAGGATATGGTGGTTATGGTGAAGCAGTATGTTTTATCGGTAATTACAACTTATATAATATCTGGAATATATTTATCTTTGTCAGCTCGGCAGACGCATTGGAGCCGAATTTAGGACGATATTACCAAACCAGCTTGGATGCCCTAGAGAACCCGTAAGATTTTCTCTGACCTTAAAGACAAAATGTGAAACTGTTGAATTAAACAGAAACCTGTTTTGTAGGAGAGGGGCTTTGAAGGGGGCGAAAAGGACAGATAGAGTGGTGATGATAAATTTCATTAAAATAAAAAAACAGAAACAGACCTTGAGGAAGATTGGGAATAAAAAGGAGAAATGCTACGATAAAATATACAATACATGTATATATATATCAAAATGCAATAGAATATGTTTTACGATAAATAGCTCCAGTCTTTTCATAACTATCTATATTGACCTCGTTTATGCAAAAGAAAGTTTAAGAGCAAAAAAATTTATAATTTAGCTTTCAATGTTTTGGGTACCAGAACATCTCAATCCATTCACGACCTATCGATAAAAAAAATTCAAAGTATGCCAAAAATATAAATTTCAATTACTCACTAATCCTGGTCTTTGGGAGTGACAAAAGCCTTGAAAACTGTAATTGGAAAGATTACACAAGGGAACAACATTTTTGTTGCATGAAATATTTTGACTAATATTCTACTTCCTCGAGGTGCTGATTTAAGATCTGAAGTCAGTTTGTTTGTATCAGCTTTACTTTTGGGGTTATAATTATAAACTGTTTTTTAAGATGAAAATATTTTTTATTAAGAAAACTATTAAAAAAATTACCACTACATATCAAAAAATTTTCTTTTGTAAGATTTTCTGGCTTGATTCGGTTCACGGGGGCTGTTTTTAATGCTCCAACAATAGTCCGCCATCATGTGAGCATTCCAGTGACCTTGGTAACGTTCCTCCATAGTTCGAATGTCCTGATGGAACCGTTCCCCTTGTTCTTCACTCAGATCACCAAGATTTTCAGGGAAACGGTCCAAATGGCTGTGGAGGAAGTGTACTTTGATGCTCATATTACAACCAAGCTGCTGGAAGTGTAACAACATTAGTTCAATATGCTCCGCATAGCTTTCTTCCTTTTTGTTTCCCAGAAAATTTTGAGCAGTCCAAACGAATTCATTCCAGGCATTTTTTTCAATATCAGTCATGTAACTAATAAAGTTTTCATCCTTTATCAACCTTCTTATTTGGGGACCATCAAAAATTCCATTTTTAATTTTTTCTTGGCTCAAATTAAAGAACTTCTTAGAGATGTATTTATAGCAATCACCACCCTTGTTCAAAGCTTTGACAAATTGTTTCATGAGCCCTAGTTTGATATGCAAAGGTGGCAGTATTATTCGATCCGTGGGCACAAGGGGCTCATTTATTACATTCAGTTGTCCCGGAACCATAGATTGCCTGGAAGGCCAATCTTTTCTAATCCAGTGCTCAGACCTAGCTCTGCTGTCCCATAAACAAATAAAACATGGGTATTTTGTATATCCACCTTGTTGTCCAAGAAGAAAATTCACCACTTTTAGATCAACACTTATCAACCACTTTTGTTCGTTGTATTTGATTCTATCCATTACAGAAGCTACAGTAGCATATTCTTCTTTGACTGTAGTTGAATGTGCAATCGGTATCGAACCCAGCTTATTGCCGTTATGCATAAGTACACATTTCAGGCTACGTTTAGAGGAGTCAATAAATAAACGCCATTCATTTGGATCATACTTCTGTACTCCCATTGCTTTCAATAAACCAGGAACATCTGAACAAAAAGCAAAGTCGTCATCTTTAGAAAAGAATGACAGCAATTCTGCCTCTCGGTTACGATAGTATGAAATTCTTGTTTCTGGGGTTAAAAGATTTCTTTGCTTTAATCGAGAAGCTAGAATCTCCGATGTCTTTTTAGAAAGACCAAGATCTCTGATTAATGCATTGAGGTCTTCCTGATTAAAGAGCTGGGGCTCAGAAGTAAAATCAGGGTAAGAATCACTTGTCCGACTTTCATCACTTGAAGAATAGTTTTGTTTTTCTATATCATGATCATTTTGTACAGTTGAAGAAGCTTCGGGTACTGGTGCATCGCCAGAGAACAAGACTGGTCGAGTAACAGATAACAAGTTTGGATAAGACCATTTCGACCGGTTATTTTTATTAATTCCATTAATATCAATCACACAAAAATAACAATCATCTTGATGATTATTAGGTTCCCGCCAAATCATTGGTGTTTGATACTTAAAATGGGGTCTTTTCTTATTTGCCCATAATCTCAAAGACTCAACACATGTTTTACATACCATATGAGGGATCCAGTACTTGTCACGGATGTCCAAAGCGAATCCAAAGTAATCAAAATATACCTGTGTTATAAACTCTGACACACTTAGCCTACAATTTTTGAATGTATATTCACCACAAATGTTACAAAAATAGTTTGGATCGTTTCTACAGATATTTCTTAACTTGGACATTGTTATTTAACACAAGAGCACAAACTTTTTCACTAAACAACTCAGTTGAATTGAAGTTTGAATGTGACTAGTACAAATATATGTCTATCAGTTGTTTGCCAAAAACAAAAGGTGCTGGAGAAAAACTGAGGCTAGATTTGTAATCACCAACCTCTAATTAGTAAACAACAGGCCTAAAACTCCATGCAACAAAAAATTAATAAAAATTTGTTCCCTTGTGTAATTAAACTTCCTCTGAGCAAAATGAATAAAAAAATATATTGACATTTTCTGTGAGGCCTTTAAAACTTTTGTAGGCAAGCATTTTCAAAAATCATATTCACCAAACCAGAAAAACTTAAGCTAACGAAACAAAATAATAATTATCAGCAATAGCACGAACATTTAATTTCTGTCCATTTCCATTAATTTTGCTTAATACTTAAATAATGCATATACTTAAAATCCACACATAAATTGAAGATGATAAAGGTAATATTTGATGTATTCATGATCTCTAATATAAATATATTAATTCGTTATTGATGAAACTCCTCAAGCTATTTAATTTAAAAAGCAGTGGATCGCGTATGAGGTAAACATTATTAAAAATCACTTCGGACGTAAAGTTTTTTTAATCAAGTATTATTCCAAAAACTAGAAATCTCTAGTTCAGGCATAAATAAATATTAGGATGATACAAGGGAAACAAGAGATGATACGGCTGTAACTTATTGTGAGAGGAAAACCTTGGAAGTCTTTGGTAATTTTATGCCTCATTATTTTTAACAACAGCATTTCATAAATGGGAATTTTGCCTGTTCTAAAATGGTGTGATTGGAACTACTTCCATTACTTAAATTAGAATTACTTTCAATGATTTTTTAAATAAAGTTAACCCTTCATAATTAAAAAAAATTAATAAACATGACTCATCCAAACAAATAATGGACAAACCTTTTCAAGGACTAGACCCCACTTAAATGATAAGTTTCAGAATACAATAGTGAAAATAGATCGAGTGCCATCGTGACACTTGAATTTTCCTTCCAGCTCTTACTCAACAGCCGAACATTTTCGAGAACTTCCCCATGTTGTGTTATGTTATGTACATAACTGAAATTTTCCGTGGAATCGGATGTATTCGAACTATAAGACGGGCTCTTACAGAAGATCGGATTCTAAGCCCGTGTTACGTCAGTAAAAATGTCGATCCAACGTTTCGGTAAGTAGGTAATCACAAAAACCGTAGTAAATCAGTTTTTTCAGACAATTTTTAATTTTCCTGCAAAATGAATAAAATACCGTATAACGACAATTTATGTGGTTATAAACGATTAATCGCTTTTTCACGTCGTAATTACCAAACTACTTTGCACAACATCGTGAAGCATAGTTACTCGGTAAGCGCTGTATTGCTGAGCTGGAGATGGCAGATATTTTATTCAATCCGTTAATAGCCATAGTTGAACCCTGGATCTCCAGACCCTCTTACAGATCAACCAGTCTCTATAAAGTGGGCGGCTTTGATTGAGAGAAAAACCTAAGATTTGGGCGTGATCTCGGACAAACCATATTCCTGCACAACCGTTGTCTTAGAAACAGAACAGTCTCTACCATTTACTGAACCCAAGACTCAATAGTAATAGTGGTACAGGTTTATATCTTTAGATGAAAATCTAACAAAGACAATCTAACTTCTAGGAAAATCTTCGTGAAGTTCTTTTTACCGCATTGGAGAGCGTCTCATGGGAGGCTGATGTGGGGATGGTCGGTGGAAATTGCTCGTCAGTTTCTTCCGGCTAGGTCTGATGGGCTCAAAGACCAACAATGGGGGCGATATATGTGCTTCATGTATGATGTGGCGTAAGTTTTTAGTCCTAAGTAGTAGTAAATTTATATGGGACAAAATCCTAATAGGACTACATTAAATAATAACTAGAGAGGAGAGACTATCTCCAAATCACATAAATTTCACAGGCCAACAAAAAAATTTTTTAGAAAACTTTTTTAACTTTTAATAGTGATCTTTATAGATTTTTATGTGCTGAATCTAAATCTGACCTTAGTTTTTTTGTATCACCCATAGTTTTCCAGCAATATGCTTTTTATTATATAGTATAAACCCCTATCTAAACCCCTATACGGTAAACGGGGGAATTAATGAAACACTGTGTTACGTGATAACCATGGTGGGTTTGTTCAGTGGCTACTTAAAACAGTGATATAATGTGCTAATACAGGTTTCACTTGTCAACTGGAATTGGTCTTTACTTTCTTTCTCTTGTTCCTTTGAAGCTTCTTGTGTAGCTTTTTCTACGATGAGTCGCTCGGCGAAGTGACCCTGTCATGTTGGTGTTCCAGTGGCTCTGGTAGCGTTTTTCCATCACTTTAACGTCCTGGTGAAAACGCTCACCTTGCTCCTCACTAGCATCTCCCAAATTATCTGGAAATTAATCAAGGTGGCTGTTCAAAAAGTGAACTTTCAGGATCATCAAACATCCTAACTTTTTAAACTTCTGTAACATGTTAGCTACAATAGAAACATACTGTGGGTCTTTTTCATTTCCCAAGAACTTTGTAACGACTTGCTTGAATGAATTCTATCTCTTTTTAAGGTCATTGTGGATTCAAAGTTAACCTCAAACATAATTTTTCTAATGTCAAGTCCGACAAAGACGCCTTCTTTTAGTTTAGCTTCTGAAAGGTGTGGAAACTATTGGTAGAGATACTTGAAACATGTTCCATCTTTAAGCAAAGACGTTACCAATTGTTTTCATGAGGCCTTACTTTATATGTAGAGGTGGTAGAAGCACGTTTTTTGGATCTACAAGATTTTTGCGAAGAATGTTCTTCTCACCAGGTTTTAAAGACTTCCTCACTGGCCAGTTCTTTCTGCACCAATATTTATCCCTAGTACAACTGTCCCATTCACACATCCCATTCACACCCACCCAAACATGGAAATTTGGTAAAACCACTTTGCTGACCAAGGATCATGCAAGTTATTTTTAAATCGCCACATATCATCCAAACATGAGCAGAATAGCCAATTAGATTTAACACTGTTTCTAGTTTTCGATGAATCAATAAACAACCTTCAGACTACCTTTTCGTATTCAATACCAAACTCATTCATCACACCGAGAAAGTGTGAGCAGTACACTAGATCAAACTTGTTAAAAAAACTTGGAAAATTGTTGCTCACTGTATACATAAATGCTGGTTCCAACCGCCAAAAAGTTTTTTTCTTTTAGTTTAGATCCAAGCAATTCAGCTTTTTCTTTCGTTAAGCCAAGATCCCTAACCAAGTCGTTAAGCTCAATTTGAAACAGTTTAGGCTCTACATTTTCTGTAAATTATTGTAATTCTTCATCTAACTCCGATTGTACATCAAAAAATACTTCCGTTGGAATAGAATTTAAATCATCTGGTGTTTCAGGGACTGGTAAATCTACACCGTGCCCTATTGGTCGGATGGCGGACGGAAGGTTAGGGTAGCTTAATACCTTCTTGTTTTTTGAGTCATGACCAGTAATATCGACACTGCAAAAGTAGAAATCATCAGATCATCAATGATTTCTTGGCATCCTCCATATCATAGGAACAGCAAATTTAAAGGTTTTTTTTCCATTTTCGACCATTTTCTTAGATCTTCGACACATGCATAACATACCTTATGCGGATCAAGATTTATCCTGATCACCAAGTTTAGTTCCAAAGTATGATATATAAATCTTTTTGACAAAGTCTGTAATGTTTCTTTGGTGTTTTTTTTATCACAAATTCATCACAAATATAACTATAACTGTCAGCAGAGTTTTTACAACCGCGATTAGACATTGTACTGAGCACATGTACAGGAAACGTGAAAGTGAGGTTAGGTTGACAGTAAACAAAACATCAGCTGTTAACAGAAAAAAGAATCAACATTTTTGGGCCAGCAAATGTGTTTCAGCAGTGCTACTAACTTTATCCACACCAATTTACCTAGTGTTTCAGTTATTTATTTTAAATATTAAAGCTGTTCTATTCTTTAAAAATCGCTTAATTTAATAAATTGTGGGTGATACAGCTTTTTTAATATCATACTTGGATTCAGCACCCTAAAAACTATAGGTATAAGTTATTTTCAATACAAAAGTTTTTTCATCGTTGCCCTGTGTTTTTAGTCCAAAAAATACCACTAATAGTCATGGATCATTCTGAGGTAAAACACCCAGAAATTAGGAGATTCCACAAAGTATAATTGCGGATCATACACCCGGATAATATTGTTGAAATGACTGAGATGCAAAGATTATGATGGGTAAAGTTGTTGTATTTAGTAACATACGAATCGTTAAAAAGTTAATATGCACTGTGTCGATGGGTAAACGTTTGAGGTGTAAAACGTGGCTTTAGATGGAAGATTGCGTTGAGAGTGATCTTATAGTGGTATGGATGACAGTGGTTCGTGGGCAGAAGTTTGTAAGCAGAGATCGATAGTCTCGGCTTTGAGTCTTACTGTACACTAAGCCACATTATATTATAAAATTACAATAAAATATTATAATGGTTATCGCAGTATTCCAGTTGTCACGTGATCAGTTTACATGGTATTATTAATAACACGAGATTAACATATTGAGAAACATTGTTTAACAACGTTAATTTATTAAATAGGAGGTTTGTTAAGAGGGAGTTACGAAATGCCTCCGACTTATGTTTTGACCTATTGAGCAGAATGTAAAACAAAATCTGTCGACACTAAGTCATAGATACGGACGGAGGAGGCGTACTCCGTGGGCTGGCTCCGGCTCCGAGGAGGTCTTGATGAATACTCCTCAGCAATGGGAAGATCAGTTAGTTCTGGGGACTAGTGGGTGTGGATGATAATCGAGGAAGCTAATATCTATCCCAAATTGTAAAGTAGAAGAGGGCCAGATGTAGGGAAGAAACTCAGTAACAGTAACCATAGTGAGTAACGCTGTCACTGAGGCAAATATTTATGTGTATAAAAATATATATCCGTCCTTTAGAATTTGAGATATTACGTTCCAGGATAAGTAAAATCAAAATCAATCAAACACGGAAAAAAACGTGTTATAATTGTTAATTTCATTATCCACAGCTAACGCCATTTTCTGATTTTAGTAATGTGCCGATTGCCGCCAGTCATTTATTCGCTTCGACACACCATCAGGTGTCGATTCGATAGAATGGTCGTACCAAGGCAAGTAGTTCTACCCTCTCCAGCTACTGTTGTCTTCCTTATTTATGGAATGATAAATAGTTATGGAAGCTAAGATAACACCCTATTCTTAACATTTACATTACATTGTAAGTAGACAAATTGATTAGTTAATCCATTATCCTTTTAAGTTAAAGAAGAAATACGTGGCACTACGTTTAATATATATAACAGCATGAACATGTTTTTAACTAATATTGCTCGAGATTTTTATTCTTTTCATATTCAATTTTATGGCATAAGTATAAATAAAAACATTAAAAATTAAGTTTTATAATCCTTTACTGAATCTAAGAAAAAAAAAGAAAAAAATATTAATCAGAAGTATCTGCTATGCATTTTTTTTTTCAATAAAGTATGTCTGATATCCACCGTCTTTCATAACTTCTCAATAAATATCGAATTCCCTTAGGATTTTTAAATCAAGTAAAAAATCCTCGGTTATGATCTCCTTTGCAGGTAGCTTAAAATGGCCTATATATATATATATATATATATATATATATATATATATATATATATATATATATATAATATGTAATAGCCTGCGCTATATTCGTTAAAGATCACTATCTATTTTACAAGGAAAGGCAAAATTTAAAAATTATAAAAAGTAGGTGTTATCTTAGCCATGTGGCCAGAATGACAAGTGTCGAAGGGCATAGAAGACTAATTGAAGAAAAGATATATGGCACAAGAAAATTAGGACGACCCAAGCTGTGATGGCTGGATGGGGTCAGTAAGCACTCTAATGAGCCTACTAAATGTCCGGAAATGGAATGCACTGGACAGGGAGGACTGGCGGGTGCCTATCGAGGAGGCCAAGGCTCATTGATGGGCTGTAGAACCACGAATGAAGAATCAGGAGGTACTATCTGCCAATTCCAAGTTTTTTTCCGTCTTTATATTCAACGTTTCGTATCAATATACAAAAATAAAATCAAGAATTCGATCAAACAATAGCAGTTGGTGACCTTCTCCTCTGGCAGTTTTGTTTTAGGGGACATTTGAGAAGCATTTTGGCGGCCTTATATTAATTATTTGAATATAATATAAATTAAATAATCCTCTTAATTGAATAAAGAAGTATCAATAAAGCCATGCCTGGTATGTTTCCCTCCATTTTAAATCGAACCTTGCGACTATACAGACAGATGTTCCACCGGAAGACACGGCCGCTGAAGATAGGAAATTGATGTCAATTAAAATAACATAGCCGAAGAACTAGCTAATGGCCCCAGTCCTCGATGGCAGGACGTGACTTGGGTCCCAACTCATCCTCAGCTTCTTGCACAATTCCTCCACCCTTCTTGTCCTACCTAGCTCCGCTCTTCGCAGTGATATCATTCCGTCTTGTCGCTGATTAATGGGAGAGGAATGAGGAGGATAGCCTTGGGGTGGGAGAACACAACTGGAATCATAATGCAAAGTAGCGTCCTGACAGTAGCCGAAGGTGATATCGAGAATAAACATATCCAGTATGATACCGTACAGCTCAATAGTCAATGTAAATCATTCACGTTGGTGATCATTCTCAGAAGGAATTCACTTTGTACCTGTCGATTCTATCTACCAAGAGCTATACTTAATATTTTTTAAACATTTATTTATTGAAATTGACAACTGTATAATAGAATACATCATGTAAATCTAATGAAAGATAAATAATGGCAAGAGAAAAAGGCAAATAGAGAAACTACCCAATGGTAGCACTCGAATAAGAAATTCAACTTAGAAGGTCACGAGACCATCTTCTTTTCAGAAGCCTCCGAGGATTATCAAGAATTGAAGAGGTTGATGGCTTTGGAACTAGTGGGTTTGAATGGAAAAGAAGTTTGTCATGAAAAGATTGATAAAGGATTCGGGCCAAATCAGTAACAAGTGGGACATTAAGGTCACTATGGATTACTTTGATCGTAACAAAGTAAGGAGCATTGAGGATTTTACAAAAGGTTTTCGGATTGTAAGGATTGAATACGATGGCTTAGGGAATACGGAATAGGGAATACGGGACTAAGAGGAATTAAGGATGGCTTAATGGAGCCCCAAAGCTCTATTCCGTATGTCCCGATTGGTCATATGATTGTCATATATATTAGTCTTTTCTAATTAATTGAGAGCTTAAAGCGTTTGTCTAGTAAATGTTTTTAGATTTAGTAGCCTGAAACGGTGAGGTGCTTTTTGCCGTTTAAGTCTAGAATAAGGATTCCAAGCTAAACGTTTGTCAAGGCGTAGTCCTAGGTATTGGACATGTTCTACAGGAATCAGTGGGATGTTATTAAACGATGTAGGGTAAAGATGATTTGACGGGATATACTTAATAGTAACTCTTCTTTGTAATCAACCGAGGAGGAAAAAATATGTTGACTGAAATATGAAGTTGGAGGTTATATAATATAACCTCCAATATATGTATAACCTAAAAATTGATTAATAAATAAATCTAAACTCCGGTTCTTCCACCAGTTCTTCTTAGGTGATTTTTTGTATATTCAGAACCAATGTCAAAGGTCATTCATTGGTAGGATATAAATGGAAAAATCCCAAACAGACTATGTCTAAAAAAAAATCAAAATATTTCAGGTATCATCAAGATTTAATGAAATAAAATACAAAAGTAAAGGTTAAGTAAAAAAGCAGGTAACCCCAAACTAACACTCTAAAAACCAACTAACTCTAGAGACAACATTCCATCGCCGTGACCACAGTACACATACTTAAGCAAATCGAATATCAGAGTACAACCATTGTGAAGGTTAAATTAAATCTTTGAATTTATAATAATTTTTAAAAATTCTCTATTTTTTTACACATCCTTAATATCTAAGGAATTAAAAAGGATTATAAAATAAAAAAAATATACAAAAATTTCAATCAATAATACTGTGGGTATAGATTCCACATAATATGAGACGTTGATTTTGTGTTAATAAATTTGTTTGAAAGAAAATAAAAGAAATTTATTTGGCCAACAATATGTCAAATGAGTTGAAGTAAATATCTAGCAATAACATAAAATGGCGTTACCTTACTTTCAAAATTGGTTTTGAAAAATAATGTCATAAAGCTAACATAGGTAATGTCCTAAAAAAAAAACCTTTTGAAACCTTAATTAAATCTTAAGAAAAAACGAAAAAAAAGAAAAACAGAAAATGTTTTTGAGGCATGAGGCTTTTGTAGAAGACTAATAAATTGAAACTTCTTAAAGCTGGATATTCTCGAGTCATATGTACCGACATTTACAGATTGATGACAATTTTTTTACTAATTTTTTTTTAATCTTTATAAGTTCGATATACTTAAATATATCAAAATCCAAGTGTTTCACACTAAGACATAACACGCACACTTTTCAGCTCATAAACCAACAGTAAGTAGAGCGAGAATACACCAACACATTTACTATCTCCTCGCCCATTATGTGCTAACACATTGCGCGCCGTCCGGACGGAACCTCAAAGCAAATATCGTTTGTGAAAGGCGGGAGCACAGGGTTTCCACACTGCCGTCTTTATTAGTCCCAGCTATTTAGCAAATGAAACACAAATATTAACTAATGGCTAAGGTCTCTGAAATGTACGTTACAACATGTGACTTTTCTAGCTGTCAGTGAACTCGCTCAGATTAATTACCCGACACATTCCAAGACTACATATTCACTATTTGATTCCTAAAGCGACTTATGTATACCAGAATAGAATACACTACAGAATAACTACTCTTTGACTTCGTTAGTCAATGCTGGATTAAATAAAAGAGGCAAACCTGGGGGTTCACTTGGTAAAATAAATCAAAACAGTTTGAAGTTAAAAGATTTGAAAATAATTTTAATGCATTCTACCATTTTGTATGCTGTATTATTTCATTTTATTAATAATCCATAGTTTTATACAAAAATTCCAATTAATTTTACATAAGTAAAATTAATCATAAAACTAGTCAAATGGAAAACGATTTGAAAGCCGTTGAAGCCTGTTTTGTAGAAAGTTGCATGTTCTTTGCTAAAAAAAGTGCCGACACATATTTTATTTAATTCAGTTTCCCCATCATTGAGCTTAAGGCGAGTACTTCCATAAAAAAATTCAAATTCTTTATTTTTCACGATTTCATGCTTAGATGCATAAACCTAAAAACCAACACGAGTACAGGTTTTAGAATCATTATATGAGTAGCTTTTACAGAGATTGTTAGATTTTCATAAAATTTATCATTAAATATTTTTCTGCTTGCATAAATGATAAAATTTGAAATTAATTAGTTCTCAAATTATATGAGTCTATTAATATTATTAATATTCTTCTTAATTGTTTTAAGATTTTTCTGTTTTTTACGCAATATTTTACTGAAATTTAAATATGAAATGTCAAATAATATTAATTATAGACCTCCTAAATATTGATTCAAGGTGAAAATCGTTAATGTTCGTGATGATTACGATCATTGCGATTTTATAATATGGTTTTTGTTTAGAGCCTGCCTCGAACATCCCCCACAAACATCATGCCTTCATCCAGGTTTCGTAAAGTCTCTCCGACCGGAGTATTCTGGAAGAAAGGTCTCAAATGAGAACGACCATGGTTTCTTAATGGTATCCGAGAGGGATCACAATCGTGACTCTCAATGACAAAACATTTAAATTGGAACTGAAGAAACAGCGAGTGATATTCGAGGTCCGAGTTCGTGATTAGCCGAGTAATAATCTCGGGTAATGGCACTTCGATGACATTTATCTCGGGATTAAACTCTATCTGTCCACTGGAGCACGGTACTGGGCGGAAAGAGTTATATAACAGCCGAAAAGGTTAATATAACATTATTTGGTATCCATTTTGTCAACGAAGTAAATGAAATCACAAGGAAAGGCAAATATATTAAATTACCTCAATTGTTTTGAGAACTAAAAAAAAAAAAACACATATTGAAAACAAAGTTACAATATATTAGTGTTTTGTGAACATAATTATTTTTCATTACATTAATGCTTTAGGACTTAGTTTTTGTTTCGGAATTGCATTCTAACCATAATTTCTTTTTGAGTTCATGCTCAAGTAAAGTGTAACTGTTTACTTAAACTTAAATAATACTTACTTTATTAAAATCTAAGGTGCAATGCAAATAACTTGTTGCACCTCTGATTTTCGGACAGTGGGAACATATTTCTTTGAAATTCAGACTTGACAAAGCATTTCTTCCGCACATACATTTAACAGTAGTCTCGCGGGTTGCTTGGTTCAGATCTCATATTGTCATGTCATGAATTTTATGAAACATCTACCAAGGATACCAGAATTCTTGCAAAGGCTACATTCTCCACGAGAGATCCAACAGATACAAGCATACTTGGACCAGGACAAGTCCGAAGACACGAAAAAAAAGTTGAAAGCTACTTGCAAGGTATTTCGTTAGCAGAAACAAGAAAAAAATCAAGATGGAAGGTAGTCGACATTGTTGACCTATATGAATTTCACAATCTCTTCAAGTGGGACGGGATAGAACCGATTTGTGACAGTGATAAAAACTTTGTGGAAAAGTCGCTGTTGAAAAAAAATGTCTTAAATAATAAGTGGGAAGGTTTATCCAAGAATCAATCATTCAATCAGAAACATATCATGTTATAAATTTAAAGAGTACAAGGTAAACTTATATATTTAAATTTTCCTGCAAATTGAATCTTTTTATTTCCTTATTATTTGTAGAAAAAATTTAAATCACTTTTACATGTTTTTTTTTCATAGATGGGTACCACATGGCTGAACTAACTTCCATTAATATTGAACCAAAAACCATCACGGGTACAAGTGGTAAGTATGTAAGTAAATTTTAAATAATTATTAGTGAACCGTATAATAATCATGGAGGGGGAAATGTGTAGGATGGAAAATCAAAAATAAAGTATTAAATAGTGAGCAACTATTTATCTGAAACCAAAGTTTCGACTAGCATTGCAATTCTTCATCTGGATACTGTCAAATGAGTATAAATTTTCATTTTACTAAGCATGTCCTCTTCTTTTTTCATTAGTACACACGGAGGCAAGCATATAAACTCCTGTGTAAAATTGACAAAGACAACGATATTACTTACAAAATACTGGGAGCTCAGTTGTATCTGTGGTGAAGGTAAAGATGAGACAATGTCTTGAAGACCTGTTCTGTAACTCAGCAATATTTCAAACTATCACTGAGTGTTTTGCTCATGTATCAAATAAATATGCACATGCTGTAAGTATGCATGCTGCGTATTACCGATAACATCATAGCACTTCAACAAGTAGAACACATCCGCAGAGAGAAGACCAAAAGCCAAGCCGTGATCTCTCGACAAATCTGAGGATGTTTCGGAGATGATCGCAAGCCCTGATTTGGTCTCATTCTCATTCAGTAAAGCACGCACTCCTTGTCGGCGATAACGGATATCCTAGTTACATTTATGTATTTAAATCTACAAGTTTCAGTAGGATATTCCTGATACAATTGCATCTTGAACCGCATACACCGCACAGGATATGCTAAATGCATACAGTTTTAAAGAACGAAGAATTATATTTATTTCCTTCTGACAATAAAAACTTATTTAAAAACGGTAAGCGAGAAAATCTTAATAGAATAAATCTATACGATAATTATCCTCCAGGTAGGGACCATTTACGCGATGCAAATCCGACCTTTCTATGAATTATTAAAATGCACTTATGCAAGGTGCATGTAAATCTGGAACCCTGATAGCCGATATATCGGCAAAAGATAAGCAAAAAATGATTAAATTATATAGCGCAATATATGATAATTCACGCCAATAAATACAGCACTATCGTTAGCGAATTCAAATTACTACTGAATTATGTATACGGGGGATCTAAATGCAATTTTCTTCTTTTAAAAAATTCTCTTTTTTTATTGTTGCTTGGTTCAGCATTTCCTGTCGTGAGTAAAAAAAAATAAAATTTAAACCCCTCAGGGTAGATATATATTATTTCATAAATACATATTTCACAATTATATTAAATTAATATTTATATTTATATATATTATGTTTTGATTCTCGAGTTTGAGTCGTTCGATATCATTGATCTAAACTTTTTTAGGCTACATATGTATATATATTTATATATTGTGTTAAGTAACTGAGGAAGTAATTAAGTAACTGGAGGAATTTTTTCTTTAGTATTGGATGAAAACCTATAGGTATCAAATTAAAAATTTTTATTTAAAAAAATCTTTATCATAAATTAAATTCTAAATATTTTACTTTAGATTGCTATTGGCCACTATTTCCTAGCGTAAACATTTTCTTTTTTTATAATGAAAAGACTAGTTTTAGGAAAAAATTGACAATTCATAGTTGACAAAATTCTGTACCACAGATAAAACAAATAATACCTGGAGACCTTGAAGCAGTTACAGATAAAAATAAAAGTATTCTACCCCTGAAACGAATAAAAGATCTGTTAGAATTGTTATGAAAGAAGTTTCCTTACGATATCATTGATCTAAATATCTTAAAATTTCAGAACTCTCAGAGAGAATTAAAATTAAAGAAATAACAAGACAGTTGAACGTTAGCTCATACGAATCAATCACCCAAGACCCTATATGGGTTGTAGAGGCACAGGTTTTGATATATTTTAAATGCTTAGATCCAACAGTAGCATCACCATCACTACGATCAGTAAACATCTAAAATTTTTGACCGAAAAGATAGCATATTGCATAAATTTCCCTATAATTTAAAAATATAGAATATAAGTTTTTAAAACAAATGATAGATTTGCGATGTGGTGGTTGTGATCGTTTACTCATATTTCCGGACAGCGATTCGGTAAATTTTCTCAGTCAAAGGATTATTGTTCAACAGATTCATTAATTCGCTACTTTAATGAGACACTCGAAACCAGGAGAATAACTTTTGGCCTGAAATCAGCTGAGATAATTCGAATCCAAAAGGAAATGTATAGAGCAAACGTGCAGGTGTATCGAAGCGTAGGCGAGCAGGCGGAAAAACGTTCGCGGCTGAATCATTCAGTCAACGGGCTTTTTCAGTTTCCATTCAAAGGGCCATTCATAATCTAGAAGGCGTTGGCATTCTCTCTTCCACATCAAACTATAAATCAGGAGAAGTTTAGATTTAATCAGCATCTGTTTATCACTATATTCCAGATGACCAAGAAATAATAATTTAATACGCGAGTGAATTTTTAATTGTAGTATTTTATCGTTTAATAAAGAGAGTTCTAATAGAATTACAGTTAGATACGAGAATTATTTAATTAAAAAAGTGTTGAATGAAAAACATACGTCAATCTGAAACTTTTTTTCACCTGCCATTATGCAATAGTAATGCAAAACAATATTCTCAGGTAATCTTTTTATGCAAAAAAAAAAAGATGTAATGCTAGGGCCATGAAGTAGGTCTCAGATACATTACATGAAAAGGGCTATATAGATTCTAAGATGGGAAATGAACTATTAAAAAATTTTAATTTGATAGCATGACAACAGGACTCGTAAAAATGAGATGTTATAACCCATTATAAACATTTTTTTTTTTTAAAGATGATAGGAAAACTCTAAACGAAAAGCCTTAAATTTCTAAAATCATTGGATACAAAAACAACAAAAACAAAGCATCATAAGGATATAAAAATGATAATAATAAGATAAAGCCCACTCCAACACGATACAAGCCTGTGGTACTATCCATAGGTGTATTACTTTGATTTTATTAATTAATCAAATGAGAACAGCTAAAAAAAAGTTTTATTTTCTGTTTAAACAAGTAAATATTCATTTTTAGTGTGTCTCCTTGCATTGTGCACACTTACACCTCTGTTAGGAACGGTGGTAATTTATAGGGATCAGGTTGACAGTGACATGTTTTTCACTTCTTCTCAAACGCAACATTGTATCAATAAAGCCCCATTTTCTTACTTTTTAGGATTCAACATCCTTCCCGACTCCTCTTTAGACAATCACGGCGTCTTCTTTCTATTAACAACACTGCTAGTCATTGTATGAAGGTGTACATTCCGCGTGTTTATTAATGGAGAAGAATCGGAACCGGTGCTACAATAGTTACCTAGCTTAGTAAAAAAATTATCTTAACTAAAAGGTATTGGATAAAACTCTCTCAGTTAAGTGTTCAATAATAACTGTTGCAGTACCAGGTGTTTCTCCAACCTCTAATTTCCCGATATTTTAACGAGAGTAGGTGCGGGATGGTCAATAACTTAGACAATAGTATTAACCATCAAGAACATCTACGGCGATGTACCTAAAGCCTTATTAACCTACCTGCATTCAACCCACCCCCCTTTCCATGCCCCCATAGTAATGTTTCGTAATAAAACGAAGAGTTCCGTTAGAAAGTATCGACGACCGGCCTATTTCCCGCAAGTGGCCGCTCATTGAAGCCACCGCACGAACACACGAGAACACTTCGCAAGGCCCAAGTAACAGATATTTAAATAACCGCTAGGAAGGGACTATCGTGTTAGCGGGGGCGCTTGCGGTGAGTCGGCCCCACCGCATTCGGCACCGTTGGCTGGCCTTTCTTATGACCACTTCGCCACCCGGATCCTCGAAGCGGAACGCTTCGGTAGTTCTTCCTGGATAGCAAAGAATTAATATTGTGATAGTCGCCAAATGAAAAATCTGGCTTATTCTATTTTATTATTAATTTAATATGATTAGTTAGCTATCAATTCATACACAGAAAGGGGCAGCATTGGTACAGTGGGTTCATTGAGGGTCCGAGCATATGCGACATCAGGTACTCGTTAAATATCGCTACACTAATTATACCTGGAAAAGCAAAAGTTGGGGTCCCACTGTTGTATCTTTAAATTAGACAGAGCATCATAAAGTGAGGTTAAACGGAACAAACAACCCTATAAGCATAATCGTAACAAGCCTAAATAGTGTTATGAAATATAAAAACGAACAGCTCAAAAAAATTGTAAAAGAGGAAAAGGTAAGAAAAATCATCTCAGAAGAGGAGAGAAGAAATAGTTGGATACAGAGGAAAGGACAAACATTCAGCTAAATGCATTCTTTATTCTACTAGCACGAGAATAAAACTTAAGCAGGAAAAGAAAAGAAAGTTTTTTTTAATTTTAAAAAATCTAAAAATTTCTTAATTTTCAAGATTAATTTTAAATTTCGATTAGCCGCTGTAGCATAAAGTGGCATTAAATGAATAAACACAAGCAGAAATTGTTTAAATGCGTAGCTTAGAAGCAAAACAAAAAATAAATAAATATTACTAGAAATTTGAGGGCTTTACCTGACCCAAACAAAGAAGAAAAACATCTATTGGAAATATCTTTAGAAGAAAAGCCATTATATATGTCACTTGAAGTAACATCAATCTGAATATCCATCACAGCATGTTAGTCTCCAACAGCTTTTCCTGATTTGGTGACTGCCTTCGGTCGGAAAAGGTATATTACCTACAAACCCGGTATTTTTTTTTATGCGCTGTCAACTCTAATACAATCTAATATAATTACTGCAAATTAAATCGTCCAGCTCGAGAAGGAGGACGCTATAGAGTCATGGCGCACCCCTCGACCACCAGATAAGACAAGAGCTCTCCAAGTTGGGAAGACATCTTGCTATGGACGGAGCACATCCCGCGATAGTCAACTGGGGCATGGCTGCATAACAGCCAGCAGTCATATCATCGACTTATTCTATCAATTTTCATGATTCACATAAACGATATTTCAACATGGAGACCGAACTATGAAAAATAAATATACCTTTCATGTCTATAAAAGTTTATAATGTTGCTGAATCGTATAATAATTT
This sequence comes from Arma custos, assembly GCA_037127475.1. Classification (NCBI taxonomy): domain Eukaryota; kingdom Metazoa; phylum Arthropoda; class Insecta; order Hemiptera; family Pentatomidae; genus Arma; species Arma custos. Next base: position 111,929,819 of record CM073760.1, read on the forward strand.
AACAGGGAACGCTTGCTACCTTGAATATCAAAAGGAATCAATATAGTAATGAAAACATAAATATATTTTTTAGGACTATCGTTCTGGTGTAGATAGCTGCAATTTTTAAATCTTAAGGATTCTTTATCTTATATTAAAGAAATCATCGACTCTTGTATGAATTCCTAAAATACATTAAGTATATTCAACTATTAAGAATAGAAGTACCTACGATAACTTAGATCATTCATGAGACAATGAACAAAACGGCCAGAAAAGACCCTTCTAGAGCAGATTCGGAATCTTTGTATCTTTGTATTCTTGAAGTATTATTGGTATGAATAATACTTAATTATCCTCTGTCACGTTATAATTCATTAATAGAAATAATTACATAATAACTAATTCTCCTTATTATAGTCTGCGTTGAGATATTATTAATCAATTATCGAAGTGTATATCAATAACGGCATTTCCCACAAAATTAAAGTTTGATGAACGAAGCAAGCAATCTTTGATCCTGAGATAAAATATTGACCTAAATCCTACAAAGACAGATGGATGTAGGGCCTGAAGCTAATCCATTCATATTATTAACAATCCAGTTGAGGCAATATAAAATAACATACTTAGAGTTCTATCGTATACAGGATCATTGAATACGATATTAAAGTATAGTTCATGAAAATTGAGTTTATTGATAATATTCGGCCGTGGACTCCTTTTTCCCTATATTTTCTGTCTAACAAATCGTTGACTGAGAACGAAATATTATACGAAATATTTTTCAACGAGTGATTTATTGAAGTAGGCATTGTAAGTCAAACTGGAGATAGTTATCAATTTCAGATATCACGCCTTTAGCATTGCTTAGAGTTAATAAGATTGCTTGGATATAATAAAATTATTTTTATTTTTAAATAATAAATTGGGACTTCGAATTAATTATAACAAAAAATACTGCTAGAATTTTACTTCTACTTTCATCTCTCCATATATAAAATATATTGTATTATTATACCTTTCGAAGGGAATACAAGTTCCCCAAGTCCAAATAAGCAAATCTCGGTGTTTATTGCGTTTTATTTAACAACCCATAATCCTCAGTAGTATCAGACGATACTACAATGAATATTCTAAATTTTGCCTATCCAGGTGAAATCAGGATAGGAATCTTTAACCCTGCACAAGCTCGCGATCTTCCAAATTTTACATCTCCTGCGAACTTGATCAATTTTGACTCCCTTTGAAAAATCCTAAAGCTACCTGCCGGACTGCGAAGTCGAGACCTTGGGCATAGAAGGTAGTAAAGATCGCAAAATCGTTTGTGTTTGAGGGAATTTAAACAGTCCAAAACAAAAAAAAACAAAAAAAAAGGACGTAACTGCATCTAGGTATTTAAATTAAATGTTTACATGGAATGATACACAATCATTTTCACCACAATCGGCTTACCCAAACTATTAATTTATATTATTATTAGATAATTTATATTTATATTTATGAATTTGCTCGAAATATTTTGACCAAACTCTATGAACAATCAATATTTTTATTTTATTTTGAAAGCCTCCTGAGTTTTCACCGAGCATCTCTACGTGCTTTGTCGCTGTTAGCCCAGTAAACGCAAATGCACCCTTTCGTATCCTGAAATATCTAGAATTACAAAACAAACAGCTTCCAAGCAATATTTATCCTATTACCTTGTAGCTCAGCTTGAAATATATCGCAAGATCGACTTGACCCACAGTTTGGGAGCAAACATTCGTGAAGGATCCGTTAGGTAACAGGTTAAAAGCTATCTCGGAGTTCTAAACCAAAACCCTAATTGAGACCTATTTCCAAATCAATTATCCCCCATTGAGTAGCGAGCATAACCTAATGGATCTGTTTGTTTCCACTTAGTGGAACCATCTAAAATGATGGTTCCTTGATATTTTTTTTATACAGGTCCTTCGCCTACAATTAGGATGATAGATTTAGTCGGATTCTATCCTATTCCCTAATCAGATTCTAATCGCCTTTTAACAGTGAAAAAGAAAACAATAAAAAACAAGTAGCACAACATCCCAGAAGAAGGGTCTTGGGCCAAGTATAAGGTAGAGACTTAACTGTTTATAAGCCAACGGGTGCAAGCGGTAATTATTTGTGACCGAGATCACACTCAACTTCTAGATAAGTCCACAAATTAAGAGTAGCAACTTTTTAGACCACGCTAAGTCCCTCTATGGCCATTAACAAATTAAATATCTGCCACAGCCTGATTTTAAAGCGAGAACTTCATGACAGCACCTCAGCACTCCACATACTGAGCTTGCTCCATCCATCCGTTAAAACAATAAACATTCAATAGTGATCTTCCAACTGCTAATATTTAATCACATAAGAACAGTTAGCGTTGCAAATGGCGTTATTATTATTATTATTAGCGTATTCTCCCAAAAGTTAAGCAAACAACTCAATCAAGCTTTCTTTGGGTTCTTCTTGTTTTTCCAATAGGCTTTCATTCTCTCTGAGAAGGCTTGCCTACGTTGTTCCGACCACTTCGGTCTGAACTGCTTTTGCTTTGGTTGCTCTGATGTAACTTTCCACTTGTTGACTTCGTGTCAGAATTCTCTTTCAAAAATGTCTGATGCCCATATGTTTGGGTTTTTGAGGTCCTTTCGAAGTTCGTCCAGCCTAGGTATTGAATTCTTAAGTGAGCTAACATAATCTTATATTCTTTTTGACATATAGATAATCAAGATAATCTCTTGAGGTGTCCAAAGAATTTCATTCGTCTTTTCCTAATGTCAATTAATTTCAATGTTTGAAACTTTTCTGTTATATATATATATATATATATATATATATATATATATATATATATATTGGTTTTTTTACTTTTCTTGACTGTTAGGGAAATAATATAATATTTAGATCTTGAGTTTCAGTCTTTTATTTCTTTATTTATTTCTCAGGCGACGTTTCGAGACTAGGTTAGTCTCATATTCATGCCCTGACAGTGAACAAATGAGCTTTTTTAGTAAAAAACATCAAAAACAGGTCATTTTACATCTATTTTAGTGTGCTGTTTGATGTTTTTTACTAAAATGCTCATTTGTTCACTGTCAGGGCATGAATATGAGACTAACCTAGTCTCGAATCGTCGCCTGAGAAATTAATAAAGAAATAAAAGACTGAAACTCAAGATCTAAATATTATATTATATATATATATATATATATATATATATATATATATATATATTGATTCCTTTAGATCAGGATGAAGCTGAACAAATAATATAAACGTATACATGTATGAAATAAATAAAGGCTTACCAATAAAAAGTTCTCCGTATATTAGACAATTTTCTTGACCTTCACTCGGACTATTTTCTTCCTCATAAATATAATTATTATTATACAAATGTGCTATAAAAAAATGACTCACAGTGGTTGAAAGTAGGAGGATTCACCTGTAAAACAAAACATAATAAATATAGGAATGTCATATTTACTAAATAATAACTTTTAATATATTGATAGAAATATATATATACACAAATATATCATCCAAATCTAATAATTATTAGTAGAGGCCTACTTAATTGGCTGAGATATATCCTCTCATGGTGATTTTGCTCAGTCCATTTTTTCTAAGGATTTATTATAAAACTGCTTAGAGTATACACAAAGACCACAAATAAATGTATAGATGAACATCTAGTCAAAACTTTCATAACGAAAAAGAAGTTGAGATAACAGGAACGTAGACCCTTAAATGGTTTTCTTCGTAACTGAAATTAGCAATGCAGCCACCCAAAGTTTGCTAGTCATTACTTAGGTGCATTCTATGATTCTAGGAGTTTCTGAAAATTTTCCTTAATAAGTATTTTAAGATAAACTCTAAACAATTTACCCTATAAATGATCATACCGACTAAGAATTTGTCTTATTCAATACTTAAATTATATGATCAGAGGAAGTTCAAAGATGTATGGGTCTCTTCAAATCAACAGAATTTGATATTGAATCTAATAACATAATTGTAACATTCAATACTTAAAAATATCAATCCAATTTTGTTTAATATCAAACTAAGCTTTGCTAAACACAATGCGACCTGAAGTAGGATAAGATCGAAGCGTGCTGTGTGCATCTGCTGCCTGCTGGTCGCACCACCACACCACGTTCACTGCAATAATGGTCTATCCTTTATTTGCCTATAAGAATTGTATCACAAGTTTTAGTGTTTGTTTTCTTGTTTTGAAGCCAAGAACAACCTGTATAACAAAGGTAATTGTATAAAACGAGGTCCACGATTCACTGAAAGAGAAAAAATGCCCATTGAAGACCGTGAAAGAAGGGACATTGGCCTTGCCATCGACTCAGAACACTATAACACTCCATTTAAATATCTATTTGGAATTCGAAGAAGAATTGTCTACTTGCTCGATTATTCCAACCATAGTCGAATTTTATTTTTATTCCGGATAGACAGACTTTACATAAAAGTTGGGTACCTCACAGGCAACTCATAATTGATTGTCATTGTCAAGTCATTGTAGAGATTAAATCAATACAATTCAACTTATATTTGGAGTTACCATCAAAATTCGAACATTTCAAACCTTCTTAACGGTTCTGAGGTATTCGCCTAAGCGCCAAGGATCTTGAGAAAATCTCAGAGAAACGTTCAAGGACTCGTTGCAAAAGCAAATAATCCCAGTCACACAAGCGCTGTTGCACTCGACGTACGGAAGGTAGTTATCTCGCTGGGAAGTGGGCTGAGAGAACCGTCTATAATTCAATGGTTGCTTTCAGTGGTTGTGCAGCTCGAGGAAGTAACATTATCCATGGAAACTCACAGAGTTATTACAAAATATATGGTTAAAATAAATTTGTTAAAAATTATAATGTTATAATAAAATTATAATAATATGTATAAAATTATAATCTGTATAGTAGCTTTATTATACACTTAAGAAATATATTATAGTCAATTGATAATAATTATATAAATCGCTTGACTGATTCCAAGTGAAGACTTTACAGAAAAAAAATAAAATTGCTTACAAAATCAAGACTGACAGTTAAATTTAAATGAATAAGTATCTCGTAATGTGTATTCAATCGCAATTATATAAGTACTTGAGAGAATACATTACAACTAGCATGACTGTAAGACTCTTAATATCAATATGGAAAGGTATAGCAAATAATACCAAGTCATAACGGTAGACCTTTCCCCTGGGGTGCAACATGATGACCAAGCTCCCTTCCTCTCAAGAGCCCTATACAATTACGCTCTAAATGTCAATACTCCCTCTCGTCCAGGGCAATTCATAAAGCTTCATAATTATAACTTTGTTTAGAGTCTTTTTTACCATTTTAACTATTTACAGCTTATCAAATTTAGGTAAATTAAAATAAGTAATACAGGTAACGATTACCATAAGGTCTTCGACAATCTAATTACTTATTCTAAAATTTGTTTAAAATACTATCATTTTTCTTTAGCAACCATTCTTTCCATCTTATTAATTTTACTAATAAAGGTTATTTACACTATAAATTTTATTTGTATTTTATCATGAAGAAATTTTACTTTTTTTTTCATTATTATCGTGATATGACAAAAAATAATTTATTAACCATTACAAATTTTAAAAAGCTTAAAACTTTTTTTGATTTGGACTAATATCGTTATTCCCATAAAACTTCAAGCTCAAACATAATATTTCCAAAAATATGGGTTTATTAAAAAAACATGTTGGAATTGGAAGATCAGATATTTCGAATTAAAAGGCTTCAAACAATACAATACCTACTTGTAACTTTGCCAAATTTTTATTTTTGTCGTTCTTTTGAAGAAGCCATATAGAATAGAATAGAATAGAAAAAAATATTTTATTCTGGGACCAGGTCCCTTTAGAATTTAGAAATTAATTTAGTAATTAATACATCTGGCCAAATGGCTACATTATTGGAATACTTCAATACTTAAATAATAGCATGAAAAATCATATATACTATGATTTGAATTTGTAAATAATTAATTAAAAGGTACATAGTGCACATTGGCATTGAATCTGCCAATAAATAAACGGTCCTTTCAAAGCAACCCTCATCAAGGTATATGCATTATTTTTTTCCAAGGATTATAAAGATTATAGACGTGGAACACACTAGTCGAAAGTTTAGGAAAACGTAGGCTAGAACTTTTTTTGTCTAATTTATATAAAAATCTGCAAAATGCCGTTGGCTTTATCGACATAATACAAAATTAAAATAAATAAAAAATGTTATTTAAGTTTGAAAGTGATCTGGACGCGAGAAATATCAGATACGCCTCCAGGTAGAATGAAGTAATAATTTTAAAAGCAATAAATCCAATTCCAAACCCTTACGTCGGTTAACATTATAAAATTACACAGCCCGTAAAATGATTTATTATTTAAATTATTACAATCTTGATTCAATAATCTTATCTTTTAGTGACATAAATCGATCACCGCCTTTCTATATATGTATACATCATCACAAGACTCACCAAATTAATGAGATAAATTGTAACACTTTGATTAGTTTTGATGAAATGTGGATCATAGGCCATCGCTAGAAATTTAAAACAATACTTTTTGAGAATATTAAATCACTTTGGAAATTTGCTGTATAGAATGTATAATAAATAATTTCATTTCGAGAATTCACGTATATATTTTTATATTTCTGCTAAGGGAATATAAAAATTGTATGAATCCTTTATGGAAAATATAAACGACAATAAATGCTAAGTTATACTTTATACAATATTTTTATATAATATTTTTATAGTGGTTTTTATAGTAGGTTTATAGTTGTTATAGTGGTTTTTAAAACAAAATCGAATCGCTATCACGTTTATATTTTTAATTAATATATATTATGTAAATGTTCCTAAAGTATATGAAACAAAAACTACAAAAGAAATAAATATTAAAACGATTGGTGCATACAAGCATAACTGCCATTATATAACTGCACATTGTTTATATTTCTTATCAGTCTATAACGTCGTAATTTAATTTAGGTAATCAATTTTAATTTGGAATATTACAATAATACAATTGATCATAATAAAAACATCACACTAACTGCACCTTGATTATTCATTATATCATACAGATCACATTCGACAATTTTTTTTAATGAAACTTAAATGGCTGCTGAGAAATTATTATTTTATTTATTTATTATCATATTTAGCCGAAAGTATATACACAAAATGGTTTCCGTTTTGACAGTATTATTTCTTATTATTTACTTATTTTGTTATTATATTCCGAATGGTAATTACAGGTCTTTCGGGTAGCAGCTGGCATTTTAACCAACATTGTCTGTCTTCATCAGAGGTAAAATATCTAATAAAGTATGTTTGAATCAAATATAAAAACAAGTAAGGTATTGAAAATAGATTTATTTCTCTATTGCTTTTTTTAACTAATCTAAACAAAGAATAATAATACGTGTAGGATTGAAGCGAAACAGCCAATACCTACAGGAAGTCATCCTGTGTGGGAAGATTAATTACTAACTTTTCCAAACTCAATTTCTCTCAAATTATAGTTACTCGGTCATAAAACAGAAGACTCCGTAATTTCGAATATAAAAAAAAGAAAATGTTGATGAAAAAAGAAAAGTGAAAATACACAATATGGCTGAAAAACTGAGAAAACAGTTCATATTTTTATTACTTTATCTCTACTCCTTTATGAATAACTAATTATATATTGTAAAAATTATATTAATTATTAATTAAGAATTACAGGAAAAAGAAAATAGATGAAAATAATATATATACATATTTTTTTTAATGGGATAAGATACATAATCACAAACGTTTGGCATTCTTTACTCCTATCACGAGTATTTATTGGACCGGAGCGAGAAAAAAGAAACGAACGACAAACGAAAGCGATCAGGGCAGAGCCAAAGTGTAAACATGAGATAGGAAATGTAAATAAAACGGCAATAAAGAGGAGAAAGGAATAATGAAAGAGAGGCAGCACAATGGGAGGTAGGAAGGATGTAACGGGCCATCTCATTGGTCCATTATAGCCAGGCTCTTCATTGAAACGAATCAGTTGACTGGCAGTTAACAGGTCCCGCTTCACGCACAGTTTGTCGACGTGCGACCAATCAACGCCCGCCTTTGTTGTGTGATCCAAAAAAAAATCCTAAGTAACAGTAAAAATGGTTTTATATGTTTGAAACCATAAAGAAAAAAAATTGAAAAAGCAGAACTCGATGCAATTATAAAAATAATAATAATCAGTAAAAAGGGTGCTGAGTTACTGATTTCTGATCTATATAAATATTTTATTCTGTTCGTTATTTATTCATTTAACTCATTTCATGGCTAATCGGACATTGCTTGTGGGAGTCCTGAATTTAATCTATTCAATTATATTCAGGATAGGGATCTTTAGCGAGTTTAAATAGTGACACCGCATAGCCTCGGGAAAACCATTTTACGTCCCCACCGGAAGTTGGAATAATCAAGGATTTTTTACTGCCTTTACAAAAATTCCCAAGTCAGAGAATTGGGCTTGAAGGTTATCATGCCAACCACTACACCGAAGGTAGCCTATTATTTATTCTGTTAAGAGCCGTGAACGAACTATCTCGATGACATGAAATCTCGATATTGGGGTTCACTCAGCCTCTCTAAAAAAGGCAATTTCAATTGGAAGGAAGCCTTGATTCTGCTAAACCGTCTACTAAGAAACAGACCAGTCTCTACCATGTACTATGTCTAATAAACCTTCATAAGCTCCTGTAGTAAAGGTTTAATATGTACTGAAATTGAACGATTAAATATAACTAATGCAAATAATTAGTTTTTATGCTCAATTTCGCAAAAATATGTATCACGCGTGACATAGTCCATCAAGCTAGATGCTTGGTTAGGCCATCCTCCCAGAAAATGGTTACATACTTACCTACAAGCTATTCAATTTAAAAAAGTTGTTCTTTTATTCATACTTGATTGATATCTTGTGTCCAAATGTGTTAAGAACACCGTTTACCAAAAAAGATATATGTAAAAAAAAATCTCGTTAAATACAACGTATTAACAATAATTCTTTAAAGAAACGATAAATAAATAAAACGGACACGCAGACGAAAAGGATCTGTTCAATAAAACATCGTATATAAGTTTTTAGAATTGGAGATTGGAGTGAAAGGCCGGAGTATTACTATCAAGTAGGTCAGGAACCCACTTAGGGGCAGGTGTGGTAAGGATGGAGCTGTAAGGAGGAAGATTGACTTAACCCTGGAGTGACTGAGTGAACCCGAAACCCACTACCTAAACCAGTACTGTAGCAATGTTTCGGCTAGAAAACTTTTTTTTAATATTAAGTTGGCGTAATGCCGATTTTACTAGGAATCTGCAAATAAAATACCGAATCTGTACAAATACTATAGTAGAATACAACTAAACAAAAAAGCTATATTGTTTCATCAGAAAGACTGCCTAAATTTTACTGTTTATGGTCAATATGTTAAGAACAGGATTTAATAAAATTATTTAATATACAGTTCCTTAAATAAATGATAAAAAATAAAGATAACCCTAAATAGAGAAAAAAATCTCTTAAGAGAAGAAAACAGCACCTCTTTATCTCATCAAGGATTTTCTTCCTCCTCTCAGTTTCTAAAAAAGGGAGCTCCTTTTTTTCTCAAATTACAGGTATCCAACAGGTACAATTATACAATTAAACTGTAATCCATTTTCGGTCAGAGATTGCTTATTTGATATAATAATCCTTCATGTAAATTCTGAGTGTTTATAGAAGGCTATAGTTTAGAAACTACGGGATAGATATCGCTAACTTCCAGACAAGTGACAAAATAGTTTTACTCTGTAAATAGATGTGAGGAAATGTTTATTAGAATACAACATTATTATTTTTTTTAAATCGTCCATTAATTAACTTAAACCTATGAAATAATTAAATATATTTACCTATTCAACTATAATCTCCGCCCCACAAGGTAACGGTACTCGAACGCAAAGATTTTTGGTTGTTGCAGATATATTTAATCTGTTAAAAGTAAAGATGGATATCGTGGGGTCCAAATACCCCTCTGGGGCATACCCAGCCTCTGTAAAGTTTATACTCCTAATTGGAGGAGAAATCGGGTGGTTGAGAATGTTCTAGGTCAAATCACCTCTCTGTAAAACCATAAACTCAACTCAAAACAGTTCATGAGTTGTAAAAACTAAGAAAAATAATTATTGTCAAAATTAAGAAAAATTATTTTCTAAGAGCCTAAGTTTATGTAATGCTGCTAATTGTTTTTATCTAAAAATATAAATTCACTCAAATTTTGCTACTAAAATATGTCAAGTGTTCCTGTGTGCAAACCACCACTGCCGATGGAAAATAACCCTTCGAGTATCATGAGACTAACTATAAAACATAATAATCGATATTATAACAAATAAATACAATAACAATTATTTATTTATTATTTTATTTAGTGTATTTAAATATTATATTTAAATAATATTAAAGTTTATCAACTACTGGCGATGCATGGTAGATGTACTTATAATGTCAGTCAAACATTAAATACTCGTAAAAAAAATTCCTCAGAATAAAGTCGTTTCGTAAAAGATAATGGTTCATCAAGAACCAGAAAAAGGACATGGACGAGGATTGGCTGAGACAGGCTTATAATGACCTCTGGTAGGATAGTCTTCGAGAGCCGACATTTCGTCTTCAGTTTAACCTCATCTTCAGCCTCTTCGACTTTCTCCTGACCTCCAAACACCTCGCCCGATAAGTGGACCACAGATGCTTAGGTGTCTCACTCAAACCACAGATTCCATTAACATAACGGATTCTGACCTCGTCTCGGGATTAAACGATCCTTCTTCCTTTCCTTCTTGGAGGCCACGCCTTGCACCGGAGGATATCATATGGTAGGGTATCAGGTCATATTTTTTTTAAAATTTGAGTATTGTTTTAGTTAAAACATTAATAGCTATATGTGAGAAACATGTCCAATGTATTTCTATATACATCTAGAGTCAGGATGAAAATTCTAACGTTGTACACAAGGTCACAGAAGAGAGTGGTCAAATCAATTATTATCTGAGGATGCTTTGAGCATCATCAACCCGTCATCCTTCATCCTTGCTCAGGTATAATGAAAAAAAGTACAAAATAATAACATGCGAATTGCCGGGTATAAATTTAAAAATACTATCATAGAATTTTAAAGATTTATAAAACAACAAAATTATAAAATAATATCCGTTGCGTTACTCATCATTACATGTACTGGGTAAAGTGCTAAGTTGCTATGCCTAAGGTTTCGGATTCAAATCCGCCTGTGTCAAATAAATATCACAGGCTGATTCACATCCGAAGTTGGACTCTCTGGGATTTGACGACCCTCTTGAGGTTTATCCAGACTCTATAATGTGGGCAACCTTAATTGGGAGGAAAGCCTGACGGTTGAGCTTGATCTCGAACCAATCAGCTCCCTGCACAACCGTTGTCCTAGAAACAGTCCTAACAGCCCTAGAAAACTTCAATGTACTGTTATAAAGTTTTTTTTTGTTTTTAATCATTATTAAAAAAATATAAAAGATATTCTTTGTTGAAATACAAAGGGCATAAGTGGTCTATAATGAGTCCTACAGTAACTTTAATCCATCAAGCTAAAAAAGAAAAAAAAAGTTCTTGAGATAAAAAGGGGGTGTTGCTACAATGTATGGGTCGGAGAGGAAAATTATAAAGCCTAATGAAAACTTTCGACTGGATTTTCCAACTATAATAAATGTTCTAATTTTCCTAGGTTATATAATATTATAACTGTTATCAAATCTTTTGGATTTTAACTTTTCATTTGTTATTATGAGTTTTTATACAGGTCAATATTTGTTTCGGTAAAAACGATATTGTATTGTTCAATTCCAATATATAACTAAAAGGCATTGATTTTAAATTTTACTAAAATTTTACTTCCTTCCAAAGAGGATTTTTTATTTTTATTTATTTATATAATTACACATTATATAAATAAATAAAAATATTGTTATTTTTTTTAACAACCAATGCACAGTTAAAAAGGGGTAAAAAAAAACAAGTAAGGAATGCCTATATTGGATATTTTGCGAACAACTTAATTGAATTCGATGACAAAATAATAAATTAAAAACAAAAAAAATTAAAATTTTCTAAACGAATTCATTGATGTTTTTAAACTTAAAAAAAAAACATTTCTAAATTACAATTTCAAAAACCAATAAAAATGTAATACAAAAAATAATGAATCATCACTGGAACTATTTATATGAGGTTTTAATTATCAAATATGTCGTTCATTTTTCAAAGTTTTTCTTAGTTTTGCAATTTCTTGTCATGCAGATTTCACTCTTAGTAATATTATAATAAATAAGGATAATATATAAGCATGTTTTTTTTTTCATGCACTACTACAACCCACGAAGGGTCTTAGGTTCAGTACGTGGTAGAGACTGCAATGTGTCTTGGAAAACAGTTGTGCAGGGAAGTGGTTTGACCTAGGTCACGGTTCTTAAGTCAAGTTTTCCCCTTATTTTGGGAACGCACTTACGAGAGGCTGGGTAGAAATTTAAAAAAATACAAAATACCTCAAATAAAACGACTAATCTGTTCGCAAATAGAAGCAGAAAATGTTTTTTCTGTTGCATATTATATCAAATTTGTATAATTATATCTCAATTTTTTTCTATAGTTATAGTTTATGTCCGATTTTAACATTTAGATAATGAAATGAGATTCATAAAAAAACAATAATTAATTGTTATTTCAAATTAAAAATTCAACTTTCCCCCAGCCGAAGAACACAGTGGCCTATAAGCGAGGGAAGATGCGCCAGGCTTCCTTTCACTGAGGCTAAAGGTCGCCTTAGCCACGAACTATCTGCATCCCGTTCCTCCTCCCCCCCCCCCACCCGTCACTCGATAGTTATCCATTCCACTTACAGGTCAAAACCATGCAAAGTTATAGTCAGTAAGAAAAACAAGCAAATAAAATAAAAATAAAAGTATACCATAAGATTGGGGGAAAACCTAGTGGTCAAACGTGATCTAGGACAAATCACCTCCCTGCACAATCGTTGTCCAAGAAACAGTACAGTCTCTACCACCTACTGAGCCCAAGAATCTTCGTGGTACAGATTTTTTTAAGATAGAGCAATGTCACCCACGGCAAATTATGTATTTACCAAAAAGGTAAAGTATTCCGGTAAAGATCATAATCAGATCGACTTTAATAAAATTTCATGCAATAGAGGCAGTACTAGAACTATGTAGAGCCGAAGAAATATTTCAAATAATTACAATTCTATTCTTGGTCCTAAGAGTGAATAATTATATATTTTCGGAAAGAAGGGGTGATAAGAAGGAAATTATCATCTGTGGTAATAAATTTTTAATCTATTTTATCGATATCATAATCGATTATTCGTGTATTTTTTGCAAATTTGCTTTAAAATATACTCTACATCTAAAATGGTGTATAAAAGTAAATATGTTTTTAATATCTCGTAGAAGAAATATACCCCTGATGACACCTCTTTACGTACACCACTGAAGTACTGAACAATGAACATTTTATTGATTCTGGATCGAAAACTGGAATAAGTAGACAATACTTAAGCAGAATTAATCAGAGTTAAGAAAAACGAGTCATTAAATATTTATAAAACATTAAAATTCTCTAACAATAATAATTATAAAAAATTAAAAAGAAATTGTAAAAGTAAAACAAAATCTATTGTAAAACAATGTAATGCAAAAAAAAAAGCAATAAAAGTTTTTAAAAATAAATAATCAAACAAGAACGAAAAAAAAGTAAACAATGCTTAATAGAGTAATCAGAGTTTCACAATCGAATCATTAAATATTTATAAGACAGACAGTTTTAAACAATTATAAATGAACAAAAAAATTCATGGACAACAAGATAATGTTAGACAAACAATTAAATATATAAAACAATTATTCACTCAAAATGAGATATTAAAAAAATTTAAAAAACCATAATTCAATTCAGTTAATGTGGCACGATCTGAGACATTAATGACAATAGTAATTAATTCCAAAAAGTTGTAAAAAAAAATATGGTAAGTAGAATGCAATTCAACTTTGAATAACGAAAATATAAAAAAAACAACAACTAAAAAACAATAAAAATTAGTAATTGGTATACCTAAAATAAAAGTACCTTTTTCATTTGTATCATTAATATTAAGGATTTGATTAGTATTAAATGTACATCTAATTAAATTATAAATATTTTGGGTATATTAATTCAAGAATAAAAATTAAGAAACAAAATAACAAATTAGAAATTTTCCGGTGCTGACTATAAATATCTCTTGCACACATTTTAAACAATAATTTATTTCTGAATCAGTTATGGGATTTTTCATCTGACCATTTGAATTCGTGAAAATAAAAGAATGTCTCTTTGTAGAAACTTTTTCTGCTAGCTTTAAGTGGTGGTGTTAGTTTATATTTCTCATTGTATCAATTTCCAATTATCAAACAACAATAATTACATAACTATATCAAGATCATAAGATCATTTCTATTAATAATTTTAACACCTCCCCTGTTAATTTTAAGCAGGTGATCTGTTAACTTTCTCAGAGAATATTACCTTTCTAATGACGTAATCCATTGCTAAATTTACCAGAGGGAATTCCCAGTTTTAAATCTGAATGTGCCCATATTTCTGAGAGTGAATTTTACCATGAATCTAATATTTCATTTCTAGCATTAATGCTAGTGGTAATTGAGTTTGGATTATACTTAATATAAACTTTTTTTTTATCAAGAAAAAAAATTGAAAACTAACGTTCTGAACGAAAACATTATCTTGATTTTTTTTTTCTTAGCCCCTTTGGGTTTGAAGGTTCAATTTATTTATATCTTGAGTTGTAATATTGATTTGTACGTTTCATTAAAGTTGTGAAGCCTATGCTATATATTCTACCTTCTCAAATAATTACTGAAATCGCGGTAAGGTTGTTATAATTATAAATCTGCATCAAGGGATTGAAAGGAAAATACCCTATAATAAAATTTAATAATGATACATTTGTATTTTGAATGATATGCTGATTTGAATGCTTCATACAGTCACATTCAAAAGTAATAACCTGTTTTAAGCCATGATGACCCAGTGACCTTTATACGATCGCATTTACAATTCCATGATGATATGAAAAATACTCCTCATCTTGGTTGAATGCTTCAGACGAAGGGACCGATTACGATTGGGCGGGCGCAAGCACTCACCTATCATCAACTTAATGCAAACATTGAGGTCAAGCGAACGAGCGATCACGAACGACTTCTACGTGTCCAGCGAAAGTACATTTGCTCATTTCATAGTTTTCTTTCACCTATATAAGCATATGGAGGATGGTGGATATTTTACCATCACACTTAATAAAAAAAAAATGAATAGCCACAACTTTCATACCTAAGATGTTTAAATTTAACCCTCCAATGGTACGGTGAGCTGGGAGGACATAAATGATACGGTGGGGTCCTCTCACATACCCCATCTTTTTTTAAAGGTTTTAGATGCTATGTTATCAGTGCCTCTCTACTCATCAATTAGAACATTATGTTATTAGAATTATTCTAATACTGTAACATGGCTTTATTCTTAAATACATTTTCCAATGAAACTTTTCATTATAATATATATAATATATATAAAACTTAATAGTAAATGAAGCAAAACTTAATAGCAATAAATAAACCTTCGAGTAAATGAAAAATATCCAATAAAACATAGGCAGTAAAAGTAGGTAACTTCCACAATAAAACAAATAAAAAAAATAAATAAATAAAACTTCTATTAAATTTTCTGAGCAAAGCGTAGTCGAAAACCAGTCTCATGAATAATAAAATGAATAAAACATTCGCAATTATCATTGCAAGATATGCAATAGTGAACAGCTTTCAGATGAATCGAACAAATAGATTTTTTGTATTTAGTACTACAATTTTTTGTTTCCTTATCTGTACTACGAGTTTTCGTCAACCCCAAACATGAATTTTCGCGGAACTCGGGTAACAAAGACAATTGACTCACCTTGTGTAGCAAACCTTCTCGTCCACAGCTGGAATAAGACTGGCAGGACAGGTACTCTAAAAAATTCTTATTCTCTAATAAGATTCTCTGTAATAATATTCTTACGACAGAAACCGACCCTATGCAGGCATCTATATAATCACAATACAACCTCTACAGGTACAAAAATGAATAGGAAATAGAAATTTAACGTATTATTATTATGTTGGCACTACAACCCGCAAGCGAGTCTTGGCCCCTTCCAATGTCAATCGCCGTACTCTTCTACCGTTGCTTGTAGTCATCCACCTGTTCACTCCTGCTTTCTGGGCATCATTTGCAAAAGTATCCATTATTCGAAATCTCAATCTTGGCCTACCAACCCCTCGACATCACTGCACTGTATAATCATTGAAAATCCTTGGAGTGGCTTATTTGCATCCTAGCGACATGACCTGCCCACCAAAAAAAAATTAATTTTATCGCTGTTGTGATATCTATATCGTTGATCAGGTCATAAACTTCTTCGTTTGTTCTCCGCCGCCCTTCCCTTCTAGTAAAGACGAGGAAGAAGATTCGAAGAAGATTTGCTGAAGCTTTTTATCTTCGTCCTTTGTTATAGTCCAAGGTTCAGAACCATAGGCAAGCGCTGGTCGGATGAGAGTATTATACAGAATTAACATGGTTCACCTAGAGATCAACAAGTCATATATTACATCCAACTTTAATTACAGAACCTTCCTATAAAGTTTGCAACATACAATCGCCCTATACCAAAAATAAGTTTGGTAAGCTGCTTAATTTTGACAAAATATTGATACATATTACTATTATTATTTTATAAAAACATGTGGGGTCCAAAAATCTAGTTTGATGACAAAACTGACAAAATACTATGTTGAATGTCCGGGTTCTGCCTCCCTTATGCTTATCAATGACATGTTTAGCGTAATGTAGCTCATTTGATTATTGCAATTTTTTTTCATAAGTGGAAATTTATATAAAAATAAACTAATAGAATAACTAGATGGGTACGACATGTGGACAGCCGTGTGCCCACTGATAGGAGACTACATGATCGTCGATCCAACTGAAGTACATAGGATACAGTTGTCCACCAATCCTCAATTTTCCGCTCGATGTGAAGCCGGGAGGCCCTTGAAGAGCAGATTACCGCCGTTGAAGAGGGTCACTACGTGTCCTAGCGGCCATGATCCGATAACGACGTTCGCGAAGCGTAGACTTCACGGCAGCCTTTCCGTCCGACGTCCATTGTACCACGATAGATTCCTAGACACTCTCTAGTTTTTATGTGACTTAGCATACTTAAGATAAATACGCTCCACGGTCTTAACTTATTGAGGTTCTTTAAAAAATAAGCGCAACGTTAGGACAGCTCGAACTCTTTAGGTGAAACACAAGCCAGCCTTAAGACTTTCATTAATGGCATATATTACAAAAAATAATTTTAATTAATTATAAGTTGTTATTACTCATTCCTAATTGCCATCAAGCCGTCCACGTGAGTTTATGACTAAAATATTACCTCCTTATGTTCCCCATGAAGGTTACGAGGATTAAACGTTATAATTTTATAATTCTTTCTATGTTTCTTATAATTCCATGTATAACAAAGCATTATCAAGCGATGATTACAGTTTAATATTGACGATTTTTTTTTCGATGACAAAGGACTGATTCCTATTGTTCCTATATCCAAGGATTAAAACATCAAGAAATGCCTAACTAAAAAATATAAACGATAAAAACAGATATATGTGTCTGTACACTTTACTCCGTATTAAAATGGTAAAAATTACAGTTAGATTATTTTTTTACTAGCTGTATTACCCCCAATATTTTGTGATACCGTAAATCACAAGCTTTAGAGGGTTCTTCAGAAGGGCCTTTTTTCTTTGTTTTTGTTGCAGCCTTTCGTCGGTTTTCAGCTAATGCATCTTGTATGGTTTGATCCATTATTTATGAAAGTGAATTTAGTGACAGTTTTCCTCAACAATGATATAATATTTATGATAACGATATGATTTCGAAACGATACATATGAAAATGGCACTAGAGCACACACTGTTAGTAAGTTGTTGTATGACTTAGTGATAGAATGTAAATCACATCACACCTGATGTGAAGACTGTAGGTACCCTACAGGAAATCCGGCTATGACGAATGATCTATTTATTCTAGTAAAATCCATGAATCAATTTGTGGAATCTCCACATTGCTACATCTCTATAAAGTGAATCCTCTGAAACCTAGAGGAAAAACTTGGCAAATGACCATGATCTCGTCAAAATCCACTCCCTGCACAAACGTTGGCTTAGACATAAAACTAAACTAATTAGACTTGTATTTCCGGGATCAATAGACCTCAAACATTTTTCGGGAATCTCTTTTTCCCGCAATTCAAGTAGTTACATTCTTATTAAATGTTGATTATTGAAGGTTGAAACAAAAGTGTAACGATCCCTGGTCAGTAGGCCAAGGATCTTTTCCACCACTATCATAAAGCTCTTCACTCTCACAAAAGGATTTCCCACGAGGAGGCGATGGCGACAAAGGAGTGATCTTTCAGGGAACATGTGAGGCTCAAGGCGCGTGCGGGGAACTCGATGTATTGTTCAAACATAAAGGTTGAAAACCGACCATTGTGTTCCAGGGAAATTTTATAATCGAACATGGAGAAAACAGCTAATTACCACAAAGTATGACTGGCCATGGCCAAGGGGAAAGTCTTCTGTTCTTTTTTTATAAAACGTAATTATAGTCAATTTATTAAATCGATTAGTCATCGAATTTTAAATAATTTATTGATAGCAGAGATATTTTGGTTACAGTCAAGACTCGTGTTGGAAAATTCCTAATACTTTTCTCATCGCATTTACGTACACATACAGAACCGGATACGATTTGCGAGAATTATTATTAATACCCAGGAAACCATATAAGTATTCATATTCTTATAAACGTTTTCTTTTTTAAATTTATTTATTGAAATTTTTAAGTATTATAGTACAACAAGTTTATATTATGACAAGAATGATACGTAATATCATGTATAAAGGTAAATAGAGAAACTACCCGGTGGTAGTAATCAAATTACAAATTCAACTTGGAAGGTCAAGAGGCCATCTTCATTTCAGACTCCTCGGAGGATTTTCGGGAACTGAAGAATTAACTAGGTTTGAAACTAGCGGGTTTGAATGGGAATAAAGTTTTTTATGAAAACACTGGTATCGGTTTCGGCCCAAATCAGCAACAAATGGGACATTAAGGTCACTATGAATGACTTTATTCGTAAGGATCATTGAGGATTTTGCGAAGGATTTCGGATAGTAAGAATTGTATACAAGAGGGATTCGATGGCTTAGTGGAGCTCAAACGCTCTACGTACGGAGTCCAAATAGGTCTTATAATAGTCATTAATAAGAGTCATTTGTAATTAATTGGAAGTTCAGAGCTTTTGTACATAAATGTTGAAGTAGCCCGAACCAGTGGCTATAAAAACTTGAATTTAAAGTTTATTTTTTATTATTTAAGTTTTTGGAAACAAAAATCGAAATGAATAAAACCTAAATGGTCTGTTATAAAACAGCGACGAAGAGCATGGAAATACTGACTTTTTTCACCCATCATACACCAATAATACATTATATACATCAGTTTTGAAACTTTTCATTCTTATTATTTCTGAAATTCAAAGTTGAATTTTGAATTTCTGTTTTTATTATGTTTATACTTACCGATTGTAATAATATGTTATTAATCGAGCCGGATTACGAAGTCTTCCCACACCCAACTTATTCGCCAGATTAAAAAGAAAAAAAATTATTTCCAACAGAATTCCATCTGTTCAGAAATTCTTTTTTTTAAGGGAAAAAGTTTTGAAAATGATTCGCAAATAAGAATTTTCAGACTTTATTTCATCACAGAACTCTGAATAATCCAATTCTGGGGTTGAAAATTGCATAAAACGTTGGAAAAATTATAAAAAATACATAGAAAATGAGGTTAAATATTTCGAATAAAAAATTTTCACATTTTATAAATTTGTAATAAAGAAAAAAAAATTATGAGTTGAAAATGGTTTACCTCATCAATTAAATATTATATAAATTAGTCCAGTTGAATCCATATTACAAATTTGTTTTATTAAAAATCTTTCCTTTGATTGCGAGTCGTCCATTTGATACGATCCAATGTAAAATTTATTAATGAATTTTGATTTAGATAAACTGAAATATATCCATAAAATCGATGTCAAGTCATAATCGATTAAATAAATACATCGATATTGCACTAGAACCCTTTTCCTTAGATATTCCCTGCTGCCACAGCACAGGAAGCTAAGGGGAACACATGAGATGAAGACATGGGCCGATCTAGGCCGATCCTCCGCCTAACGGTCCGCCCCAATCCCGAGAGATTCTCGCACCAGTACACTTCCAGCGCGTACTATCATATTCAGTGGCTGTGTTAGTGAGGATTCAAGTCCATTACAAGAACATTGTTCTTTTTTTGTGTAATGATCTAGGAGATACAATAAAAACCTAATGATACATCATAGTCATGATGACTTGGAGCATTATTTTCTCTTCATTTTCACACATTTGTTTCAACATGGCTAGTTTTTTATTTCGTATTTACCACTTCGACTCACGTTTAACTTTATTTTCCTTACTTCTGGTGGAGTTTTCTCTATTAATCCACGTTGTCGTGGTCTTCTTTTTCCGAAAATATACAAATATTTGCTTGATCAATCTATGCTTCTTCATTATATACAGCTGTCCCAAGAGATGTCAACATCGTCCGTTTATTATACGAGATTCTTTTCGCATTGTGATAGATTTCTTTGTTACTTCGTAGTCTCCTGCCGTCTTCATTCTGAACTGCATGCCCATGATTTTGCTTAGAATTATTCGGTTTTTTGAGACTATAGTTGAACGAGGAGAAGCATTCCGTTTTCACGACAGCCCTACCATGTATTATTTTGGCATTCCAGGAGATGCACTATTTTATTTTTAAAATTATCACTTACTTTCCTAAATTACGGAATATTACAGAATATTTATGTGATAAGAAAGGCGTAAATATATAATGGGAAACTATAAAATACCAGAGGTCTCTAACTAAACTCAAACAAACCCTGGTTCAATATAAGTTGTATAAACATGTGTGAATAAAGAAAATCAGCAAAATTAAAATTTCTCGATATTATCAGCGATAACAAAGTAATCAACTTCCGAATATTAAAAAATGAAATTCATTTACGTTGATAAATTATCAATTTTTATTATTATTTATTATCAATTTCTCAAAACACTAAATTTACATATTTTACTCACCAATTTCTTTTATTATTAACAACAGAAGAATCGAGAAAATGTTTTCTTGTAATCGATCATTCAGTGTTTTTATTTTATCAATCCTTATTTTATTATATGAGCAACACATGATGTGAGAAAGAGGATAAAATAAATAATAGAAGTACAAAACAACCTAATTAAAAAACAAAGTAAAAACCAGCGAATTATGAAAACATTATTGAGACACTTGAATAAAAAACATTGGGAAAAAAAATTTAATTTATATAATAGAATAAAGAAAATGGTAAATGATTTTAGAAGCACACAGTATAAATAATGCACTATTGAAAAAACATCAGAGCGGAAACAAATGTCCTAAGTCTCTTTAAAAAATACTGCCGGTATTTCGCATATTGAGGCATCATCAGGACAGAATGATAATAATAAAAATTAAAAAAATAAATATAGTACCAACCTAAAATCCATAAAGGCATTTTTAAAGACTTGGGGCGTTTAATTTGGTATTTTTCCACTTACATTCTAATAAGTTTTTTCCTGTCTCTTTTGAGCTTTTTCTCGTCTATATCAAAAATATTTTTATTTTTTTAATAATTAATGTTACATATATATCAAATACATTTCTGACTTTAATACAATCAGATATAATGGCTATAAATAATCGATATAACACACATTCACTCCTCGAGATAGTGCCCTTTCACATCGACTTTCTAAAGAGGACTTTTAGCCTTGACTTATAAGATTCTCAACTAGAGCCGGAGTCAACTCAACTCAGCTAAATCTTGAAGGAATTAATAAATATATTTGTGATTGTTTTTTTTCGTAGATGATTTTTTTTAATAAAATCAAAAACATAAATTAAAAAATACTCTCTTAAATTACAACGATCAACATTTTTAATCCATTCAACAGGTTTTTGGATATATATGTATGTATATATATATATATATATATATATATATATATATATATATATATATATATATATATATATATATATATATACAGGTACAGATACTTAAAATTCATTTTGATCTTGTCTAAATATGTTTCTTCTAGTTTCAGTGTGACGTCTAACGTACGTGGGTTCCAATCTCGCATTACTGCATAGAAAGTTAAAATTTAGTATTTCAGATTTTTATAACAGGTATTGCAGACCTATATTTTTGTCACTAGATGGTCACTGAATGTGATATTTTATTAAAAACCAATAATAAAAAAAAATTAAAATATGATACGAACTGTTCAAAATTTTATATTTAAAACTTTAATATTAATTTAAATAAAATAATAGAATTTAAGAGATAATAATAACTAATTAATCTTAATAATATTATAAATGTGAAAGTTTGTATGTTTGTCTCTCTTTCACGCAAAAACTACTGAACGGATTTGGATGAAACTTTACAGTAATATATGTTTTACATCAGAATAACACATGGGCTATAGCAAGCGCGGATTTAGGGGGGGCGCACGGGGGCACGTGCCCCTCCCCACCCCCGACAGTTTTAGAGGTACTGTTGAGAATCCATTATAGTACATAAATAAAGGCAAATTAGGAATTTAGCATCTTGAAATTTGCAGATAGGTCCTTAGTATGATTTAAGAAAGAAGTTTGGATAATTCCACCCTTATTATAATAAGGGTTCAAAGGTTGTATGGAATCCGTCAGTTTTGAAGTTAGACATCTGAAATTTTGTACGAGTAACCTATAGTGAAAAAAATTAAATTATTTATTATATTAAATTATTGTTAAAAAGCACTGTCAAGAAACTTTATGCGGTAGTCCAAATTCTATGCGAGCGAAGCCGCTGGCAAAAGCTAGTAATAGAATAAAGCTAGTATACCGAAAGTAAAATTGATCTTACAACAAATTATAATAACTAATATTAAAGTCTAATCTACAGACAAAGATTTCCGTCCATAAAATTAAAAATTTTAAGGGAATACTGAACAGTAATTAGAGAAAATATGGGGAGATTGGGACAGTACGTGCATAAGTGCCCGCAGATCTAGTCGATATCGTTAGTTAACTAGAACGCCAATGAGTTAAACGCTTTGTGTCATATCTTTGGCACAGAGACACGAGAATTAACGGTTTGCCGGTAACCGGTATCCTTCTAGTATCTGATAAATATATAATTAGTCCAAAACGAAAGTAGCTTATTAGTAAGCTTTGTTATTTTGGGGTTATGTTGTACATTAATCAGTAACTTTCTTCTCCCTTTGCAATATTAAAAATAATTAACTAGATATATTACATCCATACTTAAGGATCAAAAAATGGCTTATTTATATTTTAATAGTGGCTATACTCCTTTGAAATATATACACGATACTTCACATTGGTTTGGGAATTACAATATAAGAACTAGAATTACTTATCGTATTTCCTCTTGTACGCTCTACTACAGGAGTTTCCAAACTTCGGCCAGTGGTTCCAAACAGCCTGTTCCACCAACCCAGACCTCTAAACCTTATTGTACTTTAATATAACTGTATATTTTAGTATATGAGCCGTTTATTTTGAAAGTGACCTAACTCCGTTTTTTTAATTTTTGCCTTACTCCATTCTTGATAAGAAAACATACATTATTCACTTAATAATTGTTAACATTGTAATTGGAACCATAAATTTAACAGCCTTAGATACACTTAAGCAGTATGACTCATTAGTATCCTATACGTATATTTTTAAATTCATCGAAACGCAAACCCTTAAATATTTGAAATAATGCAATTGGGAAAAACCACAATGCAAAGCCTTATGTTTCAAAAAATACACCTACTTACCAGTCGACGTTTCGCCTATTCAGGCATTATCAAGACACCAAAATCAAAAAGGGTTATGTGAATCGCATCTCGAAGAAAAAAGTGCAATACATCCCAACGATCAACAGCCCAAACAGGCTCCAAACATGAGACAGCACCTACCACCAAGACGTTCAACATACAACTGCAAGTTGTTGATCGTTGGGATGTATTGCACTTTTTTCTTCGAGATACGATTCACATAACCCTTTTTGATTTTGGTGTCTTGATAATGCCTGAATAGGCGAAACGTCGACTGGTAAGTAGGTGTATTTTTTGAAACATAAGGCTTTGCATTGTGGTTTTTCCCAATTGCATTATAATAAATAATAGTGTTTCTTTTTGAGTTTTTGGCTCTATTTTAGTGATTAAATATTTGAAGATAAATGGAGGTAGGCCACTTTCAAAATAAACGGCTCATATATGTACATAATAAAATAAATTAACGTTTTACATGTAATAAATAAATTTTTAATAAACGTGTGACGAGTTTGATAGTTCAAGTCTCTTGAGACATTGTAGAGGTGCCAGTGAGATAAAATTTTGGAGACCTCTGTTCTAAACAGTTTAGCTAAAGAATTGTAGTTAAAATATTTAGCTATTTTGCACTTATGCTATAAAATTCCCTGTACCCATGAATCCCCTGACCACTCAAATAAAAAGATATTCCTTTTTTATAATTATTGGTAAATTTTTTTATTTTTTATTTTTTTTTATTTTTAAAGAGAAAAGATAGGCCCTCGGCCGGCAGAGGATCCGGGTTTGTATTCCGGCCGAGGGCCTATCTTTTCTCTTTAAAAATAAAAATATTTAAAAATAAAAAATTGACCAATAATTATAAAAAATTATAAATAGTAATATGACGTAAGTCAGTAAGATCCTAAAATTAAATTAATTTTCAAAGAACTTTCGTTCTAGTGCATTCATCGCAAAAATAGCGAGAACACGAGGACATGGGATCGGATAAGAGAAAAGATTTGTCCTCTGCCGGCAGGCGGCCTTGGTGGCTCAAATGGTAGGGCACTATCATGGAGGATCCGGGTTTGAATCCCGGCCGAGGGCCTATCTTTTCTGTTTAAAAATAAAAAAAAATATTCATCTTCAAATATCTGTGGAAACGGTGGATCATGTAAAAATTACTATATGATTTAGAAAATAAATTTAATAGTGTCAATATTTAAACTGCAGCTTATTCATTACAAAACTCTGAAAAAAAAAAACTTGAACTAGGGAAAATCAGAGCACTGTTAATAAGCAACGGACTCGGAAAGTAACCATTAAATATTTTTTATATAAAACCAAGCATTTTTACAATGATTAAATCTAGCAAGCAAAGTATGAAACAATGTATAATTAAAATTTGGTAAGACAACATTCTTTCATAGATTTTCCTAAAACAATTTACAATAATAATATTTTATAAATGTCTTATGATTTATATCCTTTAAGAAGAATTTCAAGTATGTAAGTTTTAGAAACAGCATTCTAAGCTCTTACGTCATAAGATAGTGTACTATTTATTCTAAATACTTTCATTTCTTGTAATACTTCCAGGGATCCAGGCCTGGACAAATCTTTTCTCTTCAAAATAAAAATATTTAAAAATTATCACAATCATAAGAATAATAAAATATAAAAGTTTTTTAGTTGATATTAGACTCAACATCTGTCTTTCCTGATGATGACCTAACCACTGGACCGAAACGATGGGACAAAATGAAATAAGTTGTACCCATTGGAGTGAAATTAATTAATATATATAACATAATTATTGGTATCTGCATATAGGTTAATAAACCATCATATTTTGACCTAATCATTAATACACAATCCAATAAACAAACGGAACATTGATGGTCCTAACTTTTTTTTTTTCATAAGTCAAAGATTCATCAGAGGATCGAATATGCAATACCTGACATAATACTTACCATAAAATTAAATATTGTTTGAAATTTATTAAAAATATATAACTGGTTTACTATCGACTACAATGATAGTAATTATTTTCAATAACAATAACGATTTTTAATTTAATTGTTTAATACAATTTATTTCACTTACTTCTGAATCTGATATCCTTCTGTTCTCTTTTCAATTCGGTAACGATATACAACTGCAGTGAAACGAATACGACATACACGAGGGATAGACTACAAACACTGACAAGAAGACTGAGCAAGGGCTCGGCACAGACTGAACTTGCCCGGAGCGGCCGCCTCCCTCCCCTCGCACCTGTGTCCTCCAACAGGTGGATCCCAGCCTTCCTCCACAACGTACAAGTCTTCTGCAAAACAGCTCTTAGGAACTACATCTTTAACCTTGGAGAGGAATTGCCTCTTTCAAATATATATTTCAAAAGAGAAATAAAATTTAAAAGGATGGTATTTATTACTAAACCACTATTTGAACAGTTGGACATTAAGAAACGAGAAAACTTCATCAGCTTAAAGAACTTTCATTATCTATCAGCTGTGAGCAACCTGAGGACACGCAGGTGAATTATGTATCTGGTCATGTAACATATGTATCCGGTCTCGTGACTTATTTCTCCGGCCACTTATAAGAAATTGAATACATTAATAATTAAAAATAATAATAATAACAATACAAAGGTATAAAGAATATAGTAATAAATAGAATATAGTAATAATGGAATATAATGATAAATAGAATATAATAATAAATAAAATATAATAATAATTAAAATATAATAATAAATGAATAACAATGAAATATAACAAATGAAAATTAATAATAAACAAAAAATTATAAATTAACTATAATATTAAATTAAATATAACAGTAAATAAAATATAATAATAAATAAAATATAATAATAAATAAACTATAATAGTAAATAAAAATAAATAAATAAAAATATAATAACGAAACTGGTTATAAACAATAATACTCAAAAAGGAATACTAAACGATAATCGAGTATATACTTGTAAAGAATAATTAAATTTCAAGATAAATATCCAGCCTAATGTATTGACAATAAAGGTTACTCACTCAACAGCAGGGTGGTGACCATGGTAACAAAGAATTGATAAAGGAGGATCTGGGGACTTACAAATATAATAGTAAATAAAAAAAATAATGAATGAAATATAATGCTAAATAAAAAGAATAGTAAATAAAATATAATAATGAATTGGCAATAATAATAAACAAACTAAAAAATAATCGATTGTACATTAATATCGATACTCACCAATTATCGATATAAAATATCGATGGTACCGATATATAGATTATATTCAACATTAATAGTTACTAAATATCGATTGCACCAAAATATCAAAATATGGAAGTGACGAGACCTGTTTCATTAGTTATATGACTAGATACATAAGTCACGTGACATGATACTAAAGTCACGCTATCTGATAAAGATGTCACGTGACCAAATACATAAGTCATTTGACCTGATAGATAAGTCATGTGATCTGGTAAAGAATTCACGTGACCATTTATATAACAGGTCACGTTTTATAATTTACATCACTAGATATCTAAGTCATGTGACCTGATTCTAAATTCACGTGACTTGATATATAAATCACTCGACTAGTTACATAAGTCACGTGACCAAATACATCAGTCACTAGACCTGTTTCATGAGTTATATGACTAGATACATAAGTCACGTGATCTGATAAGGCATTCACGTGACCATTTATAAAACAGGTCACGTTTTATAATTTACATGACTACATTAGTCACGTGACAAGATTTAATAGTATCTACCCCTCTTTTTTAGTGACGTGACCTGATAGATAAGTTATGGGATCAGAAAAATAGGGCACGTGACCAGATATATAAGTCACGAGATCTGATGCGAAAGTCACGTGACTAGTTATATAAGTCACATGGCCTGTATCATGAGTTATATGACTAGATACATAAATCACGTTATATGGTACGGTAGTCATGTGTAATTACATAAGTCACGTGACCTGTATCTGGAGTTATATGATTAGATACATAAGTCACGTGACCTGATAGGTAAGTCACGTGATCTGATACGGAAGTCACGCGACCAGTTATATAAGTCACATGACATGCTTCATAAGTTATATACCGGATAGGTGAGTCTCGTGACCGGATAGATAAGTTATGCGATCAGAGAATAGGTCACGTGACCTGATACATAAGTCAAGTCATCTGATGCGGAAGTCACGTGACTAGTTACATCAGTCACGTGATCTGATACAGAAGTCTTCTCTCCTCATTCCTATTACTGTAGGACGTCAAACAATTATTTTTAAAATTTTGGAAAACAAAAACAAAACTAACTGTAGATAATAGTTCAAAAAAACTTGTATCATTAAATCTCATGAAAACTCTTGGGTTCAGTGCAAGGTAGAAACTATGCTGTTTCTTGAACAACGGTTGTTCAGTGAGTTGAATTGTCTTAGGTCATCCTCAACCGCAAGGTTTTCCCCTATATTTTGGATATCCACTTTATAGGGGGTAGATAGCGATTAGCATATTAAATCAAAGAGATAATAGTTGATGAATTTTGTTTCATTATTGAAGCAATAAAAAGAATTGTTTAAAACTTTTATAATTTCGATTAATTTAACGTTTATACAAAGAACATTATATAAAATAATTACAATCAATAACAATTAATGCTATTATTATATGTTTTTTAAAAAACTGTACCTGTATAGACCATGGGTTCAGTACTTGGAAGAGACTGTACTGTTTTTGGACAACCGATGTTTTGGAGGTTGATCTCTTCTTGATCACGGGTATTCCCTTTATTTTGGATGTCCACTTCATAGAGGCTGGGAGTGTCCCAGGAGGCCCCAGATCCCAAAGGATCCATTCCCGGTTGGTAATTGATTAAATAAAATGGACAATAGTTAATGGATTTTATTTCTAACCATGCCTACCGAAACAATAGTATTACAAGTTATTTATAACTCGAACAATTTTTATCAACTAAATGTTTATATCACGAACCTATTATACAAAATAATTCCAGTCAATAAGAATTAATGTATTATTTGTTTTACGAAATAGTCGTTAATTAACAAAGTGCAGTTTTATAAGTTCTATAAAAATATAATTCACTGGAAAAAAATGAAATGAAAAAAACTGGATTTTTATACTTCATTTTAAATTGTGATTGATAAATCAGTACTCTACGTGATGCAAAATTTCGAATAATTAAAAACGAATAGTTCTATTATTCTAAATTTATAATTAGCTTTAAATTTTACAAAGGAATAGTTGAACATTACAGTTACAATCCTCCCATAATTATTTACAATTACATCTTAATCAGTAGTCGCTGTCAGATAACGCCTGAAAGATGGTTGGTACATTAACCTACAAGACAGCGCTGTGTTGCGTTTTACTATACTCTACTCTTTTTCGAATTTTTTTTGTTGATCTGAACTAATGGTAAATAAAATAATAATCTGTCGGATAAAATTATAATAAATAAATTAAATTCTATTTCTGTAATTTTATTTTTTCTATTTAACAGTCAATAGTTGCTCCAAACTTTATTGGATATCATTTATTGTTACTTTTATTTTTATTAAGATAAAATGTATGATGTACAGTACTTTTTTTTTTTTATTTTGCACATTTTATTCCACATTGTATTGTTTATCAAAATTTATATTTTTTAGTGTATTATTTAGTTAATTTGAGCATATTACTTAATAGTTCATCAAAACTTTCTTGTATACAGTTTATTGTTATTATTATTTATATTAGCACAGAATGTATGGTATATCGTACTTCGGTGATTTTTTTTTCTCATTTTGTGCTGCATTATAATGTACATCATTTACATTATTATATAATGCATTATTTAGTTAATTATTTCTTATTAGTTAACAACAATAAACGATTGAGTACTACTTTATTCAAATCGTCGAAATTGAAAATTAAATAGAAACTTAATGACTACTTAAACTTATATGGATGTATGCTCCATAAATCCAAGCTTCAGCAAAAAACGTTAATAAAAACTAAAAATTTTCATAAAAAATATTAAGACTAATTACAAAAGCTAGCTTATTACAAAAAAAAAAACTGTACATACCGACTTAGAACAAAGAGATATTTCGCTTTTAATAATAATAACTTTCATTGATATGCACCGAAGAGGGTCTGGAGGGTGGAGTGGTTATCATAATAACCTTCCATGCCATCCTAAGTTATGCCTGTGGATAAGGTAAAATAGAGGTGCCGAGCTTGTGCTGTGTCTGGTACTCGGTAAAGATCCTTAAGTATACCTTGATAGGCAAAATTTATGACTCCCACTGTAGCATCGTTTGGCTGTATGAATGACGCAATATTAGAATAGACCGAAAGACACTGCAGCTAATATCTAAATACAATATAAAGACACTGAGCTTGAGGGTTGTAGCTCCAACTTATTAATGATATAATTTATTTTATTTTTTCAGTAAATATTAATATTTTCTATCATGTTTTGTAATATTTTTTTTAATTGTGTTACTCGAATTCTAAACTATTTTAAATATATTGTAAAAAAAATCTCTTCTAAAAGAAAAACAGATCACGAGAGATTTGGTGTCAGATGTGTCCATCACAACTATAGTCAGAGCGGGTTTTCCCACATGCGTGTAGTTCCCTTCTAGGATGCTGATAACGAAATGTCACTAATAAAGTAACTGTTCCATCAAAATTACTCAAATTAAAAGTAACAGCTTTAATTTTCAGTTACTTGTAACTGATTAAAATAATAAATAACTGATTGAACAGCTGATTTGATTATGTTTCCTTATTTGATGTTAAATTAGATAACCTGTACCCCTATACACCCAGGAATTGTATGGGATTCAGTAAATAAATAAATTATTTATTTATTGATAGGAAATACGTCTTAGTTTACACTATGTGAGTAACTGATTATTTTACATTTGCAATTAAAAAATAAAATATAGTTTACATAGAGACAGGTTACTAGAGTTTGCATCACGTTTTAAAGCTCATAATGGCAGTCTATAGACACTGTCATTTTAGACCCCTATTAATTAACCATCAAAGAGGTTTATCATTTATCATTTAAAATTAATAACATAAATACAATTTAAAAAAAAATAAAACTTATACCAGTACAACTCATGAAGAGTTTTGAGTTCAATACTTGTTGTGACTGTTCTCAAAGACTTGGACGAAGATTGTGCAGGAAGTTGATTTGTCCTAGATCACGCTCAACCTCCAGATTTCGTTCATTTTAACTTACAGTATTTTTTAGGATTGAGTAAACAAAAATTTTAAAAATATATACTTATATTTTATTATTTACAAAATTTTAAATTACAAAACTATAAATATTTAAATATTTTTATTTTGAAGAGGAAAGATATGCCGCAGCCGGAATTCGAACCCGGGTCGTCTGTCTCTCCGTGACAGCTCTCTACCAATTGAGCCGGGGCATGTCTTTTCTCTTCAAAATGAAGATGTTTAAAAATTAAAACATTTATCAAAAAATTGTAATTATTTAAGTACATTAAATATAATAAATTAAATATGTAATAAATTAGCACATAAAACAACACTTAAGAAAAGAAGGAACTGGATACATTTAAATTATATAAAACGTCATAATAAATAATATATATTAGGCAAATAAAAAATCTTCCAAAAAGTACTTGTTTAATAATTTAAAATATACACATTTCTTTATAAATTGACTAGTTTCTGCAATTGTTCGTTCACATTTGTCAATTTATTTCAAACTCCTCATAGCTCAATCTGTTCACTGAGCTATTACTGTTTTATCGATACAATCATGCAATTTAGAATCGATTTGCCAAAATTAGAAGCTACTACTACACTTTGAACTCAATGTCTGGGAAAGGAAAATACTCAGGAAGATATATGGGCCAATAAGAGAGAACGGTACGTGTCTGTCAAGGATGAATCGTGAGCTCCTCTCAATATATGGATAAACCAGACCTGGTATCGTTTGAAATATCCCACGTGGACACATGGGACACGTGGAACGGATGCCAGAAACAAGGATGCCAAGACGCCTGTTATACTGAAGCATTGGAGGGAAACGACTCAGAGGAAGGCTTAGGATGAGATGGTTGAATGTCAATGGTCAATGGTTGAGGAAGACATCAAATTCCTTGGGGTAAGGAGAAGGAGAGGACGAGCAGTGGACAGGAATGATTGGCTTAAGGTCCTTGGTTAGGCCCAAGTCCTTTTAGGACCGTAGCGCCCATCAGTAAGTAAGTACTACATTTTAACATGATCACATTCTTCTTTCAATGGATATATATATATATATATATATATATATATATATATATATATATATATATATGCGCATACATATCGCTCCTTCAAAACAACGACATAACTCAAAAATATAGGCACAAGCTAAGCCTTCAGTAGCATTGTATTGGTTGAAGCTTTATAATTCAGGAACAACATATCTGATTTTCCATTTCCAATATGTTTCTTTTTTTTTAATGAAGGCATATTTTGAGTTGTATCATGTTTGAGCTTGAAGTTTCATGGGAATAATGACATGAGTTAGAATCAACACAGTTTCAAGCTATTTAAAATTTTCTAATGGTTAGTAAAAGAATTTCAATACCATAATTAAAATAGGAACGCTTTGCTTTACCAAGACCCAAATTTTAACTTTTTAAACTTACACGGAACTTTCATATTCCTCTATTAAGAAATTAGGTTTTTTGAGTAATGAAATTGCTCTTTCAAGGGAGCGTTACAACATATAACCTATTTACCAAAAATAGATAAAGCTGTTAGGTTTGACATGACTACCCCTTTCGTTCAGTAAAGAACGAATCGAAAACTTCTGCTCCGAAGCCGATGCCTACCCTAGGAAGACTACTGATCTTCCTTCTGATCTTCCTCTCGATTACGTCAGGGAACAATCGATGACCCAGTTCAAACTCTTCAGTTTGTTCCGTTACCACGTTCCAGTTCTTCGATCTCTTTGCTCAGGATCTCTTGGAACTTTATGCGCACTCCGATCTTCTTCCTCAGTGGCAACATCTTAATGAGTGGCAGCAGACTCTTCAGGTACTGCAGATCGTCGTCGTCTTCCATCTGTGTCTTCTTCTCCAATAGATCCAGCCTCCGCCTCTCCATCTCTATAAGGACCTTCTTGATAACTTCGCCGTTGCGGTTAGTAGGATTCCTCGTAGTGGAGATGGGTTCTTGCACGGGCTCCCGAATCGGACCGGAAGTAGAGTCCACTGTCAGCGGCCTCCAGCAAGGAGGTCTGGCTTCTTCGTCTTTGACATAGATTTCTTCGGTATCTCTCGATTGGTCGAGCCCTTCTGTACTGCTCTGACTCTCTTCGGTCATCTGGACGTCTCCTTCGCCATCACAGCTCTTCTTGGGGTTCATCAAGTCGTGGAGGAACGACATGGAGTTGAAGTGACTCCAGTTGGACTTCTTCGGCTCCTCTCCTCCAGTCTTTTCAAGTTTCTTCAATTCAAGGCGATAATAATCTCTCAGCGATTTCCATCTCCCTTTCGCTTGTTGGTCTGAAATAAAATATGTACATTTATTTTACATGTTTCACGGAAATTAGATGCTTAATATGACATTATAATATAAATATAAGGATGATTGTGCATGCATGCGACATAAGCAGAGAATAAAAATTATTTGTTCAGCTACAGTCCATTAAGAACATTGTTTCAATACATGTTGAGCTAACGGTTGTGCAAAAAAGTAATTTGGAAGAGATACCAAACCACCATGTTTTTTTTTAATCTAGATTATACAGGCTGAATGAACTCCAAGGCGGTCTGTAGAACTTCCAGGTAGATTTACGGTTTTTAAAGGAGATTAGATAACTAATATAAAATCTTCTTAAGTGAATAAGCATGATTTAAAAAAAATATATAAGTCAAAGTTAAAAAAACAAACGACTATTATTTTTTTTTTAAATGGTTAGTGAGCTTGTAATATTATGAGGAAATAACTGATTCTTAAATTTAAGTCCATGAATATTTAAACTTAGATATGTACTCGCTTATCTTCTACATATAAACTAAAATTAAAGCTGGAGTTTTAATATATTTTTATTAAAATATTGTTATTTCGACATGTATACATTTATTCAAGAACCCCCAAGTGAAATACGTACTTGTGTATTAGCCGGTCTGCACGAAACCTACTCCCTTATCTTTTGCAATCTCTTCAAATCGCTCATCTCATTTGAATTATTTGCTTGTACGTTATTAAGTTTTTTCCTGTATTGTTTTTGTCTTGTTAATTTTATTCATTTTCTATTTAAATTTCTTTATTGTTTATTTAATCTTATATTGTGTTTATTCCTTTTGTTATTACTTATTTAAAATGAACACTTTAGAAATAACCGTCTTTAAAAGAAGAATCTGTGAAATACTTCTAGATCATCGGAATAATTCCAAAAACGAAATTATAATATAAAATATAATAAAATATAAAAAAGGTTTTAGTGAACATCTAGTATAAATAAAGAAAATATATATGCCTTCACTAATAAAAATATTTTTAATGCACAATTACAAATTGATATTTTTTAATAGACAGATATAGAAATTAATGATGAAAAAAACATATGTTGGTAGCTGGCTGCTACAAGGTCACCAAATTGGTATTGACAATAATAGAAACGGAGATGTTTTCTTCGAAATTGAAGGGAAAACATTTATAATAGAAGAGGAACGTAGCTAGTGGAGTCTAGGATCAGCATTGCGTTATTTACTAGATCTTGGATATTTTAATTTTCATTAATACGAAACGAATAAGAAGGTAGGTGTTATCAGTATCTGAATTGTTAGTGTTTAGGTTATAATCAATGGAGGATAACAGTCCCTGAGTGCCGGCTAATACACAAGTACTGGAGTACCGATGTCAGTCGAAGCTAAAGAAACTTAATAAGGATTCGCTTCAGCCTTTCCTCTACAGCCCACAATATTACGTCAGAGCCCGAAGTAAGGATACGTGCAAATTACATGAAAAAGCCGTTAATGCCGCTTCTTATAGTAATAAGCTTGTAAAAACTTTCTCGGAAATTAATTAACATATTCGGCGACTACTAAGTATCGTTGATGGCATAATCTATGTATGCCGCGTGAGATCTGTAAACCACATGCATACTATCGCGATGAGGAGGTAGATTCCCATCGAGTCTCGAATAATCGTCACTATTACAGTGAGTTACGTATGGAATATATAACTAATACAATCTATAATATTAAATATTTGTTCATGTATGCACTGTAATGTGATAGTAGATTCATTTATTTATGTATATATTTTTAAATGGAACGATTAAATTATACTAGGAAGGAATAGTCCGGGTGGATGTAGTCTTCGCCTGACTACTGGAGTCCTGTATGCCCACCAGCTGCACGGGAAACCAAGGCTCTCACCACGGCAATCACGAGTTCATTTTGAATGTTTGGGTCAATTTTAAGTATTTTTCAAACATTTTATTTCATTAATTTGGTAAAACTACTTTCCAGTCAAATTTTCTTTATTTCAAAAAACGTTTCGACTACATAGTCCGGAAATATTAAGTTAGAATTTTCGATTGTAACAACTGATACTTTAGGTAACAATTTCGCGATATTTTTTTCTTCGATAAAATAAAATGTTTTATATTTTAATGTGGATGCCACTGGACTATATATTTGTAATTATTTCATTACTTTGGTAAAACCAATTTCCAGGCAAATTTTCTTTATTTCAAAAAACGTTTCGACTACACAGTCATTTTCAATTTTTCCTTTTTTTTTTCGTAAGCATTACTTTTACCACTTACAAGTCAATATTAGAATTGTCATTCTACCAATTCTTTATATAGATGTCTCTATTTTTAAAATTTCTTACTTGGAATTTCATTATTCTCCATGGTCAATCTCTAATCATAAGATTAGATTATTAGATTATTGACTTGTAAGTGGTAAAAGTAATGCTTATGAAAAAAAAGGAAAAATTGAAAATGTAGTCGAAACGTTTTTTGAAATAAAGAAAATTTGACTGGAAAACGGTTTTACCAAATTAATGAAATAATTACAAATATATAGTCCAGTG
Organism: Arma custos; assembly: GCA_037127475.1. NCBI lineage: Eukaryota > Metazoa > Arthropoda > Insecta > Hemiptera > Pentatomidae > Arma > Arma custos. The sequence goes on from CM073760.1 coordinate 111,966,148, forward strand.
GCATCCACATTAAAATATAAAACATTTTATTTTATCGAAGAAAAAAATATCGCGAAATTAATTTTTAACTACCTGAAAAAATCAGCTGTTACCTAATGTATCAGTTGTTACAATCGATTTAGAAATCATCGATGTAATTAAAACATCGACAGTTGATGCTCAACCTGATTATAAAGTTTTTAGAAAGAATAAAATTCTAACTTAATATTTCCGGGTATATACACGTATGATAGTTGTTACAATCTATTTAGAAAGCATCGATGTAATTAAAACATCGACAGTTGATGCTCAACCTGATTATAGAGTATTTAGAAAGAATAAAATTCTAACAATATTTCCGGGTATAAACACGTATGATATATTATGTATTAAACATATGTAGATAAATAAAAATAACTGTGCAAATATCATTCATTATTGCCGAAGTAAGAACTCTTTCAAAACTATATTTATTTATATGTCTGCTGCACTTAAAGAAAATTCCGAGAAATTTCAGCGGGAATATTGGAATCCATTCAATGAATAACTACAAACAAACTCGAAATGAGAATTTACTTATCGAAGAATTTTAAGTGGGTTTTATTTACTAAACGTATTAAGGATTGTTATAAAAAAAAATTCAAGAATCGAGGCCAGAAAGTAACAATAAGAGATGTGCGCTTTAAATTTAATTGACTAACCGAAAATCGCAGGTTATTATGCCAAACTTCGGTGTAGACGTAAAATGGCAGTCTCGAGCCTTTGTTGTGTCCGATGCACGTTCAATATCCCTATCCAAATTTTACCTGGGTAGAAAATATTTCTACGATTATTTTTAAGATCTCCCACTCGAACAACAAACTAATCGAAGAAACATACCATGATTGTGAACGATAAACCAACAACTTTTTACTCTTAATTTTAAACAAAAGTATTAATTAATAGTAAAAAAAAAAAAAACGTTTTAACCAGAAGAATATGCCTAGCGGTTTAAAATAGAATATTATAGAATAGTATGTTATAATGAATATAATGTAGAATATAATGTAGAATAGTATGTTGTGCTGGCATGCACGAACATATACTCGAAAAATTTTGTATAGAATTTTTTTTCAAAACAATCGAAGCAATTTAATGAATTTTTCAACACCATTTTCTTCAACGGAATTATTAATCTGTAGGGAGGCAGATTGTACAGCAGCTATATCAATATAGCAATAGATAAAATATCATTAAAGCGGTTTTCGCGGTTAGTGTTTACAAATCTAAAACATACTGTCCTATTATTTAAATATGTTTTATATGATATAAAAAAAGTCTTATGAGTTTAAAGAAGAATCCCTTAAGTGTATAAAAAACTAGACTTCAACTTACTGACTAAAGATAGGTAAGCTACGAAGATAGTTTTTTGTTGGTATTCGTTAACTGTTTTTAGTAATAAAATAATTTATTTGTTATCACTTCTGCAGGCTGTCGCTTTGAGTTATGTCATAACAAGTTTCAACTTTCCATTAGTTTCCTTCTTATAATATACTCCAACAATACAAATAATTTTGGGCTTTAGTATGGAACAAAGAGTGTGAGTGTGGGAAACGTGTAGATTTAGGGAATCATTTCATCAAAAGATGAACGTTTCAACAAACATATTTCATTTAATTTATTTGAAAAGAAAAGATATGGCCAGAACCGGGACTCGAACCCTGGTATTTCACCATTCCGAGAACACGGAGATGTAGGATCAGTGAAAAGAAATGATAAGGCTGGCCGAGAAGTGTGCCAGGGTGGCCGAGATGGTTGAGGCGTCACCACAGATAGGTGAAATACCCGGGTTCGAGTCCCGGTCCTGGCCATATATTTTCTTTTCAAATAAAATATTTAAAAAAAAAATTATATTATATAACAATTAAATAAATTATTATATTTCATTTATACTTCTAAATCTTTGTTTTTACGTTTATTTCTTAATGAAATTATTACTGAGATCTACATATTTAAAATAATTACATTATTTTTTTCTATACTAAAGAAGCCCACGATAATTTTTATTTTGGAAAATATTAAAAAAGAAACGAATAAAAAGTTAAAAAGTGTAGTAACACAACTCAAAGCGGCAATATGCAATCTGCTGTTTTGTATTTTTGACAAAATTTATTTTGATGTATTTAATTATTTTTGAGTGGAAAATAGTTGACTGGATGATTCAAATCCAACCATCTTCTATAAAGTGGGTACCCTAAATTGGGAAAAAAACTTGGCGGCTGAGCGTGATCTAGGAGCAATCTCACCTCTTTGCACTACCGTTACTATTATTCTTAGAAACAATACAATCTCTACCTATATACATATATATATATATATATATATATATATATATATATATATATATATATATATATATATTTATACATACATACACATATACAGTCTTAAGTTGATCTTCTTACCAGTAAGCCCTGTCTCATGGGCTACTTCCTCCCAGAGTATCTTGATGACTGTATTGTTCCTGTAAAAGTGCACGCTGGGGTCCCAGAGCGGTCTCCTCTTGTATACCGCGTAGATGAGAGCTTCTTCGGCAGAAGGAGGTGTCGACTTGGCCTTCAGTTTGTAGAGTGGTACAGGCCGAACTCTGACACCTTCTGGATCAGCGCTGCTTATGTTGCTGTTCATGTTTGGTCCCATAGGTACACCTGTCAATAATAAGCAACGTTTAACCTAAATCTTGTTTTTAAAAAAAAAACCTCTAATATATATTTAAAAAAATTAGTGATGTAATAATTTATCGGAGTTGTCTAGCAACAGATAAGCATCTACTATTTGTTTAGTCTTTTGTTGTTCTTTATCAGTTAAATTATAAATATTTTTTAAATGAGCAAATCTTAAAGACACTGTTCCTGACTTCTTTAAGTCGCTTCACACTATATATCACTTTTAAAAACTTAAATAGAAAAAATGAAATACATCGATTTAAAAAAAAATAAGCTACATATTATTAGAATATTTCGATTTTATAAAAGTTATTTTAATATGAAGAATGCAGTGAAACAATATCAAGACATTTTTTCTCATTAACTATTTATATTTTTTTTAAAATTATAAAATAAACCTAAAATAATTTTTTTTTTATTAACATTAACATTTCAAAAACTAATTCATTTTTTCATCTAATCCAAAATTCTCAATATCTCTAAGCAATACTGGATGATCACTCATATTTTAACACATATGCCATATATATATATATATATATATATATATATATATATATATATATATATAATATCTGATAAAAAAAATCATCATATATATTATATCCCACCTCCTTGCAGAACCGTTGTCCATGAAATAGTACCGTCTCTACCGTCTCTACCATGTACTGAATCCCAGATCCGTACACGGGTTGTAGTGGTACAGGGTTTTTTTTGGTTTTTTTATTATTATAGTATCAATTTACTATGTGACCGGAACTTTTCACCAAAACGAGAGTTCTCGTTCCCGGACGTTAATGTGTTAATAGACTGACCAGGGTGGGTTCAAAATAAATACTAAACTAAACTTCAATTTTTATATTAAAATCTGGGTACCTCGAATAAAACATTAGTTACCCAATGTATTATAAATGAATGTTGTATAATTTGTGAAATGAGGGTTGATCCGCCGTTAGGACATTCCGGCCGAAAAATTATCTTTCAGGATAATAAATTTACACTGTAACTGTAACTCCATAATAAAATTATACTACCCCTATTTATATATCATGCAATTCAGTCAACCGACAAAACATCAATAAAGATTTTTTCGCACATATTTAAATTTAAAAAAAGGAAACCTTCTTTTGTAAATATCATTTAAATTAATTTAGCAATTGCTTTTATTATGTATTTTTATTCAGTTAAATTTCATTGTTTCTAATGAATTAAGAACTTTATTTGCATTTTGTAATATATTCCATTAAAAGTGCAAATATTTAAATAGTTTTAACAGATTTAAAATTCTAAATAATTCTTATATAACATAGAATTATCATTATTATTATTTATCCTTAAGAATGCTTTAGAAAAATAATTTAAATAGACTTTTCATATTAATTAGTATATACTACACTGGACTGCAATCTTTTAGTAATCATGATCAAGCAAATAAACCAGTTTCCAGTCTCAACAATTATTTATTGTTTAAAAACGTTTCGACAATTGGGTCATTTTCAATTTTTTAACATTAAGCATTGTTCATCATACATCGTATATAATAAGTTATAAGTCAATTAACTGCAAAGACAACAATTACAATTAAAAATCTTTTTTATAAATCTAAAAATGTCCTAAAAATTAGTAAACGAAGTACAGATACCTCTGAAAGTGCATTACTAAATAATTAAAATCTAACTTTATCACCCTAGGGATCAACTATACCCCATTGCCAAATGTCTGTCTAAGAATGATTTAAACCTTTGAACTATGAAGTAAGAGGATGTAATTTTTTTCTTTTTTTTACTATTGTTTCATTCTTTATGTATTAAACCACAGTAAGAAAAAATTATATAATTATATACGAAGTTTCTATCATGCACAATGCTTAATGTTAACAATTGCGAATGACTCAATTGTCGAAACGTTTTTAAAACAATAAACAATTATTATTGTTTATTATTATTAAAATTATTATTAAAACAATTAAACAATTATTGTTGAGACTGGAATGTGCTTTTCTTGGTTGGTCATGATTACTAATAAACTTTCCAGTAAACAGTATTTATTTTATTCACATGTCTTGAAATTTGTCTACTTCACAAGTGTAATACTCAATTATCACAGTATTCTTTTAGGTTTCCACGGCCACTATTATTACAAAAGACTTAACTAATTTCTTCTGGATTAGACCGTGTACAAAAATGTTTTGCCGACGTTTCGCCAACCATGCTGCTGACTTCCTCAGGGCTGAGATGAGAATGAGCTCATTCTCATCTCAGCCCTGAGGAAGTCAGTAGCATGGTTGGCGAAACGTCGGCAAAAAATCTTTGTACACGGTCTAAACCAGAAGAAATTAGCAAACTCTTATTACAGTATTATTCTATAAGTTTGATTTCCAATCAAAAATAGTGTATCGTTTAGTATAATAGATTGTTATAATAACTTTTGAAAATATCAAACTAAATTGAGATATATGAAAGCAATTTAAAAACAATTCTGGGAAATAAGACAATGACTGAAACCATTGTATAGCCTTACAAATTTACTGTGAATAAAATGTGCATAAATATAATTTAATTATTTTATTAAGAACGCAGTCAACAATTATATTTTAAATTTATAAATAAATTCAATTGACCATTCGACTTTTAAGATGATGTAACAAGAAGCAATCGAAATTCCTTAGATGATTTTGCGAATAAGATCGTCCTTGCCTATCGAGTGTTTACAATCGATTAGATAAGATTTATCGATATAGATATCGGCTCACCTGATGCTTCAAGTTGGTGATGATGGTATCGACCTTCCTCTACGGCTCGTTGAACCAGACTGACTAGGGTCCGCTAGCGGCAAGAGTTCTATACCGACTCGTTCAGAGATAAGTGTTCTGTTATTCCCCAGACAAAACGTGGCCAGGTATTCACAGCGTTTCTAAAATTGGGAGGGGACGCAAATATTTCGCCACTTCCTCTAGTACGCGGAATCCCCTGAGGGTTCGAGTCCCGCGAGGAAGTAGAAACGGGAAATGAGCGGCTGGAGGGGCATTCCTCTCTTGATAGCGATTCAATTATCTTACAACATACACAATAGTGTTGTTAGTGATTTCTCCTCTATATATACATATGTTTAAATAGAATATTTTTAATATTGGAAGGCCCCATCGATAATAAACACCAATATACTATATGTATTAAAATTGAGTATCACAAACCTATTTGGTAATTATTCCTTGGATTGTCTCTTCGAGTTGAGACACAACAAGATTTAACGTTTCTCTTTTGATATTTTCAAAAAATACAAGTTATCATATTATAACTTTGGTATAGAAAAGAGAATGTTAATTATAGGAAATGTATTAAATCTAGAATTAAACGTTTCAATAAACATATATCATTCCTTCTACTTTCCTCAATACAGGGGTGTACATCAAGGCAATGTTTTAAGCCCTACCCTCTATATCTTTTAACCTCTGATATTGCGGAGCATCCATGCACCAACATGTATACCTTGGCTGACAATACAGCCATTATTTCTTCCCCCAGAGATCCTAAAATAGCCTCTATAGCTCTTCGAAATCGTATATTTGATTTAGAAAAGTGGTCCCACAAATGGAAAATCAGAATAAACGCCTCAAAATCGAGCAGTGTAAGCTTTTCCCTCCAGAAAGTTTCATGTCCAGCATTCAAAATTGACAACGAAAAAGTACCTAATATAATATGTACGCTATCTCGGCTATAATTGGGCATGGAATACACATACAAAAATAAAAAAACAAGTACCGACAAAACGCTACAAAAAACTATCACTTCTTCTGGACTACAGATCTTCACTTGATTTACAAAACTAACGACTTATCTATAAAAGTATACCCAGACATTTAGTCGTATGAGGCAGAACTTTGGGGTTTAAACACGTCCACATACACAAGATATAAACAACACAAACCAAAATTCTAAGAAAAATTGTAAATACCCCTTGATTTATTTCGAAACGAACCATACACAACGATATGAACATTCCCACAACAAAATCATTTATTCACAACAAATACACAACATTCTACTCATCAACACAAAATCCACTTGTTCTTTCTCTTTTCTGCTCCATGTTGCCCGGGCTTGATAGGAAAAGAGTAAAAAGACAATAGTCAAGAGACCTCCTCAATTACTGACGTTTCCATTCCCCAAACTTTATGTTCCTGTAGTAAGTCAAAGAGAACACTTGGATCAAATTTGCTGGATGCACGATTGTGCAGGTGCAAATAATCACAATAATATAAAATACCATAAAATTATGTATCATCTTTACTTTGAAATGTTTGTTGAAACGTCTATTTCTAGATGAAATGATTACCGAAGTATACACATTACCCATAATTACATTCTCTATAACGAATAAACAGTTACAACTTGTGACGCAACTCGAAGCGACATCCTGTGGAACAGATACCCATTAATCTTTGAAAGTTTTTAAGTTAATCAAATTCCATGACCTTGCTCAATCAGCCATCATTATGTTCTGATAGCGTTATCAGCAATTTTCTACTCCACTACTCCACTTTCTTTGTCCTTTTTAATTTTATTTTTATCTTGGACCTAATTCGATATGAATAATTTTAACTTTGGTTACTCTTGAACATTAATGAATATATACATCAATGTTGATGGAACACTCAAACTTGAAAGACGAGAGCAACTGTTTTAAATTTTAACATCTTTTAATACTTTTCCTCTCTCTCTCTTGAAAATTATCAGTAATATTTTAAATAACATATCAGCTGTTTAAATTTAACTTTTCTCACCTGTTTTTGGTTCAATTTTTATTACTGATACTCTCTTTTCCTCAATCATAGCCGGATATGTTGGCGATAAAAGTGGTTATTCAGAAACTGATTAGCTGAAAAAGATTTATGAGTTAGTTATAAATAACTCTCATCGGTGATACGGGAATAAGCACTCAAAATCATGGATAAAATGTTATTTTTAACAAGTCCAATGAGGAAATATTTTTCACTTCAAACATTGGACTCCAGTAAAATTTCGATTCTGTTGTGCAGAGAGATCATTTGTCCGAGACCACGCTCATCCGCTACGTTTTCCCCCTATTTAGGGTACCCACTTTGTAGAGATTGGGTGAGCCCCAGGAAGGTCTGCAGATTCAACAGGTTCATCTATGTCTGTTAATAGATTAAATTGTGTTGCTGACACCTGAGTTTCAATCCGGATATTAATATTATCCCTTTTCATCAAAACAGTAATATTTAATTAACTCCACTTTATGCTACTATGGCTAATTAGACGATTGAAGAATATAGCACATTATGAGAGGTAGAATTAGTAAATAATAAATTTCTATAAAGTTAATAAGCGATGAGACGACGCCTAAATGTCCGAAACATAGATGGGAAGATCTCTTCACGGAGAGAGCTCTATAAACAGCAATTTACATATGTTCGCTATTATCATTATTATTACTAATTTATTTATATAAAAATACGAATACATTGCTATTACTACAAACCCTTTGCAAACAGAATATCAAGATGTAACCCTCCTTGAAGGATTGAGAAAAATACCACTCGAAAAGGATGTGATTCCCAGGACACGGGGAAATAAGCAGGCTACTTCAATACATTATTTCCAGAAAGCAGACAACAATTACGTTTATCCTTGCAAGGAAAGGAAATATGGAAGGTACGAGGATGGCTTCTGTAAATAATATTCCTAGTTTTTGAAGCGAGACTTTCAAAAATTGTTTTGTGTAACACAGTATGTCACTGATAACTCGCCCTACCCTCACACATTTTTTGTAGCTTAGTGTGTAGAGTCCTGAGCAAGTAGGACCGCCAAAACTAAAAACACATCGATAAAGTACTTACATATGTACATGATTCTAATCCTTTCAGTTTTAATTTCAGGATTAATTAGTTATACTAAGCAATCCTTTCAATAAATTCAATAATATTGCATATATTTTACTGACACGAGCAACAATATACGAAAATAACTTCTGCCCGTCCCATTAGTTAAATACAGTGTCAATGTATGTTTCACTTCTGTGCTGATCATTTTGTGGAGAAATATATATGGATAATCTTAAGCCTGGCTACTTTTTATACTTTTTATCAACACACCACACAGGCGAAGTTTATATAAAACTGTAACCTGATTGACTAACACACCCAGCGGTCAACGCACAGCAGAAACCACTGAACTTAGTATCTTGAAATTTGCAGATAGGTACTTTGTATAGCACTAAGATAGGAATTTGGATAATTCCACCCCGAAGGGTTTCCTCTTTAATATAATAGGGTTCAAAGATTGTGTAGAATCCGTCAGTTTTGAAATTAGACATCTGAAATTTTGGATGTACGAGTAACTTATGGTTAAAAAAAATTAAATTATTTATTTAAAATGATCTATCACGAAACGCCAGCAAAGCCGCAGGCAAAAGCTAGTGTTTATTAAAACAATTTCAATACCATCATTACAATAGAAATGCTTTGCTCTACCAAAACCCAAATTTTTATTTTTTTAACTCACATGGAACTTTCAAATAACTCTTTTGAAAAATTAGATTTTTTGAGTTGTAACATTGTTCTTTTTAAAGAGCGATATAAAGAAATATATATATATATATATATATATATAGTTATAATAGTAGCGTGGATTAGCCAGATGATTATTTCGCTGGCCATTATTGTCCGGCGTTATATTATGCAACGTTGTTATTTTGTCATTAACATATCATGTTATTCACAGAAATACCTATCACTCCCGAGTAGTAACTATCAGTTTCATATTAACATTAATAACCTTAATTTTATGCAAACAATCTTAAAACCTGCTGTCTCTGTATCGTAAGAACTATTCTTTTCTCTCAACCAGGCTGATTCAAAATTTTTATTCTACTATGCCTAATCAGGCTTTTAACTTATGCTTTTTGAATTTAATAATATTTTAACCATTTATGAATCCATTTTTTCATGATGTCTGTTCGCTTCTGGCATAACTTAAAAACGGATAGAGTTGAAATTTTGAAATCCAGTTTGGTTTGGCACATCATTGTTATGCACAATGATTGTAGCACATCAAGTTTTGCACCTCCATTGTGACTTCTAAATTAAATTAGTAAATTTATGCATTGTCAATTATATTTTATTACTTTAAAAAAATCGTTATGAATAGAATATATCACTTCTTCAAAAGGACAATGTCACAACTAAAAAAAACTGATTTTTCAATAGAGCTATTTGAAAGTTCCATGTGAGTTAAAAAAAATAAAACTTTGTCTATTGGTAAAGCAAAGCTATTGCAATGATGGTATTGTAAAATAAAATTGGCTATTGGTAAAGTAAACCTATTGCAATGATGGTATTGTAAAATAAAATTGGCTATTGGTAAAGTAAACCTATTGCAATGATGGTATTGTAAAATAAAATTGGCTATTGGTAAGGTAAACCTATTGCAATGATGGTATTGTAAAATAAAATTGGCTATTGGTAAAGTAAACCTATTGCAATGATGGTATTGTAAAATAAAATTGGCTATTGGTAAAGTAAACCTATTGCAATGATGGTATTGTAAAATAAAATTGGCTATTGGTAAGGTAAACCTATTGCAATGATGGTATTGTAAAATAAAATTGGCTATTGGTAAAGTAAACCTATTGCAATGATGGTATTGTAAAATAAAATTGGCTATTGGTAATGTAAACCTATTGCAATGATGGTATTGTAAAATAAAATTGGCTATTGGTAAAGTAAACCTATTGCGATGATGGGATTGTAAAATAAAATTGGCTATTGGTAAAGCAAAGCATTCCTATTGTAATGACGGTAATGAAATTATTTTATCAATCAGAGAATTTTTAAAAGCTTTAAACTTTTTTTATCTTAACTTATGTCATTATTCCCATAAAACTTCATGTTCGAACATGATGTAACTCAAAATATGACTTTATTAAACAAAAATGTTGAATATGGAATATCAGATACAATGTCGTTCCTGAATTAAAAACCTTCAACCAATAAAATCGCTAATGAAGGCTTAACTCAAAAATCCCACTTTTATTCTTAATATTATTATTAGTCGTTATTCTTTTGAAGGAGCGTTATATCTGTAAAATATTTTATGTATAGGAAGGTGATGTAACCTACACCAACTTGTTCAGTAAGGAAAAGTTCAACAAATGTTTAAGAGTCATTGTTATAATTTTTAGAATCATTATATTGCTTGTTATGTTGTTAAGAAGAATCTTAAATTCAGTTAATTCAGATACTTTTTTTCCATTTGCAATTTTTATATTAAATTATGTTACTTATTTCTGACTTGTTTCGTTTAACAAATTTTAATACATTGGAAGGTTTTAAACTGAATTTTTTTCTTATTTACCTATTATAAAGTACAATTAGATAAAATGAATTTAGTATCGTTATTTATAATATAATAAGAAAAACATACTGATGTAAAAATTACAACAAACATCTATAAAGGCCGCTACACACGGTCAGTTCGGTGTGTCAGTTTGGTGTGTTCACATTTAGCGTGTGTAGGCTAAATTGATGTGAGCTCACATCAAAAAACTGAACTGACGGACTGATGAAAATTGTGACACACCGAACTGATGCCAGTCCGAAGTGACCGTGTCTACCGTCGCGTCAGTTAGGTGTGTTACATCAGTTATCCGGGCATGCGTGCAGTTGTCGTTTGGATAGACATCACTCTTTCAATCGCTTTCCAGTGATAATATGGTTAGTTGTGAAAAAGACTTTCTTTTAGAATTTATGGAACTGTTCGGAGGGGAGGAATGTTTGTGGAAATTAAGTTCAAAAGACTATCATAACAAACAAAAACTAGAGGACTCATATAAAATTCTTGTTGAAAATTTTAGGTCCTCCAGTGACCTTCCAGTTGCTAAATAGCGAAGGGTTGCTGAGAGGCGCTTGTGGGGCGTTATTGCTGTCCGCATGTTTTTTGTTGTTATTTATTCAAAGGAGAAACGCATGAAAGCAGCTCCAAACATGTTTTCTCGTCCATCCTCTTTTCATGCCAGTCTTTAGGATGAAATCACTCCTCCAAAATGTTAGTATGAAAGTATTTAACTCGTTTTAAAAGTCATTGCTTAACCCATACATGTCGCTTTATTCTGCGCTCCTTTCTCCTTTCCACTATATCACAAGCCACAGCACTATATAGAAATAACAATTCATCGTCCGAAAACATGATGTAAAAATTGTGTTAATATGTTAAATGCATAACACAAAACACAATAAGAGGGATTGGAACTGACTGTGTGTCCTTCAAGCGGCCTTAAAAGTTTCCTTACTTAACTATTGTAGTAGGGGTGATTACATTATCACCTCTCATACATTACCTTCCAATATATATAATAAGTTTTACTTCTAAAAGTATATCAAAGAAAAAAATTAAACAAAATTGATCTGTTAAGATAAATGGTACATAATTCAATAATATAAATAGTTCGGATTGAGTACGATTATAGCCAATAAGATAACAGATTGTTTTTTTATGGCACTCTTCAGCCAAAATCTTTTACAATGGGATTCACAGCAATTGAAAAAAAAATAAAAATAAAACACTTGATTATATTTAACGATTTAAGTACAATATATTATTTAATTATACTCGAGTAGATTAATAATGATGTACATTATTTTTTTCTCTCTCTCTTACACTCAGCAAAAATTAGTTGGCTTAATGTTCCATCTGTCAATTATTTTTTTGGATTGGTTTTATTCAAGTATAGCTGTATGTGCTCGTGTAATAATTATTATATGACTGCCATCTGTCAAGTTGTTAATTGTTTGTTCACTTAACGTCACTTTATGCTGCTATGGCTGATCAGACGATGCTACAGTGGGAGCTCGATTCAGATAGGGATTTTTAACGAGTACCTGACATCGTACAGGCTCCAGAACTCCGTTTAACGTCCCTTCCGAAAGACAGCATAACCAAGGATTTTTTACTCCCATTAAAAACCCTAGGGCCACATGCCGGGCCACGAACCTGCGATCTTGGACTTGGTAATTTGTTGCGCTAACCACTAGACCACTAGTCGCCCCCCCCTCAAGTTGTTAATATTTACTTCCTCGTACAGTGTAAAGCCTTTCATTTACCATAATTCAACGCATTGATCCATCTTGACTGTTTTTTTTTACTTTTGAACTATTTCTGTATCCGTTATGACTACTCTTGTATCTTCTTATGAGATGTCCCATATTGTCTGTAAATAAATACAATCATGCTTTTCTTTCGTAACTCTAAAAGGTGTGTTGAAGTGAAAAAATAACAAAAAAAAGTTGAAATTTCGTATTAAGGATTGGTGTCACTTCTTTTTGTGCACCAAAATGAACATTAGAAGCTGTACTTTACTTGATAATTATAGATTTTCATAAAAAAAATTATCTCTTCACAATTTTTGTAGAAGTGAGGAGCGGAGTGGCTCAGTGGTAGAGCGCTGAGTTGCCGTCCTGGATTCAAATCCCACACTCTGGCAGACTTTTAATTAATCTTTTAGCGCCAAGGAAAGGATTCTAGGGGATACTCGCGGACCCTCCTGGGGCTCATCCAGCCTCTATAAAGTGAGTACCCGAAATAAGAGTGGATATCTTGCGGTTTACCGGGATCTAGAACAAATCATCTCCTTCCATGCAGCAACCGTTGTACAAGAAACGGACCCAACTGACACGGACAGACTGAACCCAACCATGTACCGGACCCATGACCCATTATGGGCTATAGTGGTACAGGGTTTTTTTTTTTTTCAATGTAGTCTATTAAATAAAGGTGATAAGTATAACCCTCCTAGTGCTTACCCAGCCTCTATAAAGGGTACCATAAAGTTGGGGGGAGGGACATGGGGGTTGAGCATGAATTCGGACAAATAACCTCTCTGCACAATCGTCCGAGAAACCGTACAGATTCTACCATGTACTGAACCCAAGACCCTTGATGTGCTGTAGTGGTGCATAATCATTGATATTTTATTATATGAACAGTCATTCCTTCAGATTATTTGATTTATGACGAATTTTAATATTTTCCAATGAGCTCATTTCTTGTTGTTATCACTCGAGTTAACGCGTGAGTTCTCAACAACGTCACATGTTCAAGTACCTTCGTCCGATTGCGAAAAAAAATCTTTCATTAGGGCCACTCAAAAAGTACTCCATTCATTCAGTGATATTCAATAGGATTTGCAAAATCTAAGTGAACCGACTGAAATGACACGATAATTTATTTATACCATATTTTCAATTACTTACCAATGCCAATAACAATGTGAACAATGCTCATTAAGCTGTTTCTATAAATAAGGAAGAAACAAATTGTAATTGTTCAAAATTATGGAAAATTGGCTCTCCTGAACAAATAAAAAAATGTGACATGGTGTCCTTTACCTCCGTGTACAGATTTAATTATCGATCGTAAATCAAATAAAATTTTTAATATTAGTATTGTTAGGGTCGCAGAGAGAAAAACGGGCGCAAGGGATTGACGTCTTAAGCCCTTTGGCGGAATAGATGTTGATGATTTGTTGTATATTTTTTGGTCCAAGCATAAATAAATGTCAGAGCCGTATTTAATGGGACTTTAGAATCAGTAAACCACGTACCTTCTCTAATGCCAGATGGAGATTTCACAAGGCCAGTTGCCGAATGGAAAGTGGTATACTGATACTGAGGAGAAGGTACCTGGTTTACTGGTTCCAAAATTCCATTAAATACGGCTTTGACATCCATTTATGCTTGGACCAACATAACCACCTTATTTTATGAAGAAGAATTAAGTATGTCTGCGGAAACTGCTATCAATTGGAAGAATTATTTAAGGGAAGTTTGCGCAGATTCTCTCGTCAGAAACCCAATCAGAATAGGCAGGAACTAAAAGATGTATAAGATAAAGATAAGAGATATCTCTACAGGACTCGTATCTTTGTGAACTTACGTGGATTCAGGGGTATAAAGGCAAAACTCTTTTTGAGGTTATTATAAATCACATATCTACACTTTGGTCTTTAATAACTTTTATTAAATGTAGTTATTTTTTTCATATCATGTGTTTTCTTTTTAATATAGAAATAGATGCGGGGATTAAACGAAAAAGGCCCTCCTAAACCTTTCTCGTGAATCACCTTATCTATTGGTGAAAACCGCATGAAAATCCATGCAGTAGTTTATCCTGAACAGACAGACGCGGATGAGGACTTTTATGTTTTATAATATGTATAGATAACTCTTGTTTATGTGGTATGAATCCTCACACATTACAGTATAGTCTTACATACGTAGTCGCGAGATGAAATTCAGCAACGTATCGAATATCGGTGATAGATCGATATATGCGTTGAGATATATTTCGATAGCAATATGAGATTGAGATGTGACGTTTCTGTTTACCAGGTCTGCAAGTTTAAAATGTCGTTTATTTCTTAAAATATAATTTAATTTACAAAAAAAAAGTATAATATATTTTATTCAAAGTACTGGCCCTCGCTTTCTACACATTTTGTCCATCTCTCGGGCAATTTATGGATACCATTCCAAAAGAATGCTTCATCTTTATTTGAAATCCATTCATCGAGCCATTTTCTTACATCCTCCAAATTGTTAAAGTGTTGCTCAGCCAATAAGTGTCCCATCGATGAGAATAGGTGATAATCAGAAGGCGCCAGGTCAGGTGAATACGGCGGGTGGGGTAGGAGTTCCCAACCAAGCGAAGAAATCGTTTTCTTAGTCAATCTGGCTGAATGTGCAGGAGCGTTATCATGCTGAAGAATGACTTTGGCGTGCCTGTGAGCCCATTCTGGGCGTTTTTCGATCAATGCGTGACTCAAATTGATCATTTGTTGTCGGTAGCGGTCGGTATTGACTGTTTCGCCGGGTTTGAGAAGCTCGCAGTAGACTACTCCCTTCTGATCCCACCACACACACAGCATTGTCTTCTTCCCAAAACGATCCGGTCTTGCACTCGATGTGGATGGTTGTCCTGGCGTTACCCATGATTTTATTCGTTTGGGATTCTGAAAATAAATCCATTTTTCATCGCCAGTTACAACTCGATGCAAAAAACCCTTTCTTTCGTGGCGTAAAAGCAGCATTTCGCACACAATTTTTCGTTTTTCCATCTGTCGTTCGTCCAATTCATGTGGAACCCATTTTCCAACCTTTTGAATTTTTCCCATAGCTCTCAGGCGATCGGAAATGGCTTGTCTAGTGACATTCAACTGTTCTGCCATCATTTGTTGGGTTTGGGTATTGTCTTCATCTAATAAAGATTGCAATTCGACGTCCTCAAACTTTTTTGGTCGATTTTCTCGTTTTTTATCAATAACATCAAAATCACCACGTTTGAAACTTTGAAACCAACGTTCACATGTCTTGACGGTTGGAGCAAGATCGCCATAAGTCTCAACAAGAATTCGATGACATTCAGATGCCTTTTTCTTTTGATTGAATAAGAAAATCCTGACATGCCGCAAATGCTCTTTATTTGGCTTAAAATTAGACATTTTTAACACCAAAGAAAGGTATGATACGTCCACGTAAACGACTTAAAAACAACTGACTTTTGTAAACAAATGACTAACAAACAAAATAGCGTTTAGAGATAAGCAAATCCTTCAATAGGCTAAGAGCGCATTCTATTGGAATTAAAACGACATTTTAAACTTGCAGACCTGGTAGTTGCAATATATTTACCGAATTTATACACAATGAAACAATTATTCGAAGATGCATTGAATATTAACAATTGAAAATCTGTGCAACAATGCAAAATATAATAGAAAATAGATTTCAGTATGACTAGATAATATCGATTAATAGAGATGTTAGAGGAAATACTCGATTTAAAGGAGGGAAACGAAGCCCCAACACCACCCGTCGATTTAGCTGACCCTCAGCCATGGTTCTTGAGGTTCACCAAGCCAATACTGGAACAGAAGAAAAAGGATGACAAACCGATGGTGATGGATCTTATAACGATATCGAATAATTAATTAAATTTTAGGTATCAGTTCCGCAGTTTGTTGCTTCGAGTTGAACCAATACAAGTTTTGACTTTTCATTTGTTTCCTTTTTAATATTCTCCACAAAGACTAATCATCGTGAGCCATAGTATGGAAAAAAGAGTTGACGCTTCTCATCAAGAAATAAATACCGAAATATACACATTTCCCATAGTTAATTTTTCCCATACAATAGCTCCATATAATATTTGTATTTTTGGAGAATACTAAAAAGGAAACGAATGGAACGTTAAAACATGTTGTAACTCTATTCGAATCGACAACCTACAGAACTGATACCAATTACATTGTATTTTACTCTGATTCACTTTCAGGTGAGAACTTAAGACACTCTATATACCGTCCAAATATCTATTTGCCAAATCGAAGTGAGTTTGCCAAATGAAGTCCATGTCAAAGAGACAGTTTAAAAGCAGTAGCAACACTGCAACAACCCATTGCACTCAGCCAGAAACAAAAAATCTGGGGAGAGTTTACCAATAGATTTGCCAATAAAATGTAAATAAAAGAGAACAAATAATGAACAAGAAGTTACTTGTGTATTAGACGGTCTGCAGGGATTTATCTGCCATTGCTTATAATCTGAACACTGATAATTCTGATATTGATAACACCTACCTTCTTATTCCTTTTGATTGAAATTTAAATATACACATTGTAATAATAATAAAATGCTAATCAATAAAGGAATAAGATAATAAAAATAAAGGAAAGTGGCTCCGGAACGTTCCTCTTATATAAATGTTTTCCCTACATTCTAAAACATCTCCATTTACATTCTTGTCAAAATCCATTTGATGACCTTATTCACATAACTTCATCACTGGAATTATAACGAATATCTAAAAGTATTTCTTCTTTTAAAGACTGCTATTCCCAGTGTTATTCTGTCATTTTAAATAGGCAATAACAAAATTAACTAGACAAAACTACTAAAAAACAATTTAATAACGCACCCACAAATAGTTCCAATGAGATGAGTGATAAGAAGAGGCCACATGAATAGTATGTTATCTTATTTTAACTGTTTGTTTTTATTTACTTACATACAAGAAATTATGACTTGGTCCAGTTTGTTCCTAAAGAAGGTGTAATCATTTTTTTAATGAATATCTTTTCTGATTATGTATTACGGTAAGATAGATTTAATATATAATGAATGTTTTAATATGTTTCACTATGTTATTATAAATATTTTTTTAGAGATTCCAGAAGATACCATAATTTAGTAGAAAAACTGTTAATTTTTTTATAATTTGGGTGAAATATATCTTATTTAACAATTATTTTAGTTTTCGCCATAATCAATAAACACATAAGAATCTCCTCTTGAGTACTGCAATGTGGGTCGAAACATTGGCTTTAAAATAAATAGTTTTCCTCATTAAAGAGTATTTTTTCTGACCTCCCCCTCGACCATTTTCTTCCTCATATAAGAATCTCATATTATTTTCTTAAATTGGAAGAGATGTTCCAGAGGCCAATGAGAATTCAAAATTTACAACCTTCAAAAGATCAAATTGAGAATTTTTTTCATACAAATTAACAAGTAGACAAATATAAGTACATGTATATTGTATTGTTAAGCCACAAATGTGAAGACAAGCTCTACCCAACAGTGATAATTCAACTGCATTGTAAAATTATACCATAATTTTAATTTGTTATATTTTCATCTTATTTATTTATAATTTTTATGTTTATAAGCATGTCTGCTAGCATTATTTATTTATTTTCATGTAATATTATATTGGTTCTTATCTTCCTTATTTTAGTTTACTTATCCTTGATGAAGGCTGAAATAAGTAACATACTAAGTTAATTACGATTATTATTGTCTCTTTTAATGTTGACCACTTCTTCCCAAAGTTAATACATTACTTTTTATAATTTTAATAACTTAATATTCAGTACATTGAATGCTGGAAAATGTTTACTTATTAGAAATGCAGATAAATAAAATTGTGACTGGTCTGCTTAGTGAAATATGGCATCCATACTAAACAAGGAAGTATAATTGTCTCTTGTTATTATTACTTATTTTTAATATTATAGATAATTTATGAATTTTTTATTGTTTCCATGGTCACTAATACCTCGTCCTTTAGTCACAGACAGATGTTAGTCTACAAGAAGTACTCAACTTCATATGCCCGCCTATCAAGATTTCGGAAGGTGGAGAGAATTGGAGACAGCAAGTAACTGTCGTAGCATAATAGACTAAATTTTCTATCATATATTTATACAGTAAATTAAATTTAAAATTAAATATTATACCAACTATTATAATATTGATAGGATTTAGCAGAAGGGAATCAACCCACAAAATATTTAAAAAAAAGAATAAGTTTTGAATAGAATAAACATTTACTTTAAATAGGAAAGAACTACTACTTCATTCAATGAAAAATTGAAATAATATTGGTTATAAAATTCATGGAAGCATTGTAACTTTGAAAAATAAAAGACAAACAACAAAATATTTTCATCGGAACTGAATACAAGGTTTTCATATTGTAAAATTAAATTTTAGTTTTTTTGATAATCCTCATACAAGACTGAAAAGATACTGCTCGACATGTTTGCCTACTTCAACATTTACTGGACAAACGTTCAAAGCTACCAATTAATTACAAAAGACTCATTTACATGACAGTTATCAGACCTATTTGGACATACGGAGTTGAGCTTTGGAACTACTAAATCATCAAATTCATCTCGTATCCACTCCTTACAATCCAAAATCCTTTGTAAAATCCTCAATGCTCCTTATTATGTCACAAACAAACTCATCCATCATGATCTTAATACCCCATATGTTGCTGATTTGGCCCAAATTAGATACCTATCCTTCCATGAAAAGCTACATACACACTTGAATCCGCTAGTCTCTCAACTTGCTTCCCATAATATTCCTGATAACCCTCTGAGGTGTCTGAAAAGAAGATGGCCTCGAAACTTTATTGGAGTGCTATCAATAAATAGTTTCTCCACAAGTGTTTTTTTTCATGTCTTTTGTTCATACAGCAGATTTACTTAATATAATATAATTACAGTTGTAAATATCAATAAATTATTCTATTTAAAAAAAAAAAGTTTTTTGATAAAAATAGATGATAAACTTTTACTAGGGAGCTTATGGGTTTTTAAAGGCCCCTTTACTTCAACTAAACTGAAAGCATGTTTGATAGAAGCTTTCTTTTTGCTTATATATGTGAACCAAGTAGTGTTTGGATAATATGTAGTTACATTGTAAGGTGGCTACACTGCTGTAACCTCCCTTCTATTGGTGATTATCAGTTGGTATTGTATCTGATCATGTGTGTTATTTTATAGTAAATAAATCATGCTTATAAAGTTATTAAGTGAGTTGTGCACATTCATTTAACAAACGAAACATGGCGCAGTCGGTAATTTGAATTTTGAAGTTCTCAACGTAATAATAATAGGAATTCAGGATGGAGTTTAACAAACCATGTGTGTTGAACCTGTCAACAGGAAATGTCTCTGCAAATTTCCAGTTATTCAAAGACGAAATTAATATATATTTGCTAGTAACGGAAACTGTCAACAAATCAAGAGAGGTCCAGGTCGCCAGACTCAAAAATTTGATGGGATCAGATGCATTAAAAATTTATTCAGCAATAACAACATCAAACAGTGACAAGGAAACTGTTGAATCAATACTTGCTGTCCTTGAAGATTATTGTATTCCGAAGAAAAATATTACAATGGAGGTGTTTAAATATTTAAACCGAAAACAAGGTGCAGAAGAGCCGTTTGAACATTTTTATGCTGAACTTAGGTCTCTCATCTCTTCATGCGAATTTGGGGACCAAGAAGATAAACTCCTCAAAGCTCAAATAGTTTTGGGCATTAGTTCTGCATCTACTCGGGAACGTTTGCTTCGGGAGGATCCTTCATTGAAAAAAACGATAGCGTTTTGCAAGTCAGTGGAAATGGCAGAGGACAATTTACGAGTCATCAAGGGACAGGAGGAACGTCATTTGGAAATCTGCAAGTTAGTGAGAGGTAATAATAGTAATCTAAATGTAAATAGGACCAATAATAATTACCTTTCTGTTAATAAAAGTAAATTCATTGGCTGTACGCGTTGTGGGCAGAAGCACTCAAGGAATCGCTGCCCTGCGTTTGGTCAAAAATGCTTTAAATGCAATAAAATTGGTCACTGGGCCACAATGTGCGGCAGGGATTTGAAAAAACTTGAAAATGTGGGTGTTTCTGATCACGATGGTTCAGGTGATTTTGATTTTGACTTTAATATTGGTTCTATCAAAGTAAATCAATTAAATAAAAACAAAAATTGTCAATGGCTGGAAAATATAGAAATTAATGGCAAATTAATTTTATTTAAATTGGATACTGGTGCCGAAACAAATGTTTTATCTTTGAAACTGCTGATAGACAAAGTAGGCATGAACAACCCAGATGTCTCCAAAACTAGCACTGTGTTGGAAGCATTTGGAGGGTTCAAAATAAAACCTATTGGTACTGTTAAATTACAGATTAGTACTAAGGGTAAATATTGTACAGCAGAATTTGTGGTTATTGAACATGATGTGGGTTTTCCCATTCTGGGACTCCAAACATGTTTGGATTTAGATTTAATTAAAAAAGTAGAACCTGTTAAAACTAGGAAAGACTTATCAAGGTTTATAATGCAAAATGATGACATTTTTAAGGGTTTAGGTTGCTTTCCGGAGTTGTGTTCATTAAAATTAAAAGAGGGTGCCATTCCAAAATCAAGTCCTGCTCGCAGAGTTCCGTTTAAAATTAAAGATCGATTAGAACAAACCCTGGTCAATTTAGTAAATAATAAGGTAATTGCAAAGGTTGACAGCCCAAGGGAGTGGGTCAACAATATTGTTATAGTGGAAAAACAAGACTCATCATTGCGAATTTGTATAGACCCTCAGCAATTAAATAAATATCTTATTAGAGATTATTATGAAATCCCAACCATAGAGGATATTGCTGTCAAACTTGCAAATAAAAAAGTTTTTTGCCTTTTTGATTTAAAACAAGGTTTTCATCAATTGGTTTTGGATGAGGCCTCTAGTGATTTGTGCTCATTTAGTACACCTTTTGGTACTTATAAATATCTTCGAGCCCCATTTGGGTTATCTGTATTGCCTGAATTGTTTCAAAAATTAACTCAAAAGTATTTTGGCCATTTGCAGGGAGTGATAGTTTACTTTGATGATATTTTGTGTGCTGCGGACTCAGAGGAAGAATTACAGGGTATAGTGAATAATGTTGTGAGTGTAGCTCGAAAAAATAATATTAGATTCAACCCTGAAAAAGTTCAGTATTTTGTTAAAGAGGTTAAATTCTTGGGGTTTTTGTTCAATGAAAATGGGCATAAGCCGGATGCCGATCGTATCCGTGTTATCAATGAATTAAAAGCACCTAACAATGTCAAGGAATTGCAGAAAATGCTGGGAATGGTAAATTACTTGCGAAGCCACTTACCTAACCTATCACAGGTTTTATCCCCTTTCCGACTACTACTAAAAAAAGGATCAGAATGGTTATGGACTTCATATCATGATGAAAAATTTCTTGAACTGAAGGAGCTTATTGGAAATGCAACACTATTGAGGTCATTTGATCCTACCAAAAAAGTGGAAATCCAAGCTGATGCTAGTAAGGATGCCCTAGGTTGTGCTCTTTTACAGGAGGGTAGACCCATTCTTTTTGCTAGTAGGTCATTAACAGATTGTGAGTGCAACTATGCACAGATCGAAAAGGAAATGCTTGCTGTTGTATATGCATTCACAAAGTTTCACAAATATGTGTATGGTCATTCAGATGTTACTGTTTTTTCTGATCATTCGCCTCTGACATCTATTTTTATGAAGGATATAAATAAGATAGTTAATAATAGAATAAAAAGAATGAGGTTGAAGCTGATGCCTTATCAGTTTGAGTTAAAATATCTTCCGGGAAAATTCATGTACATAGCAGATTTTTTGTCCCGTAATTTTGTCAAATCTCACCCTGAAGATGACCCATCTATGTTAGAAAGAGTGCACTGTTTAGGAGCTATGGTCAATTTCACGGAAGAAAAATATTCTCAGTTTGTAGTCGAAACCAAAAAGGACCCATCTCTTTCACAGATCACTGAATTCTATCGTAATGGATGGCCACCAAAACTAAATTCAACTGCTCCCGAAGTGGTTCATTTTTATAAGCTTCGTAATAACATTTGTGAGGAAAACGGCTTATTGTATTTAGAGAATAGGTTAATTGTTCCAGTTGTGTTAAGGCGTTTTATCCTGAGTTTATTGCATGAGACCCATTTAGGTTTAAACAAAATAAAGAGTACAGTAAAAAGTTTTTTTTATTGGCCAGGAATAATGTCGGATATTGTTAATTTGGTCTCAGGCTGTTTAGTTTGCCAAACGTTTCAGCGGAGTAAGATAAAAGAAGAGTTGCTCCCTCATGATATTCCGAATATCCCATTTTATAAGGTCGGACTTGACATAGCTGAATTCGATAGACATTTTTTTTTAATCCTTGTTGATTACTACTCTAGATGGGTGGAGGTAATCCCTATAAAAGATAAATCGAGTGCTACCATCATAGCATCGCTCAAGCCACTTTTTGCGAGATTTGGCATTCCAAGAATCATAATTGCAGACAACAACCCTTTTGGCTCAGCAGAGTTTCGAAATTTTTCCCAACAATGGGCTACAGAAATTAAAACAGTAAGTCCTCATTATCCTCAGAGTAATGGTCTTGTGGAAAAGTATGTTGGTATTGTCAAATCCATGTTGAAAAAATGCCAGGCCAATGGCCAAGATTTTAATTTATATCTTCTGAACTACAGAAGCTCGCCAGTGGCAGGTTTGAATTGTTCTCCTTCTCAATTATTGATGTGTAGAAACCTAAGAACCAAATTACCAATTCGCAATAATGATCTTCTTCCAAAAGTTGTTGTAAATAATAATTGTAGTATGCAAAAAGATAAGCAAAAAACCGTATATGACAAAAGTTCTAAAACTCCAGATGATTTTGTTGCACAAGAACCTGTGCT
Organism: Arma custos; assembly: GCA_037127475.1. Lineage (NCBI taxonomy): Eukaryota > Metazoa > Arthropoda > Insecta > Hemiptera > Pentatomidae > Arma > Arma custos. Next base: position 111,989,926 of record CM073760.1, read on the forward strand.
GATTCAGAATAAATTTACTAAATTATGGTTTCCAGGATATATTGTAAAAAAGTTAGAGTTTCGATCTTACATAGTTGATATTAATGGAAAAAGGTACAGGAGAAATTCCAGGTTCATTAGAAAATTCAAAAAACCACTATTTTCGGCGGTAGATTTAAATAGGGATAGTATAAATTTTAAACCCCAGCTAGCTGAAACCAATTGTAATGACTTAGAGTTATCTGAAATGAACTATGATGATGATTTAGAAAGTAATGGAAATTGTAATATTAACCCAAATGAAATACCCGATGATTGCCTGACTAGTGAGGATGTTGGTAATAATTTTGTAAATAACCACGAAGGTTACCGTACCAGGTCAGGACGTGTAATAAGGCGACCTACAAGATTTCAAGATTGAAACTAATCAATGTCGGTTAAAATTGTATTTGTTATTTAAATTATGTTTATGATGTTTATTTCATGTATTGTATCTTTCCTTGTATGATTAGATGTAGTGTTTACTTCTTGTATTTTATATATTGTATGTTATTTTCTTTGATTTATGTTAATCATGTTTTCTGTAATAGCTATACATTTTGGTATTGGTAGTCTTAGAGGGGAGGATGTTTGGATAATATGTAGTTACATTGTAAGGTGGCTACACTGCTGTAACCTCCCTTCTATTGGTGATTATCAGTTGGTATTGTATCTGATCATGTGTGTTATTTTATAGTAAATAAATCATGCTTATAAAGTTATTAAGTGAGTTGTGCACATTCATTTAACAAACGAAACAAGTAGTAAAGTAATTAATTATAAAAACAAAAATGTTCACTTTCAAAAAATCTTTAAAACCTGGATCTAGTCTTATCAATTTTGTTTTAGTAGTAATAATAATAGTAATACAAAGTTTATTCAGAGGTCTCCAGTGGTGTAGTGGTTAGCATAACAATCTTCTATGGCCAAGGTTTTGGGATCACAGCCCATCAGGTGGCCCAAGGATTTTTTTGAAGGGGGTAAACATCCTTTATTATTCTGTTCTTCGGAATTGATATAAATTGATCCCTATCCTAATTATAACTGGATAGGCAAAATTTAGGAATCCCACAGTAGCATTGTATGACTAGTCATAGCGGGATAAAGAGGCATTAAATAAAACAAACTATACAATGATTATTAAACCCGAAGGCTGATTTGACCAATTGCTGTTTATGAACAATCATCTATTGATTATACTCTCCAAAACCCAAATCTGTAACATCACTCTTAAGGCAACCTTTCCACCTACTCCTTGGCCTACCCATTGCTTGTTAGTCTGCTCAGGCTTATTCTTAACTTTTTATTACATTTTTTCAGTTGTATTAACTATTATTATTGTAGCATCATATAATAATAAATAAGCGTTAATAATAATAAAATCCAGTAAATATTGGATGCTATTTTGAATCTTAATTTGAGGATTAAATCAATTTTTCAGTTACTGATTTATGTTTTCTTGGTAAGGTAAGAAATCAAATGTTATTTAATTCACACCTACTTCACATTCGCAGAATCTTTCTTTCGAAGAAATTAAACATTACTGCCATAAATAAGTTTATTGCTTAGTCAATCATTCAAGTGAGTAAATTAAAACCTTTTTCCAGTCATATATTATTTTTCTTTTTTTTATAATATTGGTCATTTTTTATGAGTTATAAATATTTTTATTTTTTAAAGAGAAAAGATAGGCCCTCGTAATGAATGAAGGTTCCGGGTTCAAATTCCGGTCGAGGGCCTATCTTTTCTCTTTAAAAAATAAAAATTATTTTTCTTTATTTAAAAACGTTTCAACAATTCTATGTCATTCTCACTTTACATTATTTATAAGTCCTTTTTAACGTTATTTAATTTTAAAAATATTCTCTAAAAATTTTTTTTATAAATTTGTACATTTACAACCTAAAAATAAAAGACAAATCAAATAAATACATAATTTTACATACAAACATGTCCCAAAATACTGAATAGAAATTTGGGACATGTTTGTATGTAAAATTATGTATTTATTTGATTTGTCTTTTATTTTTAGATTGTAAATGTACAAATTTATAAAAAAAATTTTAGAGAATATTTTTAAAATTAAATAACGTTAAAAAGGACTTATAAATAATGTAAATTGAGAATGACATAGTATTGTTGAAACATTTTTAAATAAAGAAAAATAATATATGACTGGAAAAAGGTTTTAATTTACTCACTTGAATGATTGACTAAGAAAGATGTACTCCAGTTACAAAAACAAGATAATTAAAATAAGTTTATTGCTTAAGATTTACTCAATATGTTATCTGTGTACTCGCTGTTTGGCATATAGTTTTTGATTCAAGTCTATAGATACAAATGGTTCTAATAGTAATCTTATTAGCAATAACTTTGTTTTAAAATAAAATGAAAATGAAACTAAAAATATTATTAAAATTTGTTTTAAAGGTTTCTGATGAACCATCAAACTGGGCTTATGAAGAGTTTTTAAAAAACTGTTTGGACAAATCACTAATTGGTGTCAGTTCTCGATTCTCTGGATTTTGTCCATATAAGAACATAATCTACAGGGATATGTTTAGTAAGTACCTGAATGGTAGAGTAGTTAACTTTTACTTTGAATAAGATGTAATGAACCATAATTGATTTTGAATGAATGAAGTGCTTTTATCACTATAAAATTAAATTAAAAAATGATTTAAACTGGGCAATGAATGGATCGAACAGATTGTCAAGTAATAAAAGAAAAATAGACAGAGTAAACAATAAAATCTTGACTTTCTTAAACAAAAATATTCCTATATCCAGCGAGGTGCAAATATCTTCAAACAATATAAAAAAGTTATAGCATTAATAAACAAATAAAATTATAAATAATACAATGGCGTAAGTCAACAGGATCCTTATTAAAGTAATGTTCAATGAACATTCTTCCTCGTGTATACATCTCAAAACTTGCGAGAATGTGGGGATTTAGGATTGGTGAAGAGAACAGATTGGCCTGACTGGGATGCGACCCCTGGTAGCTCAGTGGTTTAGAGCACTGCGAAGGACACGCAGACCTGGGTTCGAATCTCGGTCAGGTCAAATCTTTTCTCTTCAAAACAAAAATATTTAAATAAATTATAACAATTAATAAAAAAATAAAATTATAGAAAAATTCCTAAGTACTTTGTAATCAGATCATTGGTACATGTGAACATTATTATGCTACATGTATGCTTTTATTTCTAAAGAAGAAACAAAGTTATGTTTTCCATAGCTTTTGGGAGAGAACTTGCACATAGTTCGTCTGTAAAAATCTGATTTTTTTTTTAATGAACAACAATTTCCAAAGTGTTAACTGTTTCATCATAGTAGTTGGTTCTTTCGATTCAGAAACAAAATAACTAATTGAAGAATTGATTTAGAAATTATATCTCACTTTACTTGGTTTGGAAAAATCATTTTTTAATAGCGTGCCTCCAATTTCGACTAAATCATAGTAAGGTTTATCCTCCTATAAATTGAGTGGACTCAATTTCTTTTACCAATGCAAAGTTGAATAAATGTACAATTGTTTTTGCTAATTTGTCCGATTTAAACTTATTTTTATTGTACTTGCATAGCAGAAATATCATGTACGTATTATGAGCAGTGCTGGTTAATCATTTTTACTGACCTAACTAAAGTCAACAATTATTTAACTGCAGGAAATGAAATTTTTTTTCCTAAAAATTTATTTTTAAAATCCTGTGTGTAAAATTTGTGTTAGACTTGCTAGTAGACTAACGTTAAAGGCCATGTAAAAAAGTAAATGATACAAAGATAGAAAGGTTAATAACCATGGCCAATGGTGTTTATTAAAATGATTTAATAGTTTAAAAAAAAATCAGGCTAACTCAAAATTTCATAAAATTACAAGCATCTGAAAACCTTAATTGGTTAATAAATCTGCAGCAATGGTGAATAAGTGAGTAAGTCGAATATTGTTCAGAGAGCGTTAACTATATTGAGGGAAGCGGAATCATGCCAATTCATTGTCATTGCCTTGAAATGGAGTTGTTATATAAGTGATAAATTTATTTCAAGCCAATGCCTAACTTAGCCATTACAAAAATAATACAAACTCATTATGGACAAAATTCGACTTAAGCATTTATTCACCGGGGTGTAGAAGTATATTTATTTTAAAAATAAATCTTTAATATTATCAGTTAGACTTATTTCTTAAGTGCAATAAAATAATCAAGATTAAAGGCCTTAAACTGCAAAAATACCGCAGGTGAGGTGATTCGAGTGGTCACTGTTGGTATGAAGGAGAGAGGACTTCTTTTGCTGAGGGTGAAGGATGACATAGACACTACCGTCGACAGGCTCAATCGACTTTACAAGAGTAGCATTGCCTATGGAGTCAGGAAGCAGTTGAGGGTGAGTTGTGGTAATTAAACTAATAATTTACAAAACAAAAGAATGATAATGATAAGTGAGTCTTAATGCTTGATGCGAATAATACCAACATTTGAATTCTTGTAGAAACACTTGTGGAATTCTTCTTCTCTCTCCAATTAAAAATAAATTGATAAATTTAGTTGCTGAATGTAACTTACAATGTAAGATTCAATCCAGCATGTACTTCAAAGAAATATTATCCATCTTTGTTATCTCAACTCTCAATAGATAAACTCATTGGTAACAATAATTAAACCCTTTTATTAATTTAACAATTTAAAAAAACTGAATCACTAATACCTATGAAGGATGTTGGACACAGCGCATGAAAAAGACTATACTGTTTCTAAGACAAACGGTTGTGCAAGGTGACGATTTGTCTGAAATCACACTTAGTCACCAGGTTTGCCTCCTAATAAAGGGTACTCACTGGATCTTAAACCAAAGGGTCCATCCACTGCTGTTAACAGAGTATATCATTTATCTGCCTCAGTTGGATTTCAACCCAGAAACTCCATCATTGCACTCTACACAGTGAGCGACCCAACTATCGGATGAAACTTATGCTATTCAATATTTCCAGGTGATGATTAGAACTTAGACTACCAAAAATAATAGTTGATCAAGAGTGTAGGATATTTAATTGTTAAAATTTGTGTATAAGAAAAATATTCTAAAAGTTTCTTTAACAATTCAAAATCATTTTTATAGTTAATATAAATACCGTATAATCATACATGACAACAAGAAGCATTAACTAGTGATACCAAGAGAAAGGAATGTGTGATTCGCAGAATATTGTATAGATCAAGCAGACACTATGTTCACACTCAACAAAAACAATGGAGCAATGAATGCGGGGTTTTTCCCAAGCGCGACCAGACAGACAAACATACAAACTTCACATTTCTAATATTAGTAAGATTTTATACGTAACAAAGTAAGGAACATTGAGGATTTTGGAATGTAAGGATTGGATACAAAATGAATTCAATGGCTTCCTGGAGCCCAAATAGGTCTTATAATATTCTTGTATACGGTAATGGTATGAAATGGTGAAGTCAATGATTACACAAAATTAGGAAGACTTATTTTATTGTGCCAACGTTTCAACCTAAGGAGTAGGCCATCTTCAGGGCCGGTGTAATGTGAGCCGATCTTCAACTAACGTCTAGAGTGGTGTACTTAGAGTTCATACCATTACTTGAATTACCCAGTAAACTATTTCTTGCGATTCTTTTGTATGTTTACACCGTTTATCTTAACAGACCTAATAATAGTAAAGTAATTATGGGCTTTGTGGAGAGCATTCCCAAGTAAGTATTAAGAAACCATAGACCAGTGATTTATTGTGGACTTGTTTTCGAAGGAAATCCTATATCAGTGTCTTAATTATTAAAATATTTCGATACATTTTACAAAATTTGGTTATTTAATAGGATCATAAAATGTTCATTTCTGTTAAGAAAATAAAAATTATAGATGCTAAACTAAAACTAAAAAAACATTAATTTAAAGCAATTAAATACCACACGTTTTTCCCACCATTCATGTATAAATATATATTACATTCCTCATTACTGGCATTTTGCTTACAACCTTGGAAAATATTTCTAATTTAATTACCAAACTTTTCTATAGTTTATATTTGTAATTTTCTTTTTATTAATGCTGAAAATCAGAGACGGTTAATCATTTGAAATCTCTTTAGAAAACGTTTTTATATAATAGATAGAAATTTTTTTAATAAACGTTTAGGTAATCTTTTTATGTTTAAATCACAATTAAAAATTCCGAGATGGTGGGTGGTGAATTGAATTATAAATATCCAAAATGAAATGGACTCTTTCGAATCAATTCCACAAAGGAGAGTATTCGTTCTGACATATCTAAATTTTTTTCTGTTTAGGTCGGTGCATTTTAATGTGTCGTATTCTCTTGGCAGTTATACGAATATCGAATTTTAACGACCTTACTAATTAACGATCAGAAATACAAAAAAAAAAACTTAAGTAAAGAGAGTAGACTACTTACGTACGTAAATTCAGACAAAATTCTTCAAGCACATCTTGCTATCAGTTCCAAACATTTACGCGAAAAAAATTATGAACTATATTAATGATCAGCATAAAATCGTTATGTGATTTTATATTGATAAGAGACTTGGGGAAAACCATGATCTTTGATTTAGTTCCTATTTTAAATCTGAAGTTATATTTGATAGGCGATACTATTTTTATATATTAATATGAAGTATGACAGGTAACGATGAGGAGATATTTTAAATAAAATTAATAAATAAAATAAATTTATATTTTTGGTAGCAAAGTGGTCCCTTATCTTAATTCTACTAATGTTTTTATTTATTAATTTATAGTTTATTACATAACTTAATCATTTTATTAATGATTTCAAACTAATAACTAATGAATAAAATAATATCTATTATAATCTTTTATAAAAAGCGGGATCTGATTGGCTGAGTGTGAGAGCGCGCGGGTTCAAATCAGTATGTGACAGATTTTATTTAATGGATCCTTTGGGATCTGGGACCATCCATGGGCTCATCCAAACTCTGTAAAATGGGTACACAAAATAGGGGGGGAAATAATTGAGTTGTCCTAAAAATAGTACAGTCCCTACCAAGTACTGAGCCCATGACTCTCCTTAAGTTGTATGCGAGTTTTCCTTCTTCTACTATATAAAACATTTTTAGTGATGTAATATTTCATCGGCGTTATTGTTTACACTTTTGTCATCCTGGATTAGTTAAATTATTGGTATTCTTAAAATTGTGAAAATTATCATCACTGATTCTCACTCCTTTAAGCCGTGACGTTCTGTTTTTATTATTATTATTATTTTATTTTTTTAGGTGGAGCAGAAGAAGTTGAAACTGGAGTTGGAGATCGACGACCTGAGAGAAAAAAGTTACAAGTTGAACAAGATGTCGAAGGACTTCGTGACGAAGAGCAAGGCGGGAGTGGAGGAGCTGAGGTACCGAAGAGAGCAGATGGTCATGAAGAAGAATAAGGAGCTGGAAGTGATGAAGAGTTTGACCCGCATCGTAGAGGTCAGGGATATTACTATACCTTTGCGTAGAGGGATGAGTTATCCGACCACCTGGAGACTCTACCGGGGTTCACCCAGCCTCTATAAAATGGATAGAATAGAATAGAAAACAAACCCTTTAGAATAACAATCATAAACAAAAAAAAATAAACATAATATACATCTGGACAGAAGGCTACATAATAATACGAATCATGAAGTAATTAAGAGTGACAAAAATATAATAAAAATAGGAATAGAAATGAAAAAATAAAAAGTACGAAACTTAATAGGATTTTAACTAATTGCCGAAAATAAATATATTAATTATTGACAAAATTAATAAATTGGTTAATAACGAAATTACTAAATAAAATAAATGAATGGGATAGCATGCGATTAAGTATTTACACAGTCTATATCTTCTTTGAGAAAAATAAACAAAGCAAAACGGACACCCTTAATTAGGGGGGGAACGGTTGAGCATGTTGTCTAGAGAACATCACCTCTCTGCACAGCCATTGTCCTAGAAACAGTACATTCTCTACCAGATACCCAAGACCATTCATGGGTTGTAGTGGTTACACTTTATATATATATATGCTATGGCTAATCGTACGATGCTACAGTGGGAGCCCTAAATTTTGCCTATCCAGGTATAATTTGGATAGAGGTCTTTAACGAGTACCTGAACTCATACTTTTTTTATGATATATATCCTCCTTTCAGGGGAAAAAGCGCCGCCCTCTCCATAAGGTCTACTGGGTATCGGGACGAGAAAACAAACCAGCGGGCAGCATAGTCTTTTTAGGTTTTACCCTTGACCGGCACCTGAAACTAGCCTACCACTGCAGGAAGAAACTCGGGTCGGTTAGGACCAAGTCTTGCAGACTTAACCACCTGCTTACATCTCCTAACTTATCCCTCCGCCTCAAGCTGACAATCTATAAGAGCATCCGAAGACCGGCGCTCCTCTACGGAGCACCATTGTTAGGCAACATCTCGCCTGCAACGGCGAAAAAGCTCAGTTCCAGAATGGTGTACTGCAACGCATAGTAAAACACACGGCATTACATAAAACCAAAATGGACCTCCTACACACTACTCTCGACATACCGATAGTAACAGACTTCATTAAACGTAGACATGTTAAATTTTCTCATAGCCTGAATACTGTGCAAACCCACTTTTCAGGACTCTCACCCCAGCGGGAGGGCCACAAACGTGGCAAGATCATTTACGAAATCTTAGCCTAGACTGAGAAAAGAAATAAATAAACAAATAAAAGGACACGGTGAGCCCCATCACCGGAAGAATATAAAGTTAATGAATATAAATAAATAAATTAGAACTTCACTTTTTTCTCTCCCTCCTCTGAAAATGTACATTGTACAGTACAAGAGATCCTTTTCCATCATATCCTAAAAATCCTACTTAACAACCTTCAGACCTGAAGGGGCTAAGAAAAAACAAAAAAATCACTTTAGCAGAGTTGTGCGCTGTTCTTGCTTAGCTTGCGCCTTACGCTGACGAGGTCCACACGTATCTAGTGGAATCAACCTCAACAGCCAAACGAGATCCCCCCCCCCACCATGGCTGCATCAACGGAAGACATCATGAAGCTAGAGGAAGTACGAGGCTCGAAGAAGAGTTTTCTGAATATCAATATTAGACTCAAATTCCTTTAGTTATTCTAAAAGAATTTTTTCATTTCCATCATAAATGGTAATAAATTTTATGTTAGCTAAAATTTCCAATTCTTCATTTCTAAATGGCCAATGTAAAGTTACCAATTCCCTTCTATACTCGTTTAACGAGTGAGAGCAACTGTTGATAGTTAAATATTGATAATAATCCAAGAATATTGATAATAATAATAGAAGATGATAGAAGAATATTGAATATAATAACTAAATATTAATAATAATCCAAGGGAATTTATAACAAAATATGGCACAACAATAGATGCAGTATTTACAGACACCTCCATAACGTTAAAAGTTAACACTTTCGTTGCTTATTTTAGTTCCTTTCGGCCTATTGTAACTTTGATACCATCAGAAACATCTTCGAGTGTTAATATTCCAGAAATAACTGATGATACTGAATTGTAATATTTTATTTGGATTATAATGGTTTTTTAATGTATATTTTTTAATGAAAATAATATTATTTTTATCACATAAATCAAAAAAAAAAAAATCTGTATTCCCTTCCATTACATCCTTTTCTTACACTTAATTACTTAATTAATTCTTTCTCAATAACATCCAACTTCTATGTTTCACATCTACCAGGCCTTCCGCGACGGCTTACTTTTTTTTTAATGTTATTTTTTTCTCAAGTATTATTTGAGTTCAGTTTTATTTGAGGAAAACAAGTATCAGTTCCGAAGGTTGTTGCTACGAGTCTCACAAGTCATAAGTTTAACTTTTCATTTGTTTCCTTTTTAATATCGAAAGTTTTAGTATGAAAAGAGCTTATGGGAGATGTGTACCATTTAGAAGAAATAAACGTTTCGAAGGATATATGATATATGTATGTTAATACGTTCATTTATAGATGAAATGATTACCGAAATATAAATAATTTCTCTTAATTACACCTTTTTTAAGCTCACGATTATTTGTATTTTTGGAGAATATTAAATAAGAAACGAATGAAAAGTTAAAACTTCTTTCGTCTCAACTCAAACCGACAACCTACGGAACTGGTACCGAAGAAAAACTTACACATGTGCAAGAAATTCTTTGTGCATTAATATTTTTTATTACAACGAAAATTGAAGTGCACAAAATGTTAAAAAAACCTCAAATAGGAGCATTAAGCTTTCTACAGCAACTGTTTTTAAGTGTGAGAGGAGCGTACATGCAAACGTTAACAACAAAAAGTGTCAAAATGGATTCAGGAATGGTCGAACTGTAGTTATAGAACAATTTCTCACTTTCTTTACAAGGACTTTGTAAGTAAGAAAGTGGAAATATCAACTATCTCTTAAAATAAAAGTAATATGTAAAAATAAATAAATGAAGGAAAAACATAAGTATGGAGGATTTGGTTGTATTGAGTTAGTATTTTAGCAAGTCATAAAGTTAATTGCAATGGTATTCTTATGACTCATCCATTAAACAATTGAACATTTTACTGTCCTGTGAAATACAGTAGCTCAGTTTTTTTCAATACGAATTTTTCTTCTCATTATTTGTTTTGCTAATAAGTGATCTTTCAACAAGCAATCATCATTTGTACATACAGAATAAGTATGTAATTAACTTCATTTTCGATCATTTTATCATTTTCTTAATAACCGCCAAAAGTATGCAGCTGCGAATATTCGATATTTTTTTTTTATTTCGTGCTTTTACAACCTTGGGTTTCATATGCCGCATTCAATGCATTTAGTCGCCAGTAAGCTCCGTCCCAATCTCCCTCCGCCAAGCCTCTAGCTGCCATCTCTTCAACCCCTTGCACCCAAGTTTTCCTTGGGCGGTCTCTTTTTCGTCTCTCCTCTGGGACAAAGTTAAATATAATATTTGGCCATTTTTCGGGCCCCATCCTCCTCAGATGACCGTACAACTGCAGCTGTTTGGTCCCAGTGTTGTGTATTATCGTTTGGTCCACCTTAACGACATTTCGTATGGCAGAGTTTTTTACTCGCTCAATTCTGGAAATGCGACAACTTTTTCTCCAAAAATCCATTTCTACAGCTTACAGCCTTTGTGCATCTCTTGGTCCAATAACCCATATCTCCGAACCATAAAGGTTCGAAGGTTAAACCCTCGAAAAAAAAGTGAAAAAAACTCTTTTTGGTTACTAGTTAAACAATTGTCCTTCACAGTACGGAGTTTACCATGCCGATAACCTTGGTGAGTTTTTCCATTATATCGGTCTCAAGTGTTCCCTTTCTATCTATGTACACTCCCAAATACTTGAACAGAGAACTCCGATCTAGTGACCAATTTTCTAATCGGAAAGAAGATGTAGAAGCGTTAAAGGCGAGGTTTTCTCTATTCTCTTTGCTGATTTCTAGACTACATTTACAGTATTCCTCTTCTAGCTTCCTTAGCATATGACTAAGATCATCTGCCTCAGAAGCTATTACCACTTATCGACAGAAAAATGCAGACTGTATAAAGTTTCCTCTCTTTTCATACACCCATACCCCGACATTTCCTTTTCCAGTCTTTCAAAACTTCTTCCAGATACAAGTTGAAAAGGATGAGTGATATACTACACCCTTGTCTTATGTCTTTAGTGATGGGGAAACTATCTATCAAACGGTTTTCTACTTTGACCTCAGCTTCCGCTCCGCAATGTAAGCTTTTAATTGCGTCAACAAGATCTTTGCTAAATCCCATATCTCCCAGTGTCATCCATAGAAGTTTCAATGGAACGATATCGTATGTTTTTTTAAATATTAATAAAAGCGAGGTGAACTTCATGGCCGCAAGCCAATTACTTCTCTAGCTAGTGTAATGTTGGACACATGATCTGTTCTTCTGATATGCACCCTTCTACTTCCTGCTCCAATCTTTTCTTTAAACTCGACCATAGAGCCTGCTCATACTGCTTACAACGGTGCTTACAATATTCGACATCAAAATAAAAATTACGGCTCAAGATTTTTTAAAATAAAAACTTCTTAATCGGCTTTTGGTAGGAGAGTTCGATCGACATGCTCGTGACGTATTACGGGAGACTGGCGACGCCTAGTTTACCTAAGGCTATAACTCCATTGATATAAGTATAATTACATTAAACTAATAGGTCGTTTAGCAGATGTGCAATTCTTACTTTAACATAAAACATCAATAACATGGTGAAATTTTCGTTCCCTAAAAGGATTTTATTTGTCAGACTTAACTTTTTTCTCATTTTATGAAATTATTGAAGTACAAATAATTTAAGTATTGTTGAACTTAACGAAGATAATACTGTTAAAAAAAGGAATAAAATCTATCCAAATTTAAATACCAGCTATAAATAATATAACTATATACTAATTATTATCGCAGTGAAATTATTGATATTTTGTATTGAAGTAGGGCAGGCCGTCATATGTTTTTTTATTAATAAATTAAATACTTTAATGTATATATTCATTGTTCTGAGTGCCAGTATATCTGGAATGTAGACTAATGTCCGTAATTACTATTATTACAATTTCGAAATTTATAAAAATATAATTCAGACTATAATTTGTTAATAAATTGAAAAAAAAACGCAGTGATTCCAAAGTCTTTTGAGTTTTCAGTTCTGTCACGGCAGTCCTCATGATTGCTTATTTAATTTTTTTTTTATTAACTATCATCATTATCATCAGTGGTGCAACAACCCAGTAATTGAGTCAGGGTCTCCTCAAGTAGCCTTCCTCATCACATTCCCCGCGATTCAATTCCTCACGTTAAACAGATTCCTAGAATCCTTCGCGACTCCGTCTCTCCACCGCAGTTTCGGTCTCCCAATGCTACTCGATCCATACAGTTTCAGTTGTTCGGTCATTATCTTTTTTGGAATGCTTTCAACGACCTGAAGTCGACCTGCTATCAGTGTGTAGAGCTCCAATTCACAGCTCGGTTTCCAGTTCTCGCCTACTGTCACTGGACTATAGATTCAGCGTCGAATTTTCCTCTCAAACACAAGGACTCTTGCTTGGCCGATGAGACGGTCCAAGTCTCTGATCCGCAAAACAAGACAGGACGGATCTATGTCTTATGCAATCTCCTCTTTGTACTCCAATAAGGTATCGACTTCTGAAAAGGTGTCAAAACCGAAGAAACTTCAGTTTGAAAGTGCTATTCTCCTTCTTATTTCTTTCATTAACTATAGTAATAATAAATATCAACTTTTCAGAAAGCCGTTTTGCAAATTATCACCGCTTCGACGGAAAAGCAACGGAAGAAGTTCCTGAGAGCCTGCCTCTTGTACGACGACGGAACAGAAGAGGTAGAAGTGGAGGAGAAGGAAGATGTCGACCCCAGGTTCAAGGTAGTGAAGGCTCCGACTAAGAGCGCTTCCATCTCGTCGTGAGGGAGTATGAGACTTTTTCCTTCACCGGCACCTACCCTCGGGAAGAAGAAGCTGGATCTGGAGATCCCAAAGAAAGTAGCGAAGAAGTCAAATAAACGATTAAATGATGTATACAATCATTGTAGTACTTTTAATGTTGAGTAAAATAGGTTTAAGTTACAGAAAGAATATCATTGTCAGTTCAACGAGCTGCACTAGTGCTATCTAGCGGAACTGATTTGAATATATATCATTCAAAATTACTATTGCTGTCGATTTCACCTCTTTATATGGATATCGTTCAAAAGATTTTAAAAAAAAACTGTTATAAATATATAAAAAAATGAATGGTTTGAAAGTCATTCAATATACCAATGAAGCTCTAATATGGATTAGTTTGTTTGTTCAGTTGACGTCACTTTATGCTGCTAAGGCTAATCGGACGATGCTACAGTGGAAGCTCTAAATTTTGCCTATCCAATTTTAATTAGGATAGGAATATTTAACGAGTACCCGACATCGTATAGGCTCGGGACCCCCGTTTAACGTCCCTTCCGAAGGACGGCGTAACTAAGAATTTTTTACTCCCTTTAAAAAAAAACTAGGGCCATTGATTATATATTGATTAGTAATATAACCTGTATGATAATATCTTGTCCTTGTTGTCGTTTTATAGAGGTTAAACTTAATAAAAATTAAGACATTTATTTTGACCATAACGCCACCTTAGTGACACAAAAACGTATCGAAAAAATTGATATTTTTAGAAAATAAAAAAAGAGACCTTATATAAATGTTAAGACCGTGGAAAAATTCCAACGAAAAGCCCTTAGTCTCCAAACTAAAACAGAAATAGAAATCATCTGTACAAAATTTCGCCCATTCAGCCATCCTCAGGGTAGATAGAGAAAAAAAACAGCAACAAAAAAACAAAAGAACAAAAACAAAACAAAACATGAATAATGCACCCAAGAAGCATCCCACCACCTCCAAGGCTCAAATGCAACTAATGAATCATAAGGAAGGTTGCTCGACCCCGGCTGGGTAAGATTAGATAAAAACAGCTTTTTTTATTTTTTTTTTAATTTTCAATATTTACATCTTTTGTCGAATATCCATTAATCCACTGGTGTCTTGATAATGTTGTTTTTCTTTTCATTGCAATCTTACTTTCATTTTTTCATAAAGGTTTTTGTCTTATGTTTTGGTGTTGTTTACAATTATTTATTTTTTCCTGTTGTGCTTTTTGTAGTTTGGTGAGTGTATGTTGAATTTTCATATTCTCCAGTATCTATCAGCTGTTTTTATCTAATCTTACCCAGCCGGGGTCGAGCAACCTTCCTTATGATTCATTAGTTGCATTTGAGCCTTGGAGGTGGTGGGATGCTTCTTGGGTGCATTATTCATGTTTTGTTTTGTTTTTGTTCTTTTGTTTTTTTTTTCTCTATCTACCCTGAGGATGGCTGAATGGGCGAAATTTTGGACAGATAATTTCTATTTCTGTCTTAGTTTGGAGACTAAGGGCTTTTCGTTGGAATTTTTCCACGGTCTTAACATTGATATTTTTAGGTACATGTGGTATGTAACACTGATTTTCTTGTTCTATTTTAGAGTCACAATATCCTAGGTCTGTGTTGTCTAGATACAACTTATTTGTTTTTTCACTCTTAAATCACTATTTCATTTATTTCTGCTAAGTGGCAATTTCGTAGTTATGTTTTTTTTCACTATGGCGATGATTATTTCATCTGTATAGAATTTTCTTTTTTTATAGAACGTTCTGAATAAATAATCGCAATAGAATTTAAATTTTCAACATCTAAAACGAAAAATACGTTTAAGAACTTAATAAAAGCATGGATTCTAGCCTTTAAAAGAGTATTTATCTTTTACTTCTTAAAATTGTATTTAATATTAACTCATTTCGGCCAGGTGTTACGATTCCCAAAAATACATTTTAGATATATTTATTGTTGTAATATCGAAGAATACAAAGAATAAAACTATAATAATACGTATATAAAAGAATAAAAGTATCGATAAAACATGGAACCTCGAGTTTTGAAACCGAACGTGAACTTCGTCAAATACAGGCCTCTCATTTTATACGAGGAACAGGTTATAATTCATCATATCATAATTATCACTGCTTCTAATAATGTATGTAATTGTATAATAATAACAATACGACAAAGTTTACTTAATATTACTGATAAAGTTTTTTGCAAGCACATAATTTATTATATCGAATCCAAATAGCATTAACTATGTTGAAATAACTGTTTACTAAATAAGAAATTAGCTTGACCAACTGTTGGCTAAAAAGTTATTATCTTCTCGAGAAATAAAGTGTTCTCTGAATTCTTCGTCGAATGATTACCTAAATTCTCAAATATATATATTTAACCGATGTTAGATAAAGGATACCTTATATAAAAAGAATCTTTCTCAAAGGGCTAAAATCAAGCTGAGATAGTGAGATCAAGATAGATAGTGAGACACGATGATACTATAGGGGTCGTGTAAAATGGGGTTTACTAGATTAGAGAAATCGCTAAAAATTGAAAGAAAAATCCCGAGACGCATCCAACGCCTTGAGGTGGAAAAAAGGACATAGATATGGATGCCTTCAAGTATATATTTATTCCGATCTTGACATAATCCTCGAAGTCATGGATTCTAACAACCGAGCTTAAATAAAGGCTACATGTTACCGAAATGAGGTTTCTTAGGAATTTGGAAGGGAAATTTAAATAAAACAATAAGGACACATCTCGAGACATATCCAGTCACTGAACTAATAGAGCGGAACTGGTTCAGATGGTTTTACGACATCTATACGTATGGAGCCAAGCCGCACAGCAATGTGCATACAAGGCAAGAGTAGAGGACACGAGAGAGAGAGAGAGAAAGAGGAAGACCAAGACTGTAGTGGGAAGACAGGGTAAAGGAGGCTTTCAGGGAAAGAGGAATGGGTGGGAATGAAAGAAATGTGCTGGTACAGACAAGGAAAACTGGGTCAAGCTCTATAAAGGGTCCTCCTCTCATAAAGACGTATCCATCGACCAAGAAAATAAAAGAATACTGGCCCATAAAATAAAATATGAAACTGTATCAGTGCAATGAAGACTCGGAAACAGCAGTAAGGAAAAGAGGTTTAAAATTATCAAGGCACATGAAAGGAATTAATCAAAACAGGTTGAAGAAATAAATATTTAACAGAGTGATCCTACTAAGAATCAGCAGATATTCCTCAGTAGGATGAAAGAGGCAATATCGAAACTTGGTTTTAGAGTAAAAGCCACCAGGACGAAGAAATATTCAGAAAATACATTAAGCAATATGAAGTAAAAAAGGAGAGGAAAGAGGGAAAAAACAGACAGACGAGCGAAGGAAAGAGATGAGTGAGAAGATTACGAGAATATCATGTTCATAGGAAAGCTTATACTACATATACTAATATACATAATAATATATGTATACATATATGTGTATATACAGCATATACTACTGTATATAACGTGTATATAAAGTAGTGGAAATATTCCGGAGGAGCTCGGTTTAGTTAAGAACTGTACTACATCGATAGTAAAATTTGAAATAAGGTTCTATCGATTTATCATCTCATAAGTATTTACGTGACTGAGTAATTTTATTTAAAACAAAATAGTTTTTTGGTAAATTTTTATTTATTTTACCTATAATTGCAGAAACCTGATGGCCATGAATCGATAAGTCAGGAAAAGAAAGATCCGGATCAGGTGGCCCTACAAGAGATTCTTGACTGCATTGTCCTTCCTGAAATAATAACACTTGGAAATTCTGACTTCATCAAACAAGTAAGAAGTGGAATATATCGATATACTCTAATTATTACGAACAAATATAACGATTATGTTTTAAAAAATCCCAAGTTTGCTGCTGTGTTATCAATTCACAGCGCCTACTAGAGCTATCTAGCAGAACTCGTGGTAACTAGCAGCTTAGGATTCATTGGGCTTACTGAAACGATCATTGCTTTAATTTAATATTATTTAAAACTATTATGATATTTGGAAGATGTCAAATAATCTTACAATTATCACAATAATATTAATGGGAAGAAAATAATTTGTTCACCCAGATTAATGTAGCTTATCAGTTTAGAGCACAATGCTATTGCTACCTAGTGGAATTTTTGGGCACCAACTCTTTTGTAATTAAGTATGTATTCAATGTAATTATTAATAGTATTGTTACTTCAGTTTAAGATTATTTAAAAATATCATTGCTTTTGGCATTCACTTGTTATGATTGCTCAAGAGACAACAAATCCCCATGAGACATTTTCAGTTGATGTAATGTTAAATTTAACCATAATTTAAAATATTGTTGCTTTAGGTAAAACTATCTCAGACTTGTGGTAATTGACTGCAAAAATTTAATGCAATAACAAATTTAAATGGTTAATGCATGAAATGATAATGTTCTGCTTTGTTCTGGAGTTGAACCAAATGGATAATTCATTTAGAAAATATTCATTTAATTGATTATTTTAGATTATGATTTATGGTGATTACTTTTTCTGTTTTTGATTATTTTTTAATGGCTTATGTTTTCATAGTAACTTGGTACCTAGTATGAATACTGAAAATACTATTATGGACTATTTACCAAAGTAAAATAAGAAAATGTTTATCAACAAATACTGATCTTTTCTTAATTACTTCTAGTACAATCAGTTACAGACATTCTTAAATGAAAAATTTGTTTTTTCTTATGACCTGAGATATCTAGACCGGTTACTAATCAGAGAAACTAGCAAAGCAGAATGGTGTTGGTACATATTTATCATTGCGTTCACCAATGCCTTCAGATTACTAACTTTGGCAGACTCTTTCATCATTTCCTTTTCAAATAATCATAATATTAAAACCATTTGCTTCTGAGATAATCTTTCAATGCTTTAAGATTATATTTATACAGTCTAGGTCAATATTAAATTTAATATAGAAAAAAATAAATGCTATTATACAATAGAGTGTTGATTATCCAAACTGATGTCGTTGAACGTGGATCAGATAATCGAAATTCACTTTTAAAAAATGCCAACTAATTATGATGTTTGTATACAAAGTTTTTTAGTTTATGTGGAAGAGAATGTTCCGGGTGGAGGTCAATAAATTTCTTTTAGATAAGGAGAAATGTTTATTAAATAGCCTGCTTTTTTATTTTTTTTTATAAAGTACGCAAGTTAAAAATATAAAAATTAATAAAATATATGTATATGTAAAGTATCGAAAAAATCCAGTTATCAATGTTGTTACACATAGAAATTTCCTCTTCTTGTAAAGTGAGTCTTTACATCTTTCAAGTATATTAATATGTATTAAATGGTAGTTCAGTAAATGAAATTTTAGACAAAATATTGATTTAACTTGTTTTCTAGGAATGACAATATTGACCCCTCCTTGTATCTTTTCTGCATAATAAGTTCGGATAATCGACTCTACTGAATTTCAATTTTTGATTTATCGCAATCTTCACTTATACTTCTTCTTCTTCCTCTAACCACTGCGTGCCGCTAAGCGTGGAGTTGCCGTCTTTGTCTACCGAGCCCATTGATCACTGTACCTTGCAATTCTTCTCATCTCCGGAATGGTGAGTCCTCTTGCTGGGTGTCTTCCTTCCGGTCTAGCTTCAAAGAACTCCCTGGCCTTTTGGGTATCACTTATTCTGCAGGCATGCCCAAACCATTTCAATTGCCGCTCTTCCAGGATGTCCCGCACTGGTCTTAATCCCAAATCCTCGTGAATCCTGTCATTTCTTATACAGTCCCTCCTGGTCCTGCCAGGTATCCTTCGGAGGAATCTCATTTCAACCGCTGCCATCCTGCTTGCATTATAGAGGTTTGTCCTACTTTCAGATTCATACAAAAGCACTGGAAGGAAAACCGATTTAAATATCCTAATTTTGGCATCTCTGCTTACTTCGTGTTTTCCAATGATAGTTTGGGATATCTGACAGTCCATTCATCACCCGATTTAGAACCTATTTTATCATCATTCCTCATTAGTGTGTAGGTGTTCGTTATTTCTAAGGGTTTGCCATCACATAATATCCTTGGCTCCAGGTTTTCCCTGCCTACACACATAATTTTGCTTTTAGCTGGATTTATATGCAATCCTCTTAACTGGAGTTCCTCATACCATTCATTTAGTGATGTCTGGAGAACTTCCTGAGAGTCCGCAATCAGTACAATGTCGTCTGCATATATCTTAGCCTGGGCAAGCACCGGTGTTAGATTCCAGTATCCCACCACAGCTCTTGGAGTTCTCCTTTTGGAAACCTTCCATACCTCATCCATGAGAAGGACAAAAAGCAAAGGAATAAGGCTGTCCCCCTGCTTTTCTCCTTTATAGAAGTGAAAAGGTTGGGATGCCTTACCATTGAGCCTCGCTATATCCTTTGGGTCCTGATAACCAATTTTATGGCCCTCACTAGATTTGCTGGCACCCTTCTTCTAATCTCTTGCCTCAGAACCGAATCAAAGGCTGCTCTCAGATCCAAAAAATGCTAGATACACTGCCTTGCCATGATCCCATGTTTTTTCTACTATCATTCTGAGTGAGAATATGTAATCCTGGGTCTGTCTACCAGAAAGGGGCCTGCTCCTCTTCCAAATCTTGTTCTATTAGATGCCTAAGCCTCTGTTCTAATATTCTTGTATAGGACTGAGGATAGGTAAATCGGCCTATATTTCCCACATTCGCTTTGGCTGCCCTTCTTGTGTACAGGGACTATGATATTCTTTTCAATATCATATTCTCATATTCAGGGACTATGATATTCTTTCCATTCTTGTGGTAGTTGCTTCGAGTCCCAGACTCTTTGGAAAAGCATTTGTAGGCACTTTAGCATTTCATTTCCCCCATATTTAATGAGTTCTGGGCTTATTTAATGAGCTGGATTTTCTCAGCAGCTAATGCCACCTCATCCACCTCAATTGCATTATCTCATCGTTCCACCATTATGGATGATGGAAAATGATGGAAGGCCTTATTTTCTGGGTATTACATACTTCGCTTGCAGTATTGAGTATGCACTTCTTTATATCACTCCAAAGAATATCCAGCTTATTGTCTCCATTTACTTCCTGTAGGCGTCTCTCAAACAATGAACTGTATTCTTTCTGTTTTGTTTCCATCTTCAGCTTGCTCACATCTACCCAACTGTATGCTAAACTTCTCTCTGATGACTTTTTTAGCAACTACGAAACACTTATACTAAAATATAATTAGTCTACTGAAAGAACTATCTTTAACTTTATTCACAGCTTTCTCCGGAGCCAGCGTCGAGAAAGGATGTAGAAATGCTAATTAGTGATTTGGATGCTCACATTGTGCAGCTGAGGTTACGCAAAACTGGATTCTGTCCTGCAAGGTCTCAGATTTATGAGGAAGCATTTAGTAAGTGATTTTTGGGTTTATATATTCTATATGATATTATAATTAAATTTATTTATTGGTAACAAGAATTTATTGGTAATACCTTTCATGTTTTGTATTGATGTTGAAATGGTTGACTGTTCACATCTTAGAAGACTGTGAAATGGTCAGGGGCTGCAATCAATAAATATGCACAAAATAAGTTAGACTTATTTTATTTGTACCAACGTTTCAGCCTAATTTTTAGGCCATCAGGGCTAAGAATAAAAAACAGAAACAAACAAACTATATAAACAGTGCAGTACTAAAGAAATTATAATTGGTTCAGTTCAACAGAAATGATAAGAAAAAAATACAAAGAGCAAAAGCTAAATTATGAAATAATTCATAAAAAATAATAAGAATGGAAAGAAGACAATATAACATAGATAATGAAAATAATAAAACATAGAATATTGAAATGGTCAAATGATCTATCAATGAAATTTTACACTTCCATGAATATTTTCCATACTTAACGGAGAGTTGAGAACCTTTGCATAACTTGTTATATTAACTTAGATCTAATAGTCCTGGGAAAATTTTTTTTAAAGATAATTTATTAAATTTCTCGAAATAACTTTAAAATAAATGATCGAAAAAAGTTCTTGCATGAACATTTTCTGCTTTAGAATAATTTCTTAGAAAAAGTTCAACTTAAAAGAACTTTTTCAAAATAAAAGAGTACCTTTACTTGTTTTACTTTAATTTTGTTATCAATTAAAATATTTTTTTTTAAAATTTTGATTACAGATGAGTTGATTCGGCAGGTAACAATACAATGCGCTGAGCAGGGTCTGCTCCTCATCAGGATTCGTAACGAGGCACGAATGACATTGAAAGCATATCAGACCCTATACGAGAACAGTACGGCAATTGCTGTAAGGAAAATTGAAGAGGTAAGAAAAAAAATCACTTCATTTTATGCATCACTAGCTTAAATATTGAACTTTTATTTTTGTTTCCATGGGGATACTCTTTTTTAAAATAGATATGTCAAAGTAAAATAAACAATAATTTTTTTTATGTAGGGAGAGCTGTTTATTTAGAAGCTGACCCACATTGCTGGTCTTCTTCAGGGCTGGTGAGATTAGGAGTTGACATTAGACTGATAAGTTAGTAGTCAAGTGTCAACTCCCGATCTCACCAGTCCTGTAGAAGATCTGCAATGTACGAATCCTCATTTTCAAAATTATCAGTTATCCCTGTATAAGATAATTTTTTTATCTATACCTGAACCATTTTCTTCCTCAATAATTTTTTTAATTTACAGTAACAATGAGAGCCATTTATATATTATATAAAAGTCCAGAGATAATTCTGAATAAATAAAACTGAAGGTAGGCTAGAAGAGCTATTTTAATGAAGAGTCATGGGTTCAGTATGTGTTACAGTCTTTACAGTTTTTGGACGATTGTTGAGGAATGTGATTTATCTGAGATCAAACTCAACTGCTAGATTTTTTCCCCAATCAGGGATACTCACTTAGTGTATCCAACCCAGTGAGTTGGGCTGGGTGAGAACAAGGAGTGTCTCCAATTCCATAGTGTCCATCCATCACTGTTGACAGATTCAATAATTTATCTAGAATTTGATTTGTTAACTACAATTCTCAGGAAATTGAGACCACCATTGGAATCCGGCAGGGAAGTAGTCTGAACCCCCTACTGTTCATTTTGGTCATGGATTCAGCTCTTCGGAAGGCCAAGACAAAAACGAGGAAGTTCCAACCAAGGATATGCCAATCTGAGCCAAATAAGCCTCTCACTGCTGGCATTTGCGGATGACATTGTTGTTTTCTCAAAGAATGAGAGAAACCTTCAGCAGGTTAAAAGAAGAATTTCTGGCTATAAACATGACCTTCAATAAAACAAAAGTGATGAGGGTCGGAAAGAAGCCGTGGAGAATAATGAGGGTCATTAGAGTTAAAGTCCTGGAACAATTGAAGAACTTCAAATACCTGGGATCCCACCTAAACGAAAACGGATACATCAATTTGGAAGTGACCGAGAGAATTGGAGCTGCAGGCAGGATGTTTGAAGCGGTTAAGAGAGGATTTCTTAACCGAAGAGAAGTAGAAAAGGAAATGAAAGTGGCTGTATTTATGTCACATTCCTCCCTATCCTCACATACTCTTCAGAATAATGGATGCTGACAACGAAACACCAATCCAGAATACAAGCAGCAGAAATGAGATTTCTCAGGAAGACTGAGGGCAAAACAAGAAGAAACAGAGTCCTGAACACCAGTATCAGGTCGAACCTGAATGTTAAACCAGCCAACGAGCTAGTAGAGGAAAACAGACTGATATGGCTTGGATACCTCCTGCGGATGGATCCTAACAGAATTGCTAACGAAACCTACCAAGCCAAAGTGGAAGGAAAACGAGGAAGAGGACGACCTAGGAAGGTGTGGGAAGAAGAGGAGACTCCATTGGAGCAAAAGTGCACAATTGGTGGAAGACCGGTACGGCTGGAGAAGATATGATGATGATCTAGAATTTAAAAATGGGACCTTCAGCATAGCAGCTCAGCAACTCTACAGCATATATTAAAGGTCATTAAAATATATTTGAGCTACCCCATTCTGGAAATCATTGCCAATTTCAATTTCTTCATCAGCTTATTAATCCAACAAGGCGATGTTGGATCAGATACAATAGATTCTACAATAGATTTTTTTTTTCTTATGTCAGATTTTTCCTCTTTTTAAATAACCATTTCTGTACTGAATATATTTCAAATAAAACATTCAAGCCCAAATTTTAATTACATCAGTTTTTAAAAAAAATGTAATTACCCCTGCATGAAGGGATTTATGTCCATGGGGTATCCAAAAAACTAATTATTCCACACTCATTATGATACTATTATTTATATTATTATATGTTCTTATCTACTTTTTTATTTTTCTATTAGCCAATTTCTGTGAAATTATAAATTTGTACTCTATTAATATTAATATATATATATATATATATATATATATATATATATATATATATATATATATATATATTTCTTTTTTTTTATTCCCTATCAGAACATACATTTCAGTTCACATTTAATTGCAGTATTGTAGCCGTCTGGTCAGATATATTTCTATTAATTTATGTACAATATTGTTATTCTTTAGGGGCCTGGTCCCAGAATAAAATTACTTTTCTATTCTATCCTATTCAAATACCGTTATAACATTTTGTTTTCCAGAGGATTGTGTCACTAATTAAAAGACCAAATAAATATTTAGTGTAAAAAAAAAAACTCTGTTTGTTTGTTTTTTTAATGTCGCTTTATGGTGTTATGGCTAATCGTATGATGCTACAGTGGGAGCTTTAAATTTTTCCTATCCATATTCAATTGGGATAGTGATTTTTAACGAGTACCTGACATCGCTCAGGTGTGGGACCCCCGTTTAACGTCCCTTTCGAAGGACGGCATAACCAAGGATTTTTTAGTCCCCTTAAAAAATCCAAGGGCCAGGCTGCAAACCCAGGATCTTGGGTTTTGTAGTTTGTTATGCTAACAACTTGACCACAGGTCACCCCATAAAAAAATATATTAGTATAAAAGTATTAATGGCTTTTGTCAAGTAATTTTTTTTTAATTACTCCTTTTTTCCCGACATAAATTGTTTATGTGTGAAAAGGGAATTTCTATCACAGTACATTTCTAGGTTTTTTCTTAGGATATAGTTACAATAATAGATGTTGCGATTCTTTAATATTACCCTAATTATATTGCAAGGTTAAAAGAAGCAAAGGTAAATTGGATGAACAGATCAAAGATGTAACTAAAGAGATTTTGAAATTAGATGAGGAACTGGTGACTGCTCAGCACAGGTACAAAGTGGTCGATAACAGAAGCAATGAAATCGCGTACGCCGTATCAGTGACACAGGAAAATGATATCGGTTATCTTAACAACGGTATCAAGCAAATCAAGGTATGAGCAATTTTAAAGGTCCAAATTATACTTATAACACAGCATTAGTAAATTACTAAGGATGAAAGCTGTGGTTGCAGATTTATTCCTTTACCTTTAATATTCCTTATTTCTCCCTTACAGCCTGGGCTATTTATAATGATGGATTGAATTAGTCAGGGGTGGAGTCAATGATAACACAAAATAAGCATAACTTTATAATTATTTAATTGTATAAAACATAATTTTATTGTGCCGATGTTTCAGCCTAAGACATAAACCATCTTTAGGGCTCAGAAAGAAATATGTATTATTATAGATAATTTGTGTTATTTAGTTTCCTTCTAATTTCCTCCTTTTTATTCAAAGTCTTCAAGCATTTTTTTGGTAGTTACAAGAAAGAAAAATATCTTGAATCCTCCTTACACTCATGTTTGGTAGAGGAAATACTTGTGAGACTGCTGACTCCTCGGCCTGTTGAATTATACAATTTCAATTAATCAAATTTAGAGGTTATCATCTCATTGATATATGAATAATCATATTTATTTAACATGATGTACTATTGATATTTATAATAACTTAAAAGATCAATAACCGGTTGAACTTTTCATTTCTTCTA
This sequence comes from Arma custos, assembly GCA_037127475.1. NCBI lineage: Eukaryota > Metazoa > Arthropoda > Insecta > Hemiptera > Pentatomidae > Arma > Arma custos. The sequence goes on from CM073760.1 coordinate 112,015,431, forward strand.
AAAAATGTTATATGTAATAAATGTCTTGTTTTTTGAAATGATAGAAAGTACAAATGATCCAAGTATTGTTGAACTTAACAATGATAATGCTAAAAATGAAAATAAAATCTATCCAAATTTAAATACAAGGTATAAATAATATAACTATATATTAATTATTATTTTAATTAAATTATTGTTATTTTGTGAAATTGTGCATATATATATATATATATATATATATATATATATATATATATATATATATATTTATATCAATAGCTGTACCCAAACGACTTCATGAATTATAGTATTTTATATAGTATTTATTATATTATGTTTATTTGTATGACCGGTTGCAAAATATTGTTTGACCATACATCAGCACTAGTCTGCTATTGCATGAGCTATTAATATGAAGTATTTTTGTAAATTTATCAAAAGAATTATAAATAACAAAAATTAAATTACTGCTTTCAGTTTCATCGAAATATATTTATTAAGGCTAATGATATTTATTAATTTTCAGGTGATCCATAATATTTTAACTTCACTGATGGCAAAGAGTAATGAAACTGAATAAATCTCAATAAAGTGTATCGACTCGAAACTTATTGATTATTAATTTTATGTAAAATAGTTTATTTTAAATATTTATTCAGTTAGAGCGGTTGTACCCATATGCGTATTTCAACTTTTCTTAACTTTTTACAAATAATTAAAAGCAATCTTAACTCTTATTGATGCCTTAGTTCATATATGTGTTAAGTGCCGAAACAAGATTTTGCAGGAGTCAAATTTGAATAATAATTTAACACAAGAAATACAGTTCAAGTTTAAGACTACAATATATTTTTGTACCTTCACAGCTTCTCTATTAATTTTATAGTAACATATCACGGCTCCGAAAGTATAATGACGCAACTGTAAAATTTTTTGAAATTGACTTTATTATCTTGGCAGGCTCATAAATGCATTTACTAGATGTTTGTAAATCGGCATAACCCATATATGTTTATAAACTACTCTAATATAAGAAGTGAACCTACCTATAGACCATTGTATTAAGACAAATTGGAATTAAATATTTTTCTTTTGCTTGTCCTGTAAAATTTTATTTTTTCAGTTGTGTCATTATACTTCCGCAGCAGTGATATGATCTATGACTTCCTGATCACAGCTTTACAATATTATTTATATGTATAGCAAAACCCATTTTTTAAAAATTTGCATTTAACACATTTGTGAACTAAGGCTTCGTTATTCAGAAATCAGATTCAATAATATAGCCCTGTTCAAAAATTGAACAAGCTACATCTTATGCCAATTTTTGGACTGTTATTTCAATTAAAAGAATGAAGTAAAATAAAGCTAAGACATTTTTCTTATTTATAAAATATAGATTATTTTTTTAATCTATTTAATGCGAAATACTAAATATCTCAATTCTAAGTGGGTACTCTTTATTTTTATGGGCTCATTGAGTGGGGTATAAAATTAGGTATAAACTGAACTTCAATATCTGCAATAATATTGAGCTACATACACTACTGTAGTACAATTAAATGATCAGTTGTATAATTTGTAAAATGGGGGGATCTGCTGTTCCCCCTCCCAACTCATTACGGTATTTTGCATTGCCATTTTTTTTGTGTGTGTTTTATTATGCAAATAAAACCTGCATTTACTTACTTATTTCTGTTACATCCTTGTATGCAGTAAAGGAAATGTTTTAGTTGCAAACATTTGATATTTCATCACCAATCCATTTTGACCAATTTAATTTGTCATCAGTTAGCAAGTTCTAACATCTATTGCATTCCTAAAAAACAGTGTAAGCATTTGAAATTTAGTATTTGGTGTTGGTGTAGCATCAAGTTATGCACCTCTGTTTTAGGTAAGTTCAAGATTACATAAAGTATTACTTTGCTTTAAGTTCTTAATAGATCTTAGTAAAAAATTATTGCCAACTGAAAAATGAGTTATCTTTAAATTAATTTAATTTAAATCAGTTTTATATAAATGCAAATGGTACTTAACTTGGACTGACTGGCAGTTGTACAAGGGTTAGACTGAGATATTGGGTGAAGGTATTAACAGTGAAGTGGGGTAATCCATGTGTAGAGTGCTGAGTGGCTATGCTGAAGGTTCTGGGTTCAAGTCGAGCTGTGGCAGATAAATTATTTAATCTGTTAACAGCCGCGGATGGACCATGTGGGATCTGCACACCCTCCTGGGGCTCACACAGCCTCTGTAAAGTGGATATCATAAATTGGGGGGATGCCTAACAGTAGAGTGTAATCTCGAACAAATCACCTTCCTTCACACTCTTGTCCTAGTTCACTGTTACCACAGTCTCTATCTTGTACTGAACCCAAGACCACTCATGGATTGTACTTACAGTATTAACGGTTTAGAGATTTAGTTTTATAGGCTTCGAACCTTTAGACCAGTTATTCCAGCCTGGGGGGGCATGAAAACAAGTCGGGGGCGCGAGACCAGTTTAAAATAAAATAACGTCTACTTAGTTTTGATTATTTTCTCTTTCCAGTACTTCTTTATCTTAAATTGAAAGTTATAATGTTGCATCTTGCGATAGTAAAATAATTTTGGTGTATGATTTCATTTTATTTTCGGAATCGGTCGAAACAGCATGCCAACATCCAGGAAAACAAATTATTTGATCATAATTGAGGAAGAAACATCCAAAAGTGTTGCTGTCTTCCTTATTAAATACGAATTTAATTTGCAAAAAAATTTAAATTCTCAAAAATTTATTGGAATTCCGGCTGTCTGAGGTAACCTTGAGTGGTGTTAGCTGATGTGGCTTCATTTCTTCTTCCTTGAAAGCACCAGCTTGAAGCTTACATATTATACAATATTATATTACGTTTTATATACTATATTGTTTTATTTATATAAATATAAATAAATTCTTTGAAGCTTTAGCTTGTAACCGGTTAATGGGACGGATCCATATATAAATAATTATTTATTATTTATAATTTATTAAATTATTCTGGTATGGATAATTATGTATAATAACGAATAGATAATAAAAGTTCGCATTTCTATCTGAATAACTGAGAGTGTGTGTGAAGAATAGTTTGTTTATTTAGATTTTTATATTTTTGGAAAAAGACGTAAGCTTAGAAATGTCGAATAAATATTTCGCCTTTAATCGCTCCTATGTTTCCTCTTGAATTTCGTTTTTTTATTTACCATAGACCCTAAGTATTTAAAGTTCTCATGAACAAACATGTTCAAACTTGTTCCCTCCCACTATTATGTCACAAAGATCTCCGTTTTCTGTTACTAACACTATACTGAGTCTCATCCGAATTTACTTCCAGTCCTATTTCCTTACCTGCATTCATAGAATAGAACGTTTCTATATTTAGTGTTATAGTTGCCGCGTCTTAACACGGATATTTTACTATTCAGATTCAAATTCCAACCTTAAAAATAAACAATAATATATATTTTTATTTTTTAAAGAGAAAAGATAGGCCCTCGACCGGGATTTGAACCCGGAACCTTTGCCTCACCGTGACATCGCTCTGTCAATTGAGCTATCCAAGGCCCCTACCGGTCGAGGACAAACCTTCTCTCTCATAGATCCTAAAGCCCCAGTGTGCTCCCGCCATTTTGGCGGGTTCAAATCTCGGTCGAGGGCCTATCTGTTCCCTTTAAAAAATAAAAATATTTATAACTCATAAAAAATGACCAATACTTATAAAAAATTATAAATAATAATATGACGTAAGTCAATAAGATCCTAAATTAAAATTAATGTTCAAAGAACTTCGTTCTAGTGTATTCATCGCAAAAATGGCGGGAGCACACTGGGGCTTTAGGATCTATGAGAGAGAAGGTTTGTCCTCGACGGGCAGGGGCCTTGGATAGCTCAATTGGCAGAGCGATGTCACGGTGAGACAAAGGTTCCGGGTTCGAATCCCGGTCGAGGGCCTATCTTTTCTCTTAAAAAAAAAAATAAATAAATAAAAAAAATAAAAATATTTATAACTCATAAAAAATGACCAATAATTATAAAAAAATATAAATAATATATATTGTGTGGGATATAGATAGTCTGGGGGTGCAGTAAAAAAAAAAAAAAAAAAACACTAAATAAGACAAACTTATTTATTGTAAGTGCCGACGTTTCGGCCTACGTTGTAGGCCATCTTCAGGGCTGATAGAAGGCAGAGATCTACTAGCTAGCAACAACGTAGGTCGAAACGTTGGTACTTACAATAAATAAGTTTGTCTTATTAAGTGTTTTTTTTTTTTACTGCATCCCCAGACTATTTATATCCCACATTAGATCTTCCAGTCAACTATTTTCCTCTCAATAATATATTTATGCACCTAGTACATACTAAAGAAGATGATTATTCCCTCAGCTGTAAGTTTGTACTTTAGCGAATACAAGCGAATAATTATCTTTACTCACGAGGCCAAGCCGAGGGAGTAAAGTATTGCTGGGAGTAATGATCAATTTAGTCCCTAACCCTCAACTTTTTCAGTACAAAACTGCATTATTTAGACGAATTTTACTTAATTCCCTATGGAATAAAGTTAACTTTTTGTCTCAATTTCTAATGCACAGGGAGAAAAGTCTTACTTTATTCCTAATTAATCGAGCCAAAAACACATATTTTCGTACCAGCTGGAGATAAAATATATTATTCCTCAGCAACCAAACATTTTTTGGCATATCAGGCCCTGTTTATCATAACAATATTATAATTTTATACAAATAACATAATATTATTACATAATAATATCGTTACCCGGCATTGTCCTTGTTATCAAAAACTGTTTTTAAGTTATGAATAAATCTGAATTTGTTCATTACTTGAATATTAAATTTGTTAATATTGAATATTACATAGCGTAGATTAAGAAATAAATCAAATTTATGAACGAAATATTACAACTCTGTGAAAGTAAGGAATAACAATAGGAAATTTGTTGTTAAAGAAAGTTGCTATGGCTAATCTGATGCTAAAGTGGGATTCCTAAATGTTTTCTTTCTAGGTATAATTAGGACTGGGATCTTTAACGAGTACCAGAACCACACTAGCTCGAGGCTGCCTTTTTAAATTTCCTCTGAAATACGGCATAACGAATAACTTTTTAATCTCTTTAAATATAATCCTAAGATCAAATGCCGGGCTGCGAACCCGCAATCTTCGACATAGAATATTTTGTCACAGAGTCGCCAATGCGTCTGTCCACTTTCATCAAACTTCATCATCTGAAGTGTTATACTCCAGTGAGGCATTGACGTCACACATTAAGGGAACCTGGAAAGATCCTGGCAGGAAAAATAATCAGGAAAATTAATAGATCAAAATTCACAGACGAAGAACATTTTCAGACTAGCACACCCTGGATGACAAGTTAAAACTGATCTGAGAAAAGCCCATAGGAAGACTCGGAGGACATCATGGGCAAAAGCGTCTTTTGATACAACTTATAGAATTGGAAAGTGATGTCAGAGAAGACAGCACCCAGAGCTCAAATACACAAACTGACTGGATGGAGATAGGAGGAGGAATGTTTAGTGAAGGAATGAAGGAGTACGGCAAGAACAGGAAGAAGTAGTGAGGGATGCTACACGTGCTCTGATAAAAGGTCTATAATTCTCATAATAATAATATGTTTTAGTAAGGCGCTGGTTACGAGTTAATTTTAAAAAATAAATATTAAAAAACGCTGTCTTTATATGATGTTTCACATATGACCATAACATCATACTTTTCTACATAATTATCATAAATATCCTTGAAGAATACTATTTAATTGAATGACCGAACGGTATATTAATTTACGGAAGGCGGTTCCGCTAGTCCTGACAGAGATATAATTGATTTGGTAACTTCCGCTTGCTGACCCTTAGATGACCAGACAGTAGATCTCCCTGTAGATCACCATCCTCCATAGATCGCCGCCCGAGATTTCCTCCAAGAACATCATGATGGACCCAGAAGGACGAGGCACGAGAGGGGATCCCCTCCAGTATATCTGTGTTCATGTTATTTCTAAACAGTAGCTTCTCGGCCGACGTACCAAGTGAGTAAATCCATTAACTATATCATATACGAGATTTATATATTATGAAGAGATTATACGAGTTTTATATATATATTATGTATTATATTATATTTTAATATATATATATATATATATATATATATATATATATATATATATATATATATATATATATATATATATATATATATATATATATTATGAAGCCCAATAAAAGTTTCATAAATAAAATTTAAGAAGATTTTTATACCGGCTTTATGAATATTGATGCAATATTGAAGGAAACATATTATTACTAAAAATCATAGACTATAGTATCATTTTGTAATTACAGTATACTTCCTTTTTTTTAATATGTACCTATAAAATACTTTAAACATATTTCCAACAATGTTTTTTGTGACATGCGATACTTCAATCAATTTTTTTTTTCGAAAAATGTTCATAAATAATAAAAGTTTGTTTGTCTGTTCATTTAACGTCACTTTATGCTGCTATGGCTAATCGGAAGTCTATAATCTCTACATTGGGAGCTCTAAATTTTGCCTATCCAGGTTTAATTAGGATAGGGATTTTTAACGAGTACCTGACATCGTACAGGCTCGGGACCCCCGTTTAACGTCCCTTCCGAAGGACGGCGTAACTAAGGATTTTTTACTCCCTTTAAAAAATCCTAGGGCCACCTGCCGGGCTATGAACCCGCGATCTTGGGCTTAGTAGTAAATAATTAAAGTTAAAAAAGGTATATATATATAAAACAACAACAAACATCAAAAGTTACACGTACAAAATATATAAACATGTGTTTATTACCATATGAATGATTACCTTTTGTTATTCATAATAATTATTCCAGTGTACTTATGGACTGTTAATGTATTTTTAATTTTCATTAAGTATAAGGTGTAATCGGTAGCGGAATATATCATTGTATAGAGTGCCGGGTTGATGTCCTGAAGGTTCAATTCTGGATGTGGCAAATCATTTATTTATTATATTATCAGCCACGGATGGACCCTGTGGGAAATCCAGAACTCCTTGGGGCTCACCGAGCCTCTATAAAGTGATTTGCATTAATTGCCGTTTTCCTAGTGAAGTCACTACCATGTACTGAACCGAAACCTTTATGAGTTAGTAAATTTTTGTCCTGTGTTGATACAGTATTTTTTTAAGCTATATGATAGAAATATGGAATATGTAGATTCGTAGATTTTGATGTGGCCAATAAGATCCATTATTATTTCAAAGATTTTTTTGTGTTTTTGAGGCTCTAAATTGAATCATTCATAAGACCATGTTGAATGTAGTGTTACACGAATCCTATGGGTTCTTTCTTACGTGTCATGGCCATGGCAATTCCCTTATAATGGATGCTTGTTACATTTATAACACTTTTTAGTTAGCGTTCGATTATTTTTAAATACGAATACCACTCATTAAAAGTTTTTATTATTTCTTAATTGTTAAACTGAAGTGATATTATCGAGTAGAATAAGCAAATTAGATATTTAGCAAGCTGTCACATCAGCATAGTCATTATAAACTTTTTTGTTCCATTAAAAATGTATGTAAAATAAACCTGTTGATACTATTGGTTTGTTTGCACAAATAAACATTTTTCCTAGTATCGTTTATGGTTCTAAAATATTTGGAAGAAGTAGATACCAGTTAATATTTTGTTTGAGATATCTTACAAACTTATTTATACAGAACTTTAATATTTCGTTGGTTAACCATTTCTTTCATAATATCATCAAATTTAAATGTAATTACTTCATTTTATATTAAATTCCATACTTTTTTATCCTAACGAATCATTTTGTACTGTAATAATAATGCGTAATTTTGACTATTGAGTTGACGACGTGATTTCTTTAAAAAATGAGAACTTCTTTATTGTTCGCTAGATCGATACATATTAATTATAAATACAATTCAAATAACATATTTATAAAAAAAAAAAAGTACCGCAATAACCTATAAAGGGTCTTGTGTTCAACGCAAGGTAGAGACTATACTCGTTTTAGAATAGTAGTTAATCTATACATATAAAATGCTTTGTCCTGAATGACTGACTGACGGATCAACCAACAGCCTAAACCCCTGATCGTAGAGACCTGAAACTTGGAGGGTGAGTTCTTTGGCGTAGTCATTCGATAAGAAAGGATTTTCCGAAATTCTACCCCTAAAGGAACGAAAAAGGGGGCAAAGATTGTATGCTTGCTCACGTGTTTCTTACTCGCAAAACTGAACATTTTCAATATATTATCAAAATATTAAAAGTACCTGTGCGAATCCCCTATTTAGGGACTTAAAACCACCCCCCCCCCCCCCGACCTGGGAGATGGTAGGGCAGTGTTCCCTTGGTCGATGTGATTACATTTGATCTAGGGATGGGGTAAGTACTCCCTTGTCCTTATCCTCCCTTCCTTTTCCTTCTTCCTTCCTCTCCTTTCTTCCTTCTAAAGCTATTTCTTGATCCCGCTAAACGGCCCCTTTCTGTTATGTATTGTCAGCGGCCTTGAGCGGCCTTGAGCCGGTTCGAATAAAAACCGCCTTCAGCGGACTCAGCCCATTGTATCGCCTTAAAATACCGAAAGGTAATAGAAGGTTTTTGTTTATATAGAAGCATTTGCAGGTATTTATTGTAAATTTGTATTTATATTGTAAATAAAATATTGGAGGATGTGAAAAAAAAAATTCAATAAAGTTACATACTAATACTTTACTGACACGAACAACAGTAAACTTCTGTCCGTCCTGTTTGTTAATCAGAGTCAATGTATGTTTCAAAGCTGTGCTGATCCGTCGGTGATGAAATTTAATGTGGATAATCTCAAGCCTGGGAAAGGACATAGGCTACTTTTTATCAACACACCACACAGGTGAAGTTTATATAAAACTGTAACCTGATTTACAAACACATCCAGAGGTCAATGCACACCAAAACTACTGAACTTAGTATCTTGAAATTCGCAGATAGGTTCTTTGTATAGCTTAAATGAGTACTAAGAAAGGAATTTGGATAATTCCACCCCCTAGGGTTCCCCCTTAATATAATAGGGGCTCAAAGATTGTGTGGAATCCGTCAGTTTTGAAGTTAGACATCTGAAATTGCGGATGTACGAGTAACTTATAGTTAAAATAATTAAATTATTTATTTAAAATGATCTGTCGCGAAACTTTATGTGGCAGACCAAATTCCACGCGAGCTTAGCAGTGGGCAAAAGCTAATAGGACCATAAAACCAATGTTTTACCATTGTATCTACTTTCTAGAGGCTGGGTTCGTGCCAGGATGGTCTGAAGATCCAGCATGATCGATCCGTGGCTGTTAAAAGATTAAACAATTTATCTTCCGCCGCCGGATTTGAACCCTGCACCTTATGCATAGCAACTCAACAATATAATTGTTTAACACCCAAATTCAGGATAAAATTTGCTAGTTATTTTTTGGTCATACAAATTTAAAGGATGAACAAAGACTTAAGGTTTTCGAAAATAAGGCGTAGTTTTTTAGCTCCCGAAAAGGATGAGTCTGTTGTAAAATGTGGGAACAACATGGAATTTACTGAGCATGCACCCAATTAATATAATTGAAGCTCGAGATGGACTTTAAAAACTTTATAGTATAAGCTAAACATGCCCTTTGAGCATCGAAATCTGTGGTAAAAACCATGGTGCTACAAATTTTGAGCGAAATTTTATTTTCAGAATAATTAAAAATTATTGAGTTTTGCTATTTCAGTTGTGCTGATATTTCAACCCCATTGCTGTGGACACATCATAGATCTTAACAGAAATTTGTCCAGAATTTAAACAAGAAATAGAGAATTTCTTTCTATTTGTTACATAAGCATCCATAGCTAGAATAAAAAAAATACCCAAAGTACGTAATATAATCCAGCCATTCTCTAAGAATATTCCAATATATGTATATACGGGTTTGCTAAGAGATTTAATACACGTATGTAAGATGAAATAGCTATTGCTTCAGAATATTTTTTTTTTTTTACCGCCTCGAAATGGAAAAGGATGTTTCGCATCTCGGCCTTAAGCTTATCGCACCTTTCCTAACCTCCTAGTGGCCCGCATTTGCCGGGGCTGTGTGGTGCTAGCTTTAAATATCACTGGCTATTAGTTTTGTTATAACAGAAAAAATATATATAATATGTAATATATAAAGTAATATGTAAAGTAGTTATTATTAATAGTAAGAGAGAGAGAAATGCTTTATTTTCAGCAGTGCTGTCCAATTATTTTGGATTGCCTTAATACACAGCATACTGATCAATCCATATCGGAAATAATGTAAATTACAATTTGTTTTAAACGCATACTTAAAAACTACAGTACAATTCTTAATTTTGTCTACTCTCTTTTCTTTTTTTCTTCTTTTTTTTTTTACATACAAGAAAATATAGAAAATACAAACCAGATAAACTAAGCACATATACATTACCATACAATTTATGAAGATAAATAAATTAAAAAAAATATCTGAGCACAATGAGCTTAGGAATACTTTCTATGGATATATCATGAAAATTAATGCAATTAGACAAACGAAAAGAATATTTGACTTCTTTAGAACTAACAAAACTAAATCGACTTGGTTTAAGAAGTCAGAGAGGGACTTGAGGAGACCCAGGGTTTCGAAGGATATGCTTAGGGATGGAACTGCCAAGAGAATAACCCAAGGCTAGAGGATAAGATTTGAGACGAGAACGAAACGGGCTATAAAAATCTCCGATGAGGAAAGTATCAGGAGGCCGAAGAGGATGAAAAGATACTGGGCGGAGAGAAAGACTGAGCATTGATCTGAACTACCCTAAAGTTGGTGGAAACTAATAAATAATAACAAAAAAACAGTACAACTTCAACCTATGAAGGGTCTTAGGTTCAGTAAATGGTAGAGACTGCACTGTTTCTTTGAGAACGGATGATTGTGAAAGTGATTTGCCTGACATCACAGTCTACCACCTGATTTTTCTCTCTAATTAAGGGTACTCATTTTGTAAACGATGGGTGAGCCCAAGAAGAGTCTCCATATTCTATAGCATATGGTGGTGGCTATAGCAGATTAAATAACTAATAAGTTATACAGCGGGATTTGAATCTGGAACTCAGCGCTCTGAACTACTCCGCTCACCAATATAATCTTCAAATAAAAAATTATTATTATTATTATTATATAGTATGATTATTAGTTATTATTACAGTTTTTATATTTATAATATTCTATATATACATTTTTTTTTGCTCATTTTTTTACTCAGGCATCTCAGGGTCTCAAAAAATTTCATTTCATGTTGATCCCATAGCAAAATTTGTTTAGTTTCATGGGCACACTCACCTCCTTAGGGGATTTGCCGTTTTTTGTAATACCTTGTATAACTGTAAGTGTTCAATTTTATTCGCGTGCCTACTAGAGGGTAGTGATGGGCTTAACTGCTACTAACTGTGATTCGTGATTCTGTCGAAATGCTACCAAAAGCGATTGCGCCGCCGTACTTAATTCCACATCTTGAATATAACGATCACAGAATATGCATTATAAGGATAATAATTGCTTTTAATTAATTACTTGTTATTATAATTAATTATAATTATAATCACTTGTATAATTCGCTATAATCTCACTATGTAATGGATTCTCTTCAGTACAAAAAAAAACCGTCTGGGAGGGCACGTTCCCCATTGCCCCTCCCATAAATCCGCCCTCCCCCCCTCACATAGTAGTACCTACTAATACTACCATTATTTTTTGTATAGGTAATTTACTAGTAAATATTTATACTTTACAATAAACAAGCTGTAAAGAAATATCTGACTTTCCCTTTTATTTAAACACTAGCTTTTGCCCGCGGCTTCGCTCGCAATGAATTAGGTCTGCCAAATAAAGTTTCGGGAAAGATCATTTAAAATAAATAGTTTACTTATATTTTTAAAATATAAGTTACTCGCACATCCAAAATTTCAGATATCTAACTTCAAAACTGACGGATTCTATACAACTTTTGAACTCCTATTATATTAAAGGGGAAACCCTTGGGGTGGAATTATCCAAATTTCTTTCTTAAACTATACAAAGAACCTATCTACAAATTTATAGATAGTAAGTTCCTAAATTGCCTTCAATTATGTACTATTATAATATATTCTCCACAGTACCTAAAATACTGTCAGGGTGGCACGTGTCCCCGTGCCCCCCTCATAAATCCGCGCTTGCTATAGCCTATGTGTTATTCTGATTTATAAACTATATTACTGTAAAGTTTCATCCAAATCTGTTCAGTAGTTTTTGCGTGAAAGAGAGACAAACATACAAACTTTCACATTTATAATATTAGTAAGATTAGTAAGATAGTAAGATTAGTAGGACATCAAAACAAATAGTTTCACTCATCTTCTTTCTGTTACTTTAACATCTATTATCATGTGATTTGCCTTTATTTATGTCCTATAATGGATTCTCCACCGTTCCTAAATAACAGTCGAGAGGGGGGCACGTGCCCCCGTGCGCCCCCCCTAAATCCACGCTTGCAATAGCCTATGTGTTATTCCGATGAATAACCTATATTACTGTCAAGTTTCATCCAAATCCGTCCAGTAGTTTTTGCGTGAAAGAGAGACAAACATACAAACATTCACATTTATAATATTAGTAAGATTCAAATATAATTTAAATTTATTACTGAGCAGTTAATATTCTACAATAAAATTAATTGAGTCAAATTAAGGCAGCAGCCTATCAGAGTTTATTACTATAGCGAAAGGTTTTCCAAGGGTACAATTACCCTTATGGCGCCCTAATAACAGTAATCACTCTTTTCACCTAAATCACAGTAGTCACAATCACGCTTCAATTCCGTTCGCTGACGACCATTTCCCAAATTCAAAGAACAGCTTAGAACAGTTACTGTAGTCCCAATAACAATCACGCTTCAATTCCGTTCGCCGACGACCAGTTCCCATAAGCGAAGAGCAGTTTGGAACTGTTACTGTAGTCACAATAACAATCACGCTTCAATTCCATTCGCGTATGTGAAGAACAGTTTGAAACTGTTACTGATTAATTTCTAATCACAAGTCGACCTGTGACTTTTGAGTAACAGTGAAAATGTAATAGTTCGTGATTTCTGGCCCATCCTCTAGTAGAAGGCGTCTAAGTCACGATTGCACACGGCGCGACATGAGCTAGAGCCGGCACTGGAAAAAGGACTTGATGGCATTACCTGTCCTGTGTGCAATCTTACGAAAATAGTGCCAACTGCATCTGTCTGTTTTTGCCATTTTGTTTCCTTTACAATTTCCAACTGATACAGCCTCCAATTGATTTATTTAAAGTTTAATCTTTAAAGCGACGTGTAATTTAGTTTCCTATCCTCCGGACAGAGTTCGCGACGTAAGGCTGGGTTGCAGCTGAGAACCACTAGGTGGTGATAGTGTCTCCCTCATTGTCAGAATCGAAAAAAAGATTATTGTTACTTAAAATAAAAATTAATATTATGCCCAAACAATAAATTAAAAAGTCAAATATCTGTTGAGAAGTACACGCACAATCTGTGCATGAACTTTTGCACCCATTCATAAATCAATGTATCAAAATGAGATCTTAAATTAAAATCTATGGCGCACAGCATCAAGTATTTTCAATTTATTTAAATTATTTCTTTTTACAGATTAAATATTTGAATCTGAGTTGTGAATTATCAGTGCTTTTGTTTGTACTGTTGGGTTAAGACGCGGAAACTAACATATGCTGGTATTGGGCTCAGTACATGGCAGAGACTGTACTGTTTTTAAGCCAACGGTTGTGCAGGTTTTGCCTGTTGGTGATTCGACATGGATCAACTTCAGGCGCTAGCTTTTCTCCCAATTAAGTGTGCCCACTTTATTGAGGCTAGGTGAGCCTTTAAACATTGCCGCTGTTACCTTCATCCTTCCGTCTATTTCCTCCTCGTCCTCAGCTTTGGTTTTTCCTAAAAACCTTGGAGGGGATTTAGTTTTATCCTGAAACGGTTGCATTCTTGAACTACTTCAATCTTAATTCCATTTTCTTTAAATCTTTTTCTACCTCTTCGACCCAGACTGGTTTGGTCTTCTTTTCTTTAAAATAGGTAAAAATCCGGTTCGTCAATCTTATGGGTTTCACTCTTAGCCACTGGCCATGGAATAAAATGGAATTCTCCTTTTCCTCAATAACATCAGATATTTTTTGAGCATGAGTATACAGTTTACTGTGATTCCATTGGAAGCTCTAAATCCTTTATTATTATTATTATTGTTATTATATTGCTTTTTTATTTTTATCTCTTGCTTCTTACTTATTATTCCATAATGCAGTTTTAACACATTATAAACAGTGTGTTTTGTAACTTTTATAAACTATCGTTGTGTGTCTAGGAGTATTAGCATCCAAAACAACAGACAATCAAAATATATAGTTCAATAAAAGTATGGGAATTGAATGTTTTTTTTTTTAATTAACACCAACTTATAGATGCTATTAGTATACAGCTTTAACCAAGGGCGTCAAAATCCTTGGTTATGCCGTCCTTCGGAGAGTATATAAATTGGCGGTGTCCCTAGCCAGCGCGGTGCCAGGAACTCGTTATTGTATACTAACTATACCTGGATAGGAAAAATTAAAGACTCCCACTGTAGCATCGCACAATCAGCCATAGAAGCATTTTAAGTGTTGTTAAATAAATTTAATTATTTTTATGTATTATTGTTTTATATTACAGTTTTCACCTGCGCAGTTCCGCATCAGGAAAATTTTATTTCAGTCTTTGTTGAATTAATATTCATTTATTTGCAGGAATATGACATTTTGAAATGATCAGTAGTTCTTGAGCAGGCCTCTAGGCCATCTTTTTTTTAGTCTTCTCCTAGCAAGTCCGGTTAACAAAGAATCAGAAAGAGATAGAATAAGTGAATTTTATTTGTTTGTTCATTTTACGTCACTTTATGCTGTTACGGGTAATCGGACGATGCACAGTATTTCGATTAGTAGGAGCTAGCTGGACAAAATTATTTTTCGATATTTTTGCATTAAATTCGACTAATTAAGTAATGCAATTATAAAAATGGGTTTTTAATTAATTATCAAACGAAATTAAGAGGATTGGCAGGATCATAATAAAAACATATTAAAAAAACTTATATATTAAGACAACTTATAATAATTAATCTAATAAAAATCCGTATTTATTCTGGGACAAGTCCCTTTACAGCAGTGATACAGAAAATAAAATATGAACTATAATATCCTAGGGTAGTAAAAAATTACAATTTAATTAATAAATGAAAATAAAAAATTAAAGAAAATGAATTACGAGCTAACTCGCAATAACGAATTAAATGAAAGGAAGAATATAAATACGAGGAAAACAATAAAGAAAGAATCTATTAATATTTACATATATACAAAATTTATGGAAAACAATACAACAAAATAATTAAAGAAACAAAAAAACTGTAATTATTTTAAAAATAAGTTATACCATTCATCCATCCATTAAACATTTTTTATTAGATTTCTAAGTTTTGAAGAATTGTTTTACAATATTCCAATATATTTTAGAATTTTTAACATGAACTTTGTTCACCTAGCTTGTACTAATCGAAACACTGTGCGATGGTACAGTGGGGGTCCTAAATTTTGCTTATCCAAGTTTAGGATAAGGACCCCCGTTAAACGTCTCATCAGCAGGACGGCATAAACTAGGATTTTTACTCCATTTAAAAAAAGCCTAGGGCCACCTGCCGGGCTACGAACCCGCGATCTTGGGCTTAGTAGCTTGTTAAGCTAACCACTAGACCACAGGTCGCCCTGCAAGTGGAATTTGGTGGTGTGTTAATGAGTGGAATGTCTATTTGCTGTGAATATATAAATTTACAGTGGGAATGTCCTTGTTGTTGTGTATAGTATGATTGGAAATAAACCAAGGAGTATTAACAATTATTCTTAGAAGACGTTACAGAAAAAAAACAATTATCCAGTGACATATAGATATGTTTTTGATTTATGAGTTATTCTGTTGCCGATGCCATTGTAGTCCTAACTTGATCGTCTAATTGAAAAACTGTGAATAATTTAGCAGAATTATTTCGCTGTGATGTCAGACTATTTAATTGATTACAGTTCTACTCGTTGCTCTTCTTCGCTTATAATCATCCTTGGAATTAGTTTTGCACAATAGCTAAGATAGGTTATCGAGATCAGAAGGTGACTTGTGACACGGTTATGTTAGTCACTTGCTAAATTATATCAGATCAACGATAGCATTGTGTTAAATTTATCCATTGGTTACGAGCATGTGACCGTGTCTCCATAATTTTGCAATATCTTTTGCTTTTTTTGCCGTAATTTATTTACAATTATGCAGATCAAAAAAGACGAATACTGTGCCTGAGGTTTCAGGGTCAGGTAGGAATGGGATTGATTCTCTTCTGCGTTATATATTTTCTTATATAGATCTCCGGGAGGAGAATTACTCAGTGGTAGAGCTCTGGCTTTACATGCTGAAGGTCTTGGGTTCAAATCCGGCTATGGCGGATTTTATTTAATCTGTTAACAGCCAGGGTTGGATCGTTTGAGATATGGAGCCCACCCAACATCTATGAAATGGGCTATCAAAATATGGGGGTGGTGGACCTGTCTGTTGAGCGTACCACGATACTGACATAAAATAAATTTGGTAGATATTATTCAAAAAAGTTATTAAATTTATTTATGAATTGAACATTAATAATTATTTATTGATAAGTGTGCATCATATATTTCGACAAAATTCATAGTTAAATTCTAGAACTGCAAATGACACGGTTCTGATATTTAAGTAATATATTGTAAGTTTTCTCCGGACTGCAAGTTATATTGTACGAAAGAAGTGATGAAATGTAAGGTTGATGGGGTCAAGCCTCAGCCGAACGGGGTTGATTCGAGTATAGCTGTAATTGAAGAAGACCGGTTCCTACGGGTGCGATAAAATTTGAACACTGGAAATAGCTTTTGGTAACTTTCAAAATCGTTTAACCTGTAAACCGAATATCAATCTACGACTCTTTTCTGAACCGAAAGGTGCAAACTTGCATTTATTTTGTAGTTCAAAATTGCATTGCATCGTAGCACTACAACCCACCTAGTCTTAGTATAATAGAGACTGTTCTGTTTCTAGGACAATGTTGTGGAGGAAGGTGATTTGTTCGAGATCACGCTCAACCGCCAGGTTTTTCTCCCAACGAAGAGTGCCCTCTTTATAGAGGCTGGCTGAGGCCCAAGGGGGTCTGGAGGTCTCACAGGATTCTGGACTAACAGATTAAAATAATAAATTATATTTATAATGGCAGATAATTATCTAGTGTATTTGAGCCCCAAACTTACAGCACAGCAACTCAGCGCTCTACGTACAGAGCCACCCTTAATAACCCTTATTATTATAGATAATATTAAAAATCGATTAACAGTCCTTGGGTACACTGGAATATTTTATACTTCCACTTGCAATGAATAACAAAAGGTAATCTTTCATATGGTAATAAACACATGTTTATATATTTTACTGCATCCTACCATGGAGGATCTTGTGGTTAATACGTGGTAGATACTGTACTGTTTGTAGGACAATGGTTGTGATTTCTTCAAAATAACACTCGAAAGCCATGGTTTTCCCACGAGGGGTACTACTACCTTTATATAGTCTGGGTGCGCCTCAGGAAGACCTCCAGATCCTAAAAGGTCGATTCATAGCTGTTAGTATAATAAATAAATTATGTGCTACGGCTGGATTTGAACCCAGAACCTGTGCTCTACAAACTGAGCTGTCTTTCTCCCTCATATAAATATAATTTGCTTTAATTTTCAAGTGAATAATTATTATAAATCTGTGTATATCCATCCCGGTTCTGGATTATAAATCTCTGTGAATCCTATGAATCCATGAATATCCTGTTTTATATTTTACGATAAAATTATCGCAATAGTGAATGGCACGAAGCTATGATGAATATTTGAGAAATATCGGAAAGGTTAAGCTGAATGTTAGTCTCCCACAAGACATTTATGAATACTAATAAATATTTCCAAACGTGGTCGATCCCTGACAAATGCAGTTCTAAATAAGATCGAACGGGAGCAAGCAGTTGAGCAATCGATGTGGAAATATCGAAGTCAGCCGGTAATCGATTATTACTATATACGACATGTCATAGCAATGCGTCCTTGTGGCGTTTCTAGTTACTCTAGAATGAAGAACAGGTCCCCTTTTTCATATTTGAGGGTAATAAAATAAAGGAAACCTTCGAAAAGAGACAGAATAATTATTAATATACGATTGGAAAATTCCAAAAAATAAATTCTTAATTATTTTACTCATTGAAATTTGCACTGTATTATAACAATACTAAAAGTAAATGGCAGGAATGGATAAAGACAAGTAGAGAAAAAATCTAGTGATAGTAGTGAAAAAACAATTTCAACTTGGAGGGTCACGAGGCCGACTTTTTTTAAGACGGGGGATTATCAGGAATTGGTGAAGGAGCTAGGTTTGAAACTAGTGGGTTTGAGTGGGAATGAAGATTTTCTTGAAAGGACTGATATCGATGAGTCAAAAATGCCAACGAACAACAAAAACGCCAAATCAGCAATAAATGGGGCACGGAGGTCATTATTGATGGCTTTATTCGTAACAAAGTAAGGAGCATTGAGGATTTTACCAAGGATTTTCGATTGTAAGAATTGGATACGAGAGGAATTCGATGGCTTAGTGGAGCCCCAAAGCTCTACTGTGTAAGTCTAAATAGGTCGTATATTAGTCATATATATGAGTCTTTTGTAAATAGTCGGGAGCTTAGAGCGTTTGTCTTGCAGTACCCTCAAACGGCGAGCAGTTTCTTGTCTTTTCAGTTTAGTATGAAGATTCCAAAGTTAGCGTTTGCCGATATGTAATCTTTTTTGTTTGAAATAATCTCTGTTTGAAAACATAGAAAAATGTTTGTTTATTTAACTTCACTTTATGATGCTCTGGCTAATCGGGCGATGCTACAGTGGCAGCACTAAATTTTGCATATCTAGATTTAATTAGGATAGGGATTTTTAACGAGCATCTGGCATTACATTAGCTCGAGATCACCGTTTAACATCACTTCCGAAGGACGGCATAACCAAGGATTTTTTACTCATA
This sequence comes from Arma custos, assembly GCA_037127475.1. Lineage (NCBI taxonomy): Eukaryota > Metazoa > Arthropoda > Insecta > Hemiptera > Pentatomidae > Arma > Arma custos. Next base: position 112,034,665 of record CM073760.1, read on the forward strand.
TTGAAAATCAAAAACTAAACATTCAATAATTTTTTTTTTCTAAAAACGTTGATACGTCTTTGAATGATTTTGCTGTTTTTGATTAAACAGTCCAATTAGTTTAAAAGTATATTTTTTTTTTTTTACACACAAACTTGAAATTTTCTTTTAAAAATTTTTAGATAGTCTTAACTACAATAACTCTTAATAGCTTCTTCTGAAGAACAACGTCATAAGTAAAAATATAATTTTTCAATAGAGGTATTTGAATATTCCATGTGAGTTAAAAAAATAAAAATATTGGATATTGGTGTAGCAAAGCATTCCTAATGTAATGATGGTATTGAAATTATTTATGGAGCCATCAGAAAATTTTTAAAAGTTTAAACTTTTTAATTTTAACTTATGACATTATTCCCATAACATTTCAAGTTCACACTTCAATACAAAGTATGAATTTATTAAAAAAAACAACAACGTTGGAAATGGAGTTTCAGATATGTCTTTCATCAATTAAAAAACTTTTACCAATAAAATTGCTACTGAAGCCTTAAATCAAAATGCATGTTTTTTTAGTTATCTCGTTGCTCTTTTGAGGGATCGATATAAAAAAATAAATCTATTTGGACTGTTGATGGGAGATGTGCTGATTGGAAAAACGCTGAATCGATAGTATTGTTCACGGTATTTTAGAAACTCGAAGTTTTACTTTCTGGGATTTTTCTAATTGCATTGTACTTATTATTTGATGTTCCATTTTGACTTTTTTCTCATTTCTAATAATAGTGTTAGGTTTTAATATATTCATTTCATGCGGTATACACTGATTTTATTATTATTAAGGATTACATTTTGGGTCATTTAATTATGGGTAAATAAGTGTAAAAATAATACACTAATAAATAAGTGGATTCATTTACCTTATCATTGTTGTGTTTTTTTTATCTCAGGTGTGTTTTTTGCAGCTTTAAAGTTTCTTCGTTACTTGTATTTCATTTTCTATATAATAATTCACACGACGTTTTCAATCTACCTTGAGGCGCGATTCTTTTTTTAGGGTGAAGACCCTCTCATTCAATGAAATTAAATGAAGACCCAATTCTCATATACGTCAAGAACAATAACTAATTACATATTACCGCTATTGTTTGCTTTATCAGAAGTGATAGAGTCAAAAATGTAAACGACTTTTAATATGAACTAAATGTTATCAAATATAACATTTAGTCATTCTTTAATCTAATTTTGAGTGTTTAAGTAATCGATACGGAAGAAAAGTTGTACAACATATCAATAATACCTAACTACTATAATTACTAAAAATATCAGGATATTTTAACGAAATTGAACACTTTAATACTTTAACTTTCATATATTTTTGGAGTTACTCCTTAAAAATATAAGGCCTGTGGTATGAAAAAAATATGGGGAATAAAATTAAGTGAAATAGTAACGCTGAGAGTAACGTTTTACCACGCAACGTCAATAACTTTACGGACGCTTCGCGCGCACGAAGAACTACAAGGTCGCATTGAATTCGCGTGCCACCGCATCGCTTCACTTCGCAATCGCGTTCGCTTTGAATCGCCTATGTACATAGGAGGAAACCAATAGAAGTGGCCTACATGACCAAAAGCGAACGAACAAATATAACTGAATAAACTGTAGTTGCGTGTCAGAGCGGATTTTTTCTAAAAACCTGATTCTTTTATAATCTGTATTTCATTAATGCCGAACATTTTAGGTAAAGTTATGCGTATACATCTGAAAAACGCATATATGCGCTCATAGAGGCCACCTATTATTTTCGCCGGACACATGTAAGTGTTTACAGTAATTTAAGGGGTATATAACAATAAAATGTTGAAAATATTTTAGAGAGATAACTTCCAAAATTTCTTTTCATTTATTAATAAAGAAATGATTTCTATTTAGACATATCAGTATCAATATGACTAATGGCTCATACTGGATCGAACAGAACTACAATGTATACTATACTATAGTATATATCTTATATGTTGAATAACTTTAGTTGACCTTATATATATATATATATATATATATATATATATATATATATATATAAACACCGAGTCTAGTGTCAAGGATCTTAATAGCCCTAAAGAAGACCTGCAATGTGGTTCGAAACGTCGACTTACCAATAAACACTTCTCCCTATATAAGAAAAATTTCTTGACCTCGATCCGGACCATTTTCTTCCTCATATTTATCTTATACTTTTTTTTTATTGTTAGTTATCAAAGACGTAAAACATCCCTTATTTTACGTTATCGTTTGTGCTTGGTCTGACTTGCCGACGCTTGTGGTAAAGGTGTCAACCCAACTTAATGGGTATTATAGCCTGCATTTGCGCAATAAGTGTATAAACGTTGTCGGTAGCTAACCACAATGAGATCGCGCAAGGTCTCAGAAGTGCAAGTGCAACGCGTTTCGTAACAACGACAGGTATTATTGCTCTTAGCCTTGGCAGGACACGAAGGTCCTTTAATGTGCACTCTATCTATCCTGAGTGGACCGATAATCTTTCCTGTGGGCAGGTTGTTGCGACATCTCTATCACTGAGGATAATTAATCACCCGTATCCTTCAGGATTCTTGGAGATATCGCTCGGACCCGGAGCTCAAAGAGTGAGTGAATATCTGGATTCCAGGCCAAGAACTTGTTACAACTCGTGTAGTGTAGTAAGGATATTAACAATCCTATATTATTATAAACGAGTGTAGGGTAAGAGTTACTGTGCGGAGAGGACTGAGTTGCTGAGCTGAAGGTTCTAGGTTCGAGGCCAGCTGTAGCAGATACATTATTTAATCTTCATGTTGAATAATATTAGTTGACCTTATATATGAGGAAGAGAATGGTCCGGCTGGAGGTAAAAAAAGCATCAGTTTTAAACCCTTAGTCTAGTGTCAAGTCTGATCCTACTATAATAGCCCTGAAGAAGACTTGAAATGTGGTTCGAAACGTTGGCGTTCCGATAAACAGTTCTCAATATATAAAAGATTTTTTTTTATCTCTACCAGAATCATTTTCTTCCTTATTTATTCTGTAGTTCAACCCTACGGTCTTCGCTGACCATCACGAGCCTCTATAAAGTGGGTAAAGCAAGGAACATCAAGTTTTGAAAGTGATTAATAGTTAGTCTCTTGCTTATCGTCATTTTAATCTTCTCCTAGCAGTTATCAGTCGGTTTGCAGCGAGAGATGGAACAAATGGGATCTAGGAACCTCCTGGGGCCACTCAGCCTCTATAAATATTATAAAAATAGGGAACCTGAAATAAGAGGGAAAAATCTGGCAGTTGAGGGAGACCTAGGACAAGTCACCTCCTTGCAGAACCGTAGTCCATGAAACAGTACTGTCTCTACCATGTACTGAACCCCAGACCCTTCATGGGTTGTAGTGGTACAGATTTTTTTTTTTTTCCTAGCAGCAACAGGGAGTAAGAAAAGAGCAAGTGGATTTTGGTACTTTTATGTTGGTGAATGGAATGTTGTGTATTAGCTGTGAATATATGATTTTACAGTCGAAGGCGTAGAGAGTTGGCGGTCCTATTACCCAGTCCTCTGACTGCCATTAGTCACTGGTCCTCCAGGGTGGGGGGGACCCAGTACCGGGGGGGGGGGATAGCCCATTCACCCTTTCTCCTGAGGGAATATAAATTTTCAGGAGACCAGTTGTCCCGAGGATACGATGATGGCCCATCGCTAGGCCAATAACCCGCATATTAGAAATCCTATTGAAAGTAAACTAAATAGCCTCCAGGCTCCCCAACACTAGAAATGGCATAAGAGAAAGTAAAAGAAGAAGAAGAAGACAAATAAAATGTCCATGTCATCCTATATAGAAAAAAATTCCGTACGTCTATAACCCTGAAGGGTCTGCGGTTCAGTACATGGTAGAGACAGTACTGTTTCTCGGACAATGGTTGTGCAGGGAGGTAAGATTTGTCCTAGATCACTCTGAACCGTCAGATTTTTCCCCCTTATCCTTGATCCGATAGTGTCTCCGGCTGCTGACAGATTAAATAAAAATCTTGCCAGCAGCGGGATTTAAAACCAAGACCTTCTGCATGGCTACTCAGTGCTCAACCACTGAGCCACTCAAAATAAACCATGAGCATTAACAATTTTATTAGTATATTTATTAGCGACCCGCCTAGGCTTTGCACGGGTGGTAAGACATATTATGCCCACATGTTTTGTCTGTCTAATGTATTTTATTATATAGATATTATAAACATAAAAACCAAACAAAATATATCTTTTAATACGAATTTATTTCCTTGCGCGTTAAGTTTTTGCGATAACCCATAAGATACTCATTTAAATCATTTGGTATAAAATATTCTAGTAATGCACATGAAATGCTTAAGGTAACTGAAGTTTATAAGTTGTTAAGGATTAATACGGCACTCATCTAAATAGATTTCGGCATTGTACGTTATCATTTTTTTAGAAAATAAAATAGGTATAGTAAGCTTTCCTTAAAAGATAGATATATGCTATCACAGACTATTTTGTAGATCTATAAAATAGGAATATTCCACCATGCATTGTTTCGTTATATGACAAAGGCATTAGGCAGCGTCACCGATGAAAACTCCCCGGAGGCTATACTTTTTCCAACAATACCAACAACTACCGTTATATTCCAACCCATTCACACAAAGCCTCAACAAATTATATACCTAAATCTTCCTGGCGAATCACTCTATCTATTGGTGAAAACCGCATATAAATCCGTGCAGTAGTTATTAAGTTTACCGCAACCAAGCGCGTCCGAGGACTTTGTTTTATATGTATTGATTAGACTGTGTTGTTTATATTTTAGACTATTGTGTATATGGACGTGTTTGCTGAACTCCGAATTTCTTTCCTGCATATCCAAATAGGTCTTAGTATTGTATTATAGATTAGTCGTTTGTTTCCTAAGTCAAGTGATGATGATATGTAGTCCGGAAGAAGTGATAGTTGCATGTATAGCATGTTGACAGTTCTTGTCTTTTTAATTTTGTATATATGTTTCATGTAAGTTATAGTATAATTCAAAGTTATTTACCTATTGAATTGATAAGTTGATATCAGAATTTGAATAATAAAATTCCCAGTTGTGTTTAGACATATCCGCCTGTGAATTATCGTTATATATGATATTATGTTATTAATTTATGTGAAATTTATTGATAATTATTATTTATTATGATTATTAGCAATCTCTTATTACTTATTTCGTAAATTCGTGTAAAGGCATGCCCAGGTTTCGAGTTAGCATCTGTTCCTCTAGGCGGCCTTCTGCTCCGGACTATCCGGGTATGATGACTTCAACAGGTAGGCGAATTTCCACTGACGCAATCGGCTTGCGGCCATTAAATACAAAAACAAGGACTATTATTTTTAGAAATGTGCTATTTTTATCAATGATTATTCTTTTTTATTTTGCTTGAAAAAAAAAATAAATGACGCTATCCTTCTCAACAAAATGCCTTTAGGCATTTATGCCTGACGCTGTGAAGAAAAATCTGTACCACTCGCGACAACCAAAAATCGACACAACTCGCGAAGGGTCTTGAGTACACGGTAGAGACTATTACTACTCTAACGGTTATGCAGGTAGGTGATGGCTGAGATCACCGTATTAGTTTTAAGTACTTTATTCAGGCTGTGTGAGCCCTGGGAACGTGTTAAGATCCTCCAATGGTTATATGAAAATAAATCGTTTCATGACCCGTGATCTAAAGATCAGTAACTCATCACACTACACACTGAACTATCTCCGTTTCCTAAGTGATTTAAAATAAGAATAAAAGGGTTACAAATTTTCATTACAGGTTGCTGCCCAAAGCGACACACAAAAAGATTATCGAAAGATGCAATCCTCCCACATACGCCTCGGTCTATTCCTCAATGCTCCTTACTTTGTTACGAATAAAGTCATCCATAATGACCTCAATGTCCGGTTTGTTAACTGATTTGGCCCGAAATAGATATGAATCTTTTCATGTCAAACTTCGTTCCCACTCAAACCCACTAGTTTCAAACATAGCCACCTTATCAATTCCTTATAATCCTCCGAGGCGTCTGAAAAGGAGACCTCGAGACATAAGTTGAACTTAAATACGTTATTTGAGTACTACCACCGGGTAATTTCTCTACTCGTCTTTATTCATGCCAATATATATGTACGATTCTCGCTATTTACTTGTCGTATTGTTATAATACATTTGTAAATTTCAATGAATAAATTATATATATAAATAAATCTCTCTTTATGTAGTTTTATTTTAACAATAGAAGATTCGAAAACCACTAGCATTCTCAGAGATTTCAAAAACAACGTTGTTTTGTTTTTTCACTAATGCCTTCCTCTTCTTAATTATCTCCTCGATTCACGTTACACACCTGGCGATCCCTGCAAGTGGAAGCGGTGACGAACATCCGAAGGCACGGGTCGGCCAACGTGCTCATCTCGAAGCAGCAAAAGAACGACTCCTTAATTGCGGGGAATCTCGGCGGAACGAGGACTTAAAAGAGTTTAGGTCACGAGGATTTTTGAAACCGCCAAAAAAAAAAAGTAGGAATTCATGAGGACTACCAACAGAAGTGAAAACTCAATTGGAATAACTGTGTTCTTTTTTTAATTTATAAATCTAATGTAGTCTAAATCATATAAATTTTGTATTTTGTTGTTTGTAAATTTAAATTATAAACGTTGTCTGGATGTCACATATACTGGCTCTTCAAGCAATAATTATATCCATTTTCAAGTAGTTTATTTATTAATCAAAATATATGATGGGCTACACAAGCTCAATACAAAATGTCAATAATTTAATTTAAATAATAATAATTATTAAATGGTTAATATATTGCTTATACATCGTATTTGTGTTTACATAGATTTTATTTTCATATTTAGCATTATTATCATCGTTAAGCTCAATAATAACTATTCAATAATAATCATTTGAAATGCTACGAGTATATTGGCTTCACTGCCCAAGCAATGAGAAGTCAGATCCTTTGATCTGAATAATATTTAAACTATAAAATGAGATGCCACCTTATGATGGTTATACCTAATATACAGTAATTTTATATCATTAATGAATAAGAGACATATCCCTCTCTTCTCCATAGGTTAGGTTTTATTGCTTATAGACGCACAACATCTATGGGCATCAGCGTCTTTCTTCTTTTTTTTTTTTCTCCATAGGTTGACGTGGTTGACTGACTAAGAGTTGTTTATTAAATGATAATTATTATTGAATAATATTACATTTATTGGATGGTGATCATATCTGCAGGTCGCCTAATAAATCTACTTACAAAGAAAGAAAAAGGTGCCTTTTTGCTGGATGTGACAGTCTTCATGTTGAAGTTCTTGCCTGCAACTGCCTGTTCTGTCTCTTAAGAGTAAAGGTACCACCGCTCTTAAGGGACACTTAAATTCAATGAACCTCAAGGTACCTCAATGACCCTTACCCTATTTATCTTGGCACTCCTGATGTTCCAGATACTGTCAAATATAGCACTGCTTAACCATTTCATGAAACAAGGTATTACAAATAAAATCTTTTAGGAGAAACAAAAAGTTCAACAAATTATTGAGGTTTTACGTAATCATTTGAAAATTTTAATCTCTTTTTCCTTATTGCTGTTTCAAACTCCTCAATGTCCTCATACAGTTCTGTTTTTTTAAGGTATTATCCTACTTTTCTTTGTCCGTGGATAGATTTGTCTTAACATTTTTAGCAATTTCTACAACCTAGTAAACCCCTTAGTATCCGCTTTTGCTCCAATTTTGACTTTTTCTTCATGCTAAGTACTATAACTATTTTAAGTATAATAATAAGGATTAAAATCCATGACTATTAGTGGTGAATTAAAAAATAATGTAAGTAGGGCGTCTTCAGCAAGCTACCTAGAGGGCTCTCCATTATTGGTCAGCGACTCCGGACTTTTACGGGAGGAACTTCCAGGGAATCCCCACATTCGCCACTCTAGGGACGCTCCCCTACACAGTAATGAGATCCGCACGAGGATTTCGAAAATAAGGTGTTGTATAGAATATTCAGTCCATAAAAGGATGAGACCACTGGAGAATTTAGGAGATTATACAACGCGGAATTTCGAAATATGCTACCGGTTAATATTATAATTTGATAGCGTTACGAAGATTAAGATGGCCTTTTTTGCTGGGCTTATAACGAACGAATTTCTAAAATTTTAATTATAAGGCTGTACCGACTGGGAAGCGTATGAGGGGGGAGACCGAAGCATAGGTGCGGGGGTTGCGTTTAGTGTAATCTGGCGGATTTGGATTTGGGTAGTAGGGCTATGGGCTCAAGTTTCTAAGCAGAGATTGGTGGAATTGGTATCGAACCTTCGGGTTCGCTAACCCTCATTCTTTATTTATTTGTTATCTCCTAAGTATTAAGTAATAATTTCAGGAAATCAAGTGTTAGAGAAAATATTCTTCAAACTTATTTTCTGAGAATGACAATGTCAATTCTTCATTTCATCTTTTCCACGAATCCATTTCGGGTAATTGACGTTTGGACAATGGACGCTATACTGTTTATTTTCTGAAGTTATGTCTTCTGAAATCGATCAATTATCTATAGGATATTAAAGATATTTACCTATTAGCCTTGCCCTTTTGCGAGTGATTCAAACTTTGTGGTAAATGATTCATTCTGATCAGTTCATTTTAAAACGGTTCTATCCATCAATAATGAGTCGCTCCCAATAATTTATTTTGCCGCTATATAATAATTTATTTTGGAAACCGCAAAACCATTTAGTTTAAGCTAAAATATAAAATGAGATGATACATATTTACGACCCGTTATCAGTTGACTTATCGGATCCTGTTTCTGACAACTTCAACATCGTTTAAACGATCTTTATTATTCTGTTGTTATTTTATAATAAATCATCTCTTGGCTATTTGCAAGAGATAATTTACATTTGCATAATTAGAATGATTTTCTATTTGATGTTAATTGAAAATCTGACAACTGGTCATGCATAGCTATAAATCAGATAAGCATCGATTTGATTTGATTATTATTATTATGGCTGAGTTCCTCTGAGAGCCTGCGCCGAAGGTTCTTGGTTCAAATCCCGCTGCTGGGAGATTTTACATCTGTTAGCGTCCATAGATGGATCCCATGGAATCTAGGACCTCCTGCGGCTCATCTAGCGTCTATAAATAGGAAACCTTAGCCAGCGTCTTCATTGTTATATCGTCCTAATCACTTCCCTGCTAAACTGTTGTCCAAGAATCAGCACAGTCTCTACCACATACTGGACCTAAGAACCTTCATGGATTGTTGTGGTCCCGGTTTTTAATTATTATTATGGCACTGCGGACCTCCTCCGCCAAACCAACCAATCTCGGTGATCCTGCCTTATTCTCCTCCATTCTCATACTCCCAGCAGCTTTAAAGTCCTCCTTCACATGGTCCAGTTATCTGATCCGAGAACGTCCCCTATTTCGTTTGCCTTCCGGTTTCCCATAGAGCATTTTCTTTGGTATTTTATGGTATGGCATTCATTGCTCGTGCCCCATCTATCTTGTGGATTTCTTTATCAAAACCTCCCTGTTGGGTTTTCCAAACAGAGCTTTAGTCCTTCTTCTTTTCGGCCGTTCTCAGCTACTCCGCTCTATATTCTTTTACTTTTCTCTCCCAGGAATTGAGTAAGCGTTCTTATTTTCTGTTAAGGTGTTATGTCTCGCAACCATAAATGCATAAATGCTCCCTACGGTTTCATGCATGTGTAGTTGAATTCTTTCAGAGAACGATGTAAAGTGCAACACTCGCAGAGAGAAATAATATCTGTTTCCTGCTGTTATCCTAGCTTGTATTTCGCTCTCTACTTTGTTGTCAAGTGTATTCACAATCCCCATGTAGATACTTGAATAAGGTGACAGCTATTAAACTGTACTCTCTGAAAATCACTTTTCTATTCACTATCTTTTCCAATCTTGAAATTTTCATGTACACAGTCTTATCTCCATTCATCTTAAGACCCTGTTTAATGGCTGTCTTTTCAAATTTTTGGAATGCTTCTGATAATCCTACTTGGGTTCTAGCTGTAATAACATCATTAGCATATGCTAGATGTCGGGACATGCTATTGTTAATGGTTCCCCCTGGATTTGTTTTGTTACACATTGCTGCTTCGAACGTTAAATTAATGAAGAATTGAGCTAGAGAATCACCCATATCTAAAGCCAATGTTTACTTCAATTTCTTCCGACAAAGATATCCCAACTCGACCAACAATTTTCAATAAGGTCATTATTATCGATTTGGTAAATGAATATTTCCTCTCATTATTATTCATTCATTGATAATGTGAATATGGTACTGGAGTATTAGTTAATCTCAGGGTC